>PVHT021183519.1:19718121-19742155 GCA_004024745.2 Catagonus wagneri
TCTCTCTCACCTTTTTTTTTTTCTTCACTTGTTCTACCCAGTTATTTCAGGGGTTTCTTGCAGTTTTTGGAGGTTTAAATTGATCAGCATTCAGATGATGATTTGTCCAACTTGTTTTATATTTAGATGCGTTTTTTGATGTATTTGTGGGAGAGGGAGAGCGCGACCTCTTACTCCTCCGCCATCTTGCCGCCTCTTCCCTTACCAATACTTTGAAGACCCCAGTGCAAACTCTCCTACTTTCAACCTCAGCCAACTACTATCCTGAAACCTAAATTAATCATTTCCCTGCTCTTCCATATGTTTTTATCGGCTGTGTATAAAACCTTAAATAGGATTTTTACACATCTTTAAATTTTATAAAAAAAGGATCACAGGTATGTATTATGATTTACTTTTTCACTCAACATTATATTTTTGATATTCATCTATGTTGGTGTGTGTTGTTACAATTCATTCATTTGCAACATATTCATTCTCTTACTAACAGACAAATGAGTATTTGGAGTTTTGCCCTTAGAAACAGTATTTTTCCCGATTAAATGGATATCTGAAGGAGAGGAAATGCTATATTATATTTCCAGACATTATGGTCACAGTGTTAATAAAAAGAGATCGAAACACTTGCTTAACGTCATATAAACATGCTGTGGAGTTAAAACTGATAAATTTTAGTCCTTCTGCATAAAAGAAAAAGTTCAAGGTTAGGTAGCTCATACTCCTCAAAACAAGTAATTACCAAAAAGATTCCTGATAGGGGAGTTCCCGCCGTAGTTCAGCAGAAAAGAATATGACTAGCACCCATGAAGACACAGATTCAATCCCTGACCTCTCTCAGTGGGTTAAAAATCCAGCATTGCCGTGAGCTGTGGTGTAGGTCGCAGACACAGCTCAGATCTAATATGGCTGCGGCACTGACCAGCGGCTACCAGTTTGACCCCTAGCCTGGGAATCTCCATATGCTGTGAATGAGGCCCTAAAAAGACAAAAACAAAAAAACAAAACAAAAAAAAAAGAACCCTGATAGGTAATATTTTATCTTGTTTTACATGAAGGTGAAAGAGAAGGTCCCAGTAACTGACTTCAGTTCATTCTACCTCTTGACCACTCATAACAACTTGATTAAGTGAAGTTCACTTGCTTACAAATTTCATCCTGTTAAAACACTGGGTATTCACCATTCCTGAAAATTCTAGTCAGATACTTCAGAGTTAAATATGTTTGTATGTGTGTGAATTATGTACATATAAAATAATTTTAAAGTAGTAATAATGCAGTACTTATTGTGATTACAATTTTAAGTAAAATTACAAGCCTTCTATGATTAAATTTGATTCTGGAAATCCTATGTTTAAGTCTCTCTGAAGTGACTTCAGAGAGTCTTAAACATAGGATTTTCTATGATTATTTTTTATGTTATCTAAACTAACCAAATAATTTCCAAGATACCTAACATTATTCTTGCATTTTAAAAAGAGTGAAAACCCAAACACTGTATTAACCAAGTCAACTGGTAACACTTTAGTCCTGTACAGTCCCTCAATTTTAAAATATTAATGCAGAGAGGATTCTGGGACAACGGCAGAGCAGGAAACACGAGAAATCTGTCTCTGTACCTAGATAATAATTACACTGCCAGAATCTGTCTAAGAAACTCTGAAGTCAGTTGAAAGTAACTTCCAGGGGAAAATCTGAAAGTGCAAACATCAGTTATCTTTGTCAATTTCAACTCTTAGCATAGTAGCAGCCACCTAACCCCCAGCCACACAGCAGTTTCCTTGAGCAGTTTACATATAGCTTGTGGGGGCTAGGTGGAATAAAAGAACACTGTCCTCCAAATATTGGGGATCTCTGATCTGATCAGTGATTACTGCTTCTGATCTCAAAGGCAGGTAGGCATTGTTGTTGCACTTCCCCTCATTGTTGCAAGTCCCTACATCTCGCTCGGCCTAAGTGACTACCCAAAGATGTAAAGAGACAGTGCCTTTTTTCACCCCTCATCATTTTTCCCTTTCACCTCCTTTAACAGCCAGACATTAACGACTAGCACATTCACAAACTGCTGTATCGCAAGTTACCATACATGCCAAGAGAAAGTCTCAGAAAAGATCTGAACATACATTAAGTTTACACCTCAGTCTAATTTTCAGTCGACAGACTACAACAATGAAAATACAAAAACAAACAAACAAACAAAAAAAAAACAGCAAACCCTGGGGAATATAGACAACATGATTTCCAGAGTTACCACATTATTAGATTCAAATGTTCAGTGGCCAACGAAAAAAAAAATCACAAGACATACAAAGAAACACGATGTGGAGTTCCCGTCATGGCACAGCAGAAAATAATCTAACTAGTACCCATGAGGATGAGGGTTTGGTCTCTGGCCTTGATCAGTGGGTCGGGGATCCAGTGTTGCCAAGAGCCATGGTGTAGGTCACAGACATGGCTCAGATCCTGCATTGCTATGGTGTGGGCCAGCAGCTGTAGCTACAATTTAACCCCAAGTCTGGGAACCTCCATATGCCGCAAGTATGGTCCTAAAAATCAAACAAACAAACAAAAAAAGAAACAGGAATGTATGGCCCATTCAAACAACAACAAAAAAAGATAAATCAAAAGAAACTGTCTCTGAAAGACATAAAGACAAATATGCTAGACAAAGACTTTAAAACAATTGTCTTCAACATGCTCAAAGAACCAAAGAAAAATGTAGACAAAGTTGAGAAAACAATGTGAGAACAAAATGAAATTATCAATTAAAAAAACAGACAATCTAAAGTAAACCAAAAAGAAATTATGGAGCTGAAAAGTACAATAACTGCAAGGAAAAATTCACTAGGTAGATTCAAAGGCAGACCTGACCAAGGAGAAAAAAGAAATCAGTTAACTTAAAAATTATACAATGGAAATTATCAAGGCTCAGGAAAAGAAAGAAAAATGACTGGAAAGCAAAGAGAGCCTAAAGGACTTGTGGGACATCATCAAGCCAACCAACACATGCATCATGGGACTCCTAGAAGCGGAAAATAGGGAGAAAAAGGCAGAAAGAACATGTAAAGAAATAATGACTGAAAACTTCCTAAATTTAAAGAAAGAAATGAAATAAACACTCATGAAGTTCAATAAGATGAATTCATACTACATAACACACACTATAAAAAGATCACTGGCAATAAGTCTACTAACCATCTGCTCCCATACGAAGTTACTATTGATCATCTTGCTAATACTATCCATTACATCCCAGTGACTTATTTATTACATAAGTCATACAGTTGGAGGTCTGTATCTCTTGATACCCTACCCCTGTTTCACCCACCCCTCTACCCATCTCCCTTCTGGCAACCACCTGTTTGTTCTTGATATCACATTTCGTTTGTTTTGTTTTTTAGAGTCCACATATAAGTGAGAAGATGTGTTACTGGTCTTTCTGCTGCACTTAGCATAATGCTCTCTAGATCTACCCATGTTGTCAAAAATAGCAACATTTCTCTTTTTTTTGTATAAGTGTAACTGATTCACTTTGCTATACACCTGAAACTAATACAAAACTCTAAATCTACTCCAATAAAATTGGAAAATAAAAGATTTCCTTTTTATGGCTGAGTAATATTCATATACCACATCTTTATCCATTAGTCTATCAATGGATGCTTACTTATCTTGATTACTTTAAGGAGTGTTGCAATGAACAATGGAAGGCATATATCTTTTCTGAACTGCCTTTTTTTTTTTTTTTGCTTGTTTTCCTCAGATAAATACCCAGAAGTGAAACTGCTTGATCACATGGCAGGTCTATTTTTAATTTTTTTAAGGCCCTCCATACTGTTTTCTATAGTGGCTGCACCAATTTACAATCCCAGCAGCAGTACTAACCAATATTTCTTGGATAAGATTCCTCATACAAGCGAAACAAAAACAAAACTAAACAAATGAGACTACACCAAACTAAAAAGCTTTTGCACACCAAAGAAAACCACCAACAAAACAAAAAGGCAGCCTACTGAATGGGAGAAAATATTTTCAAATAATATCCCCAATAAGGGGTAAATACTCCAAAATATACAAAAAACTCACATAACCCAATATAAAAAAAAAACAACAACAACAGGAAGTTCCCTCTTGGCTCATCAAGTTAAGGATCTGGCATGGTCACAGCTGCTCTGTGGGTTCAATCTCTGGCCAGGGAATTTCTGCCTGCTGCGGGGGCAGCAAAAAAAAAAAAAATCAATTAAAAATAAGCAGAGGACCTGAATTGAAATTTTTCAAAGAAAATGGTCAGATGGCCATAAGACACATGAAAAGATGCTCAACATCACTAATCATCAAGGAAATGCAAATCAAAACCACAATGAGAAGTTCCTGGTGTGGCTCAGCGGTTAACCCGACTAGGATCCATGAGGATGCAGGTTTGATCCCTGGCCACATTCAGTGGGTTAAGAATCCGGTGTTGCTGTGAGCTGTGCTGTAGGTCACAGGTGCAGGTGGGATCTGGCATTGCCGCAGTTGTGGCCTAGGCCAGCAGCTGTAGCTCTGATTAGACCCCTAGCCTGGGAACCTCCATGTAGCACAGGTGCAGCCCTAACAAACAAACAAACAACAACAACAAAAAAACACATTGAGATACTACCTCACACCTGTCTGAATGGCTATCATCAAGAAGACAAATAACAAGTGTTGGTGAGGAAAGGAAGAGAAAAGAGAATCTTTGTGCACTAATTTCATTTAATTTTAATTAATTTAAATGTAATAGCCACATGACAATGAAATTCCAAAGCCTTAGTTAAAAAAAAAAAAAATCAGGTACTTAATATGTATGTCTGCAAGCTGTCCACTGCCAACCCAAAACCCTACCTGCAACAGTGCAAATGTGGTTCTACCTCCTCCTCCCTTAGCTGCCTGACAAACATCCATTCGTCCTTGTCCAGACAGACAGCACCTTCTTTGTGAATCTGTGGCAGGCCAGAGTTACTTCTTACCTAACTATTACTAATCCAGTTCACATCTTGTTATTATGGGTTTACAAATCTGTGTTCCCTGCCAAACTGGGGGCTCTAAAAAGGCGGTAATTGTGTATGAATTTTTGAATCCCTAGGGCTTAACAGAGTACCACATCCTAAGACACTTGCCCCATATTCTCCTGGCCAATTTATTATGCAAGTCTTCATCTACACCAGCCCCTACTCTTCACTGTTTCACCATTTGCAATCTCATAATCCCATCCACAATCAACATCTCAGAACTGGGGAAAGGCCAGGTCATATTACCCGTATCAAAGGTCGTTGCGTTCTACTTCTACCTACATACAATTGCTTAGAAGAGAACACTGTAAAATAGTGGAAACGATGCATATTAGAAACTCAAGTGTTAACAAGTAGTTAGACACAGACTTGGGGTTTTCTGACATAGCAGGGGCAACCAGTGACAGAGGAAAACCAGGAAGTAAGCTGAGAGCTAAGTGAACAGTTACAAGCAGGGCAGAGTCAGTCATTCAGGTATGACAAATGCTATTGATAGATCAAGTTGGAAAGTAAGGCTATATTTCTTTTACATAACAGTAAACCCTCCAAAACGGAAGAGAGAAAAATTCGGAGATACCACCTGATATTCAATTATCAGCGACAGAGAAAAACCAGATGTTAAACCAATGTTATCTAGTAGAGATATTTCATTCACTTCTATTCCAGAGCATCGCAGTTTCCTCTGAACAGTACCATGAAATAAGGTTTCAGAGAACACAACAATGAGGGGGGCGGGCATTAACTTTAAAGGAAAACCTCGCTAAATTGTTTAACCAAATGAGACTCCTCCTCAATCAACCAGTGTCTCCCATTCAGCTGCCACGCTTTCCTTAGAAATGCACGTTTGACGTAATTTAAAGGTGGGGATGGTTTAAAGAGCAACCAGTTTCCAAAAAAAAAATGGACAAAAGTGTCAACATTCGAGGAGGGCTTAGAGTAAAAAGTTAAAGATTGTGAACTCCAGGAAGGGAGAGGCTCACTTCCCACAAAGCTGGAACTCAGCATTTTTCACTTAACTTGAAAAGAGCAGCATCTTACAGCGGGCAGTGACGCGAACTTCATGGCACAACGCAGTCTGTGGCCCTAACACTCTGAGCCGAGAAAGGGACCGGCGAGCTCGCGGACAACAGCGCAGATCAGCACCCGGGTGAATAAAGCCAACGCGGGACGGTGCGCAGTCGCACTCAGAACCCTATCCTCCGCACCGGCACTCACCTGCCTCCGGAGTGAGGAAGATGCGCGGCCTTCGACAGCCTCTGAAGGGCGTCCTCACAAACCCCTCACTTCGTCACCGGACACTACCGGGGCGAGGGTCCACCGGCTAGGAGGAGGGGTTCGGGAAGACCCAGCGCGCTCGTTCCGTCCTCTTCGCCTCGGAGCTGAGACGCCACGGTTTTCTCAATTACTCCCTAGCGCTTGCTCTTGCTCACCGGTCTCGTCGCTTAGCAACCTGTAAAGCCGCCCAGTCTACGCGACCCATCAATTCCTCCCGCGCCAGCAGTGTCAATAGTTTTTTAAAAGATTTTGCTTCCGGGTCGACCCGGCTTTAAGCAGCGGAAAGTCTCTTTGCCTCCCACTTTTACCCTTGGGGGAGGACAAAGTCTCATTAGCGCACCAGTGACTGATGTAGCTGAGGGATCAGCCTCGCCTCCCTCAAGTTGCGCGCGCCTCCTGTCCCGCCAATTGCCGGGCGCCCACCACCAGGTACTTTCTTCCCAACCCCGCTTGTCGCCTCCTCCAATCACAGCGTCTCGCCCTCGAGGACTACTTTGCAATCGGCGAAGAGCGCAAGGAGAAGAGTGTGAGAAGACCCTCTGGCCGCGGGAAGTGTAGTTCAACACTTGAAGAAAATATGTTGGAGATTACGCCTGAATCCGGGCAGTTTAAACTACGATTCCCAGAGGGCTCCGCGGTCGGGAGCTGAGCCTTTACTTTCTAACATTGCTTGCCTTTTCTAGTTGGTTCCGCAATACAGGTGATATGACTATGTGTGGTTCGTTTTGCAGGTGCTGAAAATCAACGCGAAGTTCCTGATTATGGTGAGTGAGGACCCCTGTATCCTGCCCACCTCCGACCTTCGCGACGGAATGTGGTTTTTCTCGCGCTTGAAGGACTTCTGGAGGAAGGCTCTGCAAGGCATTGTCCCTCGCGTCCTGTGGAAAGCCTCTACTCATCTGGGGACTGTCACAGTGGCCCAGTAATTGGGAAGGGATGGATTTCTAGCTGAGGGCTCCTAGAAGTACTCTAGAGAAATCGCTGTCCTTGGAGAGGTGCGATCTCAGCCCTGCTTCATGTTGGGGCACGAAATAACGAAGCTACGAATTTTCTCCAAAGCACGATATATATGGAGTTTGACAAGGATGATAAAGTATGGGAGGGGGTGTTGGATCCTAACCTCTTTTTCTCTTCTTAAGCCCACAGCGTTTTTAAGGGTTTTTGTCACAAAGCTCTTGAAAGCAGAAGGCCCTCACTGCAAAGGTAGAGTTTACCAGGTGCTCTGGATTACAGTCTACGCTTTTGGGAGAAGTTTTCCACCATATCTAATTTCACGAAATGTTATTTAAAACCCACTCGTCGATCTCCTTTTGTAATACCAGGGCGTGTTGCAGTGAAGGCATTCCTAGCCACATAATTAGTGCAGATGTTCTTTACTGATCTGAATGTAAGGTATTCTAGAACCAATACTTTTAAATGTTACACAATGTAACCATCTTGACATGAAGATGTGAAGTCCAATATCTCCATATCTTGTCTCTGCTGAAAGGGGGAAGGGGGGTTAGGGAGGGAACTCTGACATAGAAATGACCTGCGTGCTGCTTGAAGGTGACATTTGACAGCAGACTGAGAGAAATTGCCTCAGTATGTGAATTTATAGTTGAGACAATTTTCCCTCCATTATTTCAAAATATTAGATTGGGTAGGGAATGTGGGGAAATATTTGAAGGAATGGAAACATTACCAGAACCTGAAGAGAGGTGTTTTCAAGGCAAGGGGGCTACAGTTCCCTCCGCCTTTATAAGAGAACAGTGGGGACAGCTGCTAGTTCTCAGTAAGTGTTAAACCTAGGTTTCCTAATTATTTTGTCAAATAACATAATTAGTCATTTAAATAATGGTTGCTGTGATTTCTGACCTAATTTAGTAAGAAAACAGTTACTTATTATCAGATAACCACTGGATTAAAGGTCATCCAGATATTCTTTAAATTGAGTTTATTGAAACCCAAAGAGAATGTGACTTGCTCAAGGTCACACAACAGTTTGTCCCCAAGAATCTCAAATCCTTTCCATTTTACCGTATTGTGTCTTTCAGACAGGTAACAAGTCATCTGAAAATTTACTTTTAGTTGCTGAGATTCTGGATAAAGATAAAAGCTTATACTGCAAATACAAACTAAACTATGTATCAGCATTTATATTACTTAATGGCTTTACTCCTTGCAATTCAAAATATTGGAATTCTAGAATTGATAGGAATTTGGAAATTATTTCCTCTGATCTTAAAACATAGCCTGGTGAGGTCAAGTGATTTGCCCAAAGTCATAGAAAGATCCTGGGCCCACATTCCTGCTTTGCTTTGCTTTATTTCCCCCTAAATAATAGATCAAGCCAGGCTTCACCTCTGGAAGATCACTCAAGCACCAAATACTTCCAAGAAAAAGAATCCACCTGTCAATTTACTGAAATTGACAACAAATTCTCACAGAACTCAAATCTTCTTGCCTCCTCCAGATGGTGTGTGAACAAACACTAAATTAGAAAAGAGGCATCTTTTGTAAGTTATTAAAAACTGTTTTTTAAAAAAAGGAATGAAGTTTTTGCTTGTGTTCATACAGGAATGACAGCAAGAAAAAACTGTATGAAGGAATCTGAAACTGTTTATCTTTTATATTACAGAAATATATGTAAATTAGAAAATAGAAAAGGAATACATGGGTCTTTGTGTGGAATAACAGAAGAAACACTTAAATTTCAGCTTTACAACTGAGACACTGAGCACATGCACAAGACAGAGCCTGTATCTGCAAGAAGGTCATTAGTGCCCTGCCAAGAGCAAAGACATTCCTTCTTTGGATCTTGGCAGACTGCCCAGATATCTAAGTAAAAAATAGTAGTGAATTTTCACACTGTAACATTGTGAAAAGTCAGTGGGAATCTCCCACCCTCCTTCATTCAAATGCAATGTTGCAATGAGCAGGAAGAACCAAGTACTCACTTTCTTTGTGGATTAAACACTCAAGAGGCTAGGCTTCATACTCCTGTTAACAAGATGAAATTACCTACCTGTGAAAATATTTGCTCAGTGATACAGAAGAAGGAAACTGCTGAGGGGGAATTTGTGGCTGTTCACTAGCTACCCACAACCCCTTCACTAGGAACTATGATACTTTGAACCATTTTTTTTAGTAGCTAAAATTAACGCCTAAAATTGACTGCACTATTCTTTTCTAACCATCTACCTGACTTTCTGAGAGGTTAAGTTTTATAGATAATAATATTCACTTTCCCCCTCATTTCTTATCCTAGCTTGCTTTCATTGAAGTAGCATGTGTTTATAGTTTTCTTAAACCTCACGTTTATTCATTCAACAAATATCTGTTGCACACCATATAGGAGTGCAAATTTGAGTCAAAGAGAGACTGTTCTCATGGGGGTTTCACAGTCTAGTGGAGAGTAGTAGACACAGGCTACAAGAATCCTTGGGAAAAAAAATCTATGTGCAGAGCTTGCTACATACAGTTCATGCCGTTTTATGTGTTAACTCAATCCTTACAACTACCTTGTTTGTTAGGTAGTTGCTGTTATTATCTGCATTTTACTGTGGAGAAACTACTGTAACTTGCCCAAGAACATATAGCTAATGAGTTGTGGATTCGGGATTTGAACCAGCAAGTCTGGCTTCAGAGACCATCTCTTTAACTACCACACTCTACTGCCTCTCTAGACCACTGTTATAAAAATTGGATTATCCTCTTGCTTCCTACATATAGTTCACTAATGGATTCTCTGGCCTAAAACAGTATAAGGTACATAATAGAAGACTGCTTCATTAGAACTACTGACAAATAATTTTGTAAACTATTGTCGTTTCCAAACTTCTCAATGAAAGTGTATATGAATAAGGGCTTTTTTAAATGTTAGGTTTGCTTCCACGCAATTCCTTTACATTTCCAAGTTTTTCATAGTAGTTTTACAAGATCCTACTATTCCTTCCACAAATATTGGAGTTCCAGCTACATGCCAGGTGTTTTAGGCAGCTGGGATACAACAGTACATAAAATAGACAAAGCCCCTGTTCTTAAAGAACTTGCTTTCTAAAGAGGGAAGAGGTGAAAATGACAGACTTTAAAACATGTAAAGGCCATGTCATAAAAAAAATAACCATGTATGGGAATTCCTGTGGTGGCTCAGTGGGTTAAGAACACAACATAGCGTCCTTGAGGATGCCGGTGTGATCCCTGGCTTCAGGGGCTTAAGGATCTGGTGTTGCTGCAAACTGCAGTATGGGTCACAGATGGGGCCCAGATCTGGCATGGCTGTGGCTGTGGTGTAGGCTGGCAACTCTCCGATTTGATCCCTAACCCAGGAACTTCCATATGCCACAGGTATAGCCCTAAAAGAAAGAAAACCATGTACAATACAACGTATAGTGTACCTTACAAACCTAGTCAATTTGGGAACATAAATATGTATTGTATTAAAATTGGGTTATTTAGGGGAAATAATTGTATTTTCTATAGAGATAAGAAAGCATGGGGGGAAGTTGGGGAAGAGGCCCAGAAAGTCAGACAGAAACTCTTCATAGATTTTTCCCTTTTTCCACTCTCACTGTGGTTACCTCTCCAAGGAAAAAATGCATGCGTAGTCTGCCTTGTTCAGATTCATTTCTCTACAACAGTTTACACTTCTTTCCTGACATGTTTTTCTTTGAATTCTATAGGTACCAAATTTTAAATGCTGCTGACCTCTAAAGGTTAGGGTTTAAAGGTTAGAAGGACCTTTTTCAGGTAATAATCTCCTAAAAGTGTGACCCTTTTCAGAGAGGGAATTGTAAATATAGAGAAATCAGGGAGTTCCCGTCGTGGCACAGAGGTTAATGAATACAACTAGGAACCATGAGGTTCCATCCCTGGCCTTGCTCAGTGGGTTAATGATCTGGCATTGCCGTGAGCTGTGGTGTAGGTTGCAGACGAGGCTGGGATCCCACGTTACTATGACTGTGGTGTAGGCCGGAAGCTGTAGCTCCGATTAGACCCCTAGCTTGGGAACTTCCATATGCCATGGGTGTGGCCCTGAAAAGCAAAGTAAAAAGAAATCAGATGCTTCTATATGCAGTCAATTCAGCCACATCTCTCGTGTGGATAACAACAGGTGACACGGTAGAAGTATATTTACCCAGCATTGTCAGAGAAAGGAACAATTCCCTTAATGGAATATTTCTATATAATTAAACTTACACAATAAGTTTCCTAACATTTTTGCTCAGCTCTTTTTAATAAAAATATTTTAATAAAAATCTTTTTGGAGTTTCCGTCGTGGCTCAGCGGAAACGAATCTGACTAGGAACCATGAGGTTGTGGGTTTGATCTCTGGCCTCACTCAGTGGGTTAAGGATCCAGCGTTGCCGTGAGCTGTGGTGTAGGTTGCAGGCGTGGCGTGGATCCCACGTTGCTGTGGTTCTGGTGTAGGCCGGCAGCTACAGCTCCTGTTAGACCCCTAGCCTGGGAACCTCCACATGCCGCAGGTGCGGCCCTAAAATGACAGAAAGACAAAAAAAAAATCTTTTTAATTCTCAGCTTAATTTAACTTTTGTAATGACTCAAGAACATCACTTTGAATTAGCTTTTTTTTTGCTTTGTTTTTCTGTACGTCCACATTTTGTTCAGGTTCTGTTGAGATCTGCAAGATGACTTCCCTTGACTATAACAAGTATGTTTTTTTGTACTTTTCCCCACCCTCCCCTTTAAAATTAGTTTTCCCTTGGAATCAGGTTGCTATTAACTCATGCTGTTACTGTTATTTATTATTTAACACTAAAATTATCATAATCTAGATTTTTTTTGTTTTTCTTTCTCCTTAAAAAAATATAGGTTTATTTTTCTTCCTCCAGGTTGTTAAGTTGAATCATGATTAATAGTTTTATAAAAACTTTCTGGCTTCTTCTAAATGGAGAATTTTAACCACTGTTACTCCTCTTCCTGGTGTGAAGGATTTTTTTGAGCTGAAAGGAGTGGGGGTACTTACATAAGATTTGTAAGGTTCTAGTGACCACCAGGGTTTGTATCATCATCAAATGGACATCAACATCGATAGGCCTATATAAGTGGTAAATATTCCGAAAAAGATGGATAAGTTTTGTAGGTAAATCCAGGATAGCTGGGAGAGTTAAGTAACACCAGTAAATATGCAGAAAAAGGACACGTTCCAGGAGTTGCTTACTTACTTTATGCGTGGGACAAGTCTGGGATAAATTAGTCTACTAAACCAGATGCAAAGAGTCCTTAAAACTGTACATTAACTTTTTGTTTTGTTTTGTTTTGTTTTGGGGGCCAAACCTGCGGCATATGAAATTTTCAGGCTAGGGCTACAGCTGCCGGCCTACGCCACAGCCACAACATGGGATCTGAGCCACTTTTGCGACCTTCACCACAGCTCATGGCAATGCAGGATCCCTGACCCACTAAGCAAGGCCAGGGATGGAAACCACATCCTAATGGATACTAGTCAGATTCATTTTCGCTGTGCCATAGCAGGAACTCCTACAATAACTTAAATTATGTGGTTGTGGGAGTTCCCATTGCTTCGCAGCAGAAACGAATCTGACTAGTATCAATGAGGATGCGGGTTCCATCACTGGCCTCCCTCAGTACCTTAAGGGTCTGGCGTTGCCATGAGCTATGGTGTAAGTTGCAGATGTGCCTCAGATCCTGGATTGCTGAGGCTGTGGTGTAGGCCAGCATCTGTAGCTCTGATTTGACTCCTAGCCTGGAAACCTCCATATGCCACAGGTGTGTCCCCAAAAAGCCAAAAAAAAAAAAGTGATTTGTCTTAATACAGAGGAAATTCTAAATATCTTTAGGGTAAAATAGCACTTTTTACTAGGATGTTAATGGTTCTGTTTCATTACAGTCTGAACCAGTCCCCTGACTAGAGCAGCTGGTCAGATTGCATATCCACCGTTGCACAGTACTGGAAATGAATGTCTTCAATAAAGACCAGGTTGGGGCAGGTGTCTATAGATCTTAAGTCAAAATAAGAACATTTTCAGGAGAACTCTGTATTTAGTTGCAAAGAAATTCTTAAATGGCAAAGGAATGGGTTATCATAATAAATGTACTAGGCACACATCTGTGTGTAGAATCTGGTAGCTTATTTACATGCACCCCTCCAGCATTGAAAATGCTTTGCTAGTAAGAACTATTCTACATACTGTGTCATTGACTTCGTACCACCAGCAGGCATCATAATGACAGTAACTGTTAGCTAGAGTCATGTGGGAGAGAAAGTTACTGAATCAGCACTTTCTTTTTCAAAAATGGTCCTCAGACCCAAAAGAGTTGAACAGGCCAGTTGGCTTCAAGTGTGAAGCAGGCACCCTCCTTTTTCAGCAGGCCTGATTAATGTACACTAAAATCCTTTTCTGAAATATTCATTTATCCATTCCCTTCACTCATGGTTATCCTATCTCCTCTTCACTCATGGTTATCCTATCTGGCATGAAGGAGGTTAGTCTAACCTCCTTCATGCCAGATACTGTGCTTAGCTTTCTATGAGCTGAAATTAGATACACAGCCATCAACAACAAGAGCAAGCTGAGGCATGTCACTTCAGTTGATATTCCTTCCATGTAGTCCTTTAAAATTCAGTAATGGTGATTCCTCTTCCTGTTAGCAAACCATTGCTGGTTTTATAGCATCTCTTTTTCCGCAAGTGACCTGATGTTAAGACATCTGACTTCCTAAAGTAAATATGACTAATTAATGGGAATTATACACATATATACACCAATTAGCAAATACTTTGCAAAAGGACATTTTCTGTGACTAAATGACATAACTTACACTGACAGATGCTGTCCTTGCTATTTCTTTGGCAGCCTATCATTCTTGTGCTGTTGGATATCACTCCCATGATGGGTGTCCTGGATGGTGTCCTGATGGAGCTGCAAGACTGTGCCCTTCCCCTCCTGAAAGGTGAGTTGGGGAGTGGAGGACAAAGGAATTTCATAGTATTTTACATTTTTCAAAAACAGGTTTTAGATTGTTGTTAACTAGCTTCTCAGTTAGAAATTATTTCATAAAAAATTTTCTTTCGTTTTTTTTTTTTTTTTGGGCCACAACTGTGGGGCCACAGTTGCTGTCTGCATCACAACTGCAACCATGCCAGATCCTTAACCCACTATACCTCATAGAAACTTCCTGTTTTTTGTTTTTTGAACTACAGCTGCTTGGTAAGATATATACCAAGAATTAATAAGGGTAAAAGTGAGAAATAACCAGCATAAGACTATACTTTTTTCCCAACATGCTTATATATAATTTATTTTGCTAATTATGTGTAATATTGCACAAGGTCACCCACCAGATATTGTCTACACTGTGTTGTTTAAAGTCTATTGAAATAGTAATAGTCAAATCTTGTAATGAAGAACTTTTTCAACTTTTGGTGTTGTCTTCTAGAGCCATATACTATCTGGGGGCTGGAAATTGGTTGTTCTACCATATATAGTCCCATACCATCTCCCAGTCATCAGGTTAAGATATAACGTAAGTTGTTTCTAATCATATACTCCATAGTTTGAGAAAGCGTACCAGAGTTCTGCTAAGAACCTTTGAGAATCATTGAACAATTAACAAATGTAAGACAGAGATCCTAAATCTGAATGAAAGGTTCATTAAAAGATTAGGTCTAGTTGTAAACTAATTTGATTTTTTTTTTTTTTTTTGCTATACTGCATCATGATCTTTTTTTAGGGGGGAGGGTAAGGATTAATTAGTAATACTCTCAAAGAAATTTTCACAAATCCAAAATTTATAAACACCCAAGAAAAACCATGCTCAGAATTCATATATCTGTTCAAAACATTTACTGCGAGGGGTATTCTACCATCTGAATGATTTGGTTGCATAGTTATGAAAGAGAATGCATCACACTGTCCAGCCTGTTCTGCTGGCTCCCTCTCCTCACCTACTGTTTCCAAATCAACTTCCTCTGCTGTTTTCCCATTTTTATTCCTTTGGGGCCATTCTTGTGGGTTCCATGCCAAGAATGGATGGCATGGAGAGGAAAGATTTCTCAAAGCAAATGTGAAAGGTCTTCAAATGCCAGGGTGCAGCTTTTGACAAATAGGCCAAGAAGTCAGTTAAGGTGACCAATACAGTATTTTATAGGGTTTTTCATTACGTATACTTTTTTTCCCTCAGAAAACTAAACATAGAATTACCATTTGATCCAACAATTCCACTCCTGGGCATCTATCCAGAGAAAACCATGACTTGAAAAGACACATGTACTCCAGTGTTCATTGCAGCACTCTATACAATAGCCAAGACATGGAAACAACCTAAATGTCCATCGACAGAGGAGAGGATCAAAAGCTGTGGTACATATACACAATGGAATATTACTCAGCCATTAAAAGGAAAGAGATAATGGCTTTTGCAGCAACATGGATGGACCTAGAAATTATACTAAATGAAGTCAGTCAGACAATGAGACACCAACATCAAATGCTATCACTTACATGTGGATAAAAAAAGGACACAATGAACTTCTTTGCAGAACAGATACTGACTCACAGACTTTGAAAACCTTAAGGTTTCCAAATGAGACAGATTAGAGGGTAGGGGATGCACTGAGGGTTTGGAATGGAAGTGTTATAAAAATTTGGTTGTAATGATTGTTTTACACCTATAGATGTAATAAAATTCATTAAGTAAAAAAATAAATAAATTTGTTTCCTTTTTGTTGTGATGGTGCATTAAAAAAAAAGCCATCAGTTTGTGCTTTTTTCTTGTTGTTTTGTTTTAGTAGGAAGTGATCCCAATTTATTAGGACATCTTTAATCTCTAAGGCAGCTGAATTTCATACTTAATTTTCTTAGCTGTATTTCATTTCCTAACTTTAATTACACATGGTTGCTAATAATGTCTTCTCAGTACAGTGTTAAAAATTAGTCATTAGTATAGATAATTCACATGATGGCACATAATTTATTTTTGTCAGATATGAAGGAGAGTTCTACACTAGATTTGTATCTCATATGGTTCTGCTTCCTTTCTCCCTACAGCTAAGTTGTAGGGAGATTTTAATTTTATATTTAATTTCATTTTTATATCATCTCATATTATGCATATTTCCATGAAATTTCTTACTTTTCACTACTTGGTAGGCAAATTTTAATTGTTATTCAGTTTCCTTATTTTGAGCCTTAAGTAAAAATGCCAAGAGGTCAATGACCAGACATAGCTTTTTTAACAACAGCTTTTTATAAAAACTAGAGGCCATACCACTCATCTGTGCTCGTTCCCTAAGCTTTCTCAGATCTAGACAATCCCTGTACCCTTAGAAGTCATGACAAATTTCTAGTTCATGGATATAAACTCTTTCCCATTTTCTATTTGCTTCCCTGGACGTCCCTCCTCATCCACAGCTCATCTGCAGGATAGGTCTGTGCATTTAGTTCTTTTTCTCCTAGAGGAGACAACTTAGTTTCAAAGAAACTATTTTTACCAAAGGTAGTGTGAGGTCTAAGTTTAAAAACTCAGCAGGTCCATCTCTAGGGGTACATAGCAATGAAAATGCCAAGTACTTTCAATCATAGCAGAAGTGTTTATTTCTTGTAACTAGACTGAAGAGAAAAAAAAAAAAAAAAAAAAAAAGACAATAAAGGAGAGCTCCCTGGTGGCCGAGCATTTAAAGATTCAGCATCATCACTGCTGTGGCTCAGGTTAGATCCTGGGTCCAGGAACTTCTGCAGGCTGTGCGTATGGCAAAAAAAAAAAAAAAAAAAAGTGAGACAGGGAGATGGCTGTCTCCCCAAATAGCAAGATCGGTATATTTTAAGCTAAGGGTACATGCATATGCATAAAAGGGTGACTATAATCTTCCATGTAAAGATGAAATTCTAGATGTACTTGCCAAGTGCAACAACATGCTCAAACATACATGCATTGCATGTTCAAAAATGGCAGGAATTCCAGCTTGGAGTGGAGATTTTAGCTTTATAATGAGGCAAATGTTAGGCTAGGCTGACAAAATCCTGGCACCTATTTGAGTGAAGTCTCGCCCCAGCAAAGGTCAATGTCATCATTCCCTAGGCTCCAGTTCATCTGGTGATTTACTTGAGGAATTCTGGAGCCTGCAAAACAACTCAAGAACATGCTTCAGGTTGACCTTTACTTTGAAATGGAACAGACCAGGGAGCATTTATAATCATTGGTTATCTTTGCTATGGTTACTTCTCTTGCCTAACAAAAGTCTTTTGTTTCTGAATTCTTTGTTCTTTTTAAAATCATTAATTACTGAGACCTATTCTTTGTTTCCACAGGAAGACCTAGGAGGCCATGTCAACCTTTCTCCCAGTCTTCTTAGAACACAAAAGGGTTCTGAAATTCACACTCTGGTTCTTAATTTAAGATTGTCCAGTGTTTGTTACAATTTCTCTTACTGCCCAGTATTCTACTTCTGCAAGATATAACATGTTCTGGTTTAACCCCATACCTTCCTTATTATAGTCTGGCTAACAAAACCACTGCTTTCAACTAAGAATGGATAATCTTTCAGCTCTGAAGGACCCAGTGAAGGAGAAAAGCATTTACGTATAAGTTTCTACACTAAACTGAACACTTTACATCTCATTTGTCATACACTTCTCAGAGTAACCATGAGATATCTGTTATTATCCCTCTTTGTGTGAAGTGCAGATTTTTATTTCCCTTTTCAAGAAGACTGGAGCTTACAACTGAAATAGATTTAATAAGGCCACATAGGGTAGTTGCATGCTTTCAGAGGGGACACATTAAGCTGTGATTGTGGCCTTTCTCCCCAGGATAACACTGCTCTCTCTGTCTGCCCCACCCAGACTGTGCTGCAGTGCGGTGCTGCTGTTATCAAGGCCCAAAAACCATCCAGTGCAATGTCCGCAGCAAAAGCCATCTGTGATCACATCAGAGACATCTGGTTTGGAACCCCAGAGGTGAGGACTCGGTAATTTGCACAGACCATTTTTTATTTTTATTTTCTGATGCTATAAGATTTAAAAAAACAAAAACAAACAAACAAAAAACAGCCTTGCAGTTAGGCTGGTTAGGTTCATATGCCATCTCAGCTGCTGACTAGCTGAGTAACCTTGGGAAAGTTGCTTAAGCTTTCTGAGCTATTGTGTCATCTTTCACATGACATTTACCTCACAGGGTTATGAGTGTAATTAGATGTTATGTGGTAAGCACCTAGTACACATGGTTGAGGTGAACATTTTTCTTTTTAAAACCTATATTAGGCCATGTTTCTCTGGCCAGCTTCACACGTAGATTGGAAGAGTATAATGAGATAATAACCATGAAAGTTGCCCTGTTGTGCAAGTGCCTGGTGATTGTTCCTTATTAAAATAATGAAGTTATGCACATATTTAAGAACCTGTCACCTGCTATAATCACTATGGAAAACACTATGGAGGTACCTCAGAAAACTAAATATAGAACCGCCATATGACCCAGCAATCCCACTCTTGGGCTTATATCTGGACAAAACATTCCTTGAAATAGACACATGCACTTGTATGTTCACTGTAGCCCTATTCACAATAGCCAAGACATGGAAACAACCTAAATATCCATCAACAGAAGAATGGATTAAGAAAATGTGGTATATATACAGAACGGAATACTTCTCAGCCATAAAGAAAAAAAATAACAAAATAATGCCATTTGCAGCAACATAGATGGAACTAGAGACTCTCATACCAGTGAAATAAGTCAGAAAGAGAAAAACAAATACCAAATGATATCCATATCTGTAATCTAACATACAGCACAAATGAAACTTTCCACAGAAAAGAAACTCATGGACTTGGAGAAGAGATATGTAGTTGCCAAGGGGGAGAGGGAGTGAGTGGGATGGACTGGAATTTGGGGTTAATAGATGCGAACTATTGCCTTTGGAATGGATAAGCAATGAGATCCTACTGTATAGCACTGGGAACTATATCTAGTCACTTATGATGGAGCATGATAATGTGAGAAAAAGAATGTACATATGTATGTGTGACTGGGACACCTTGCTGTATAGTAGAAATTGACAGAACACTGTAAATCAGCTATAACAAAAAAAGAACTTATCACCTAGTTTACTTTTGTTAGTTCATGTGTCAGTTGATTATGTAAACTAATCCCTTAATACCATGAGAATGTAAAACATTGCTTATAACTTGTTACTTCTAGGGAGTTTGTGGTCCATGGGCATTATTTGCTATGGCACCTCCTACAGTGTTCCTGATGATCTGCTCTACTCATTCCCCATTACAACCAAGGTGAGGTATTTGGGGTTATTTTCCTCAATCCCCTACAGAGAAAGTAATTGTATGTTTTTATTAATAATGGTATAATTTAGTCTAAAAGGTTGTTCCTTCATTAAATTAGGCATTTTTCTCAGCTTTAAAATCATGCAAGCAGGTAATTAAAATTTTGAAATTAATCTGGAAAGCAAGTTTTAGCTCTTCCCAATAGACACATTTTGTTATTATGCCACTAATATTGGATACTTACAAATATTCTCTTACTTTGAAATGAAGCAATGGTTCTCAGTATTGTTGCTCTATACTGTATCCATAGTAAAGTCAATAGCCTTTTATGTTTGCTGATTAAAGATTTTTTTCTAGATTCAATGCGTTTCAAATTCAGGTGTTGAGTTTTTAATCAGAATTAGTCTGTTTATTAAGATCTGGCTTTGGGAGTTCCCATTGTGGCTCACTGGTAAAGAACCTGACTAGTATCCATGAGGATGCAGGTTCAATTCCTGGCCTCGTTCAGTCGGTTAAGGATCCAGCGTTGCCTTGAGCTATGGTGTAGGTCACAGATGCAGCTCAGATCTGGTGTTGCTGTGGCTGTAGTGTAGGCCAGCAGCTGCAGCTCCAAGTCTAACCCTAGCCTGGGAGCTTCCATATGCCACAGGTGAGTGCCTAAGGAAAAAAAAAAAAAATCTGGATCTGATTTGCTTCTTTAGAATCATATTTTAAAGCATACTCCTCTAGATTAAGTTCAAACTAAGCTGTTGCTTGGTGGAACATCAATTCTAGTTTAATGATAAATCTCTTATTTGCAATTATTTTTAAACAGGATAAGACCTGGAGGGTTGTTGAAGTTCTCTTATTAATGATTTGTCTCATGAGAAGATGGATCTCAAGGCAAAGGAACTGGCAGAAAAAAAAGACACTGCGTTTGAATTTTTATTTCCTCTGCCTGACTAGACAGTCATTTTGATGTTATTAAAAGCCCCAAAGCTGAAGAACTTAAATGTTGTCTTTGACTCTAGTACCAAATAATAATAATGCTATCTTTAAATTACTTGTGAAAAACAACACATTTAAAAGATTTGTGACAGTTTGTCATCATGCTGTTAGAGGCACATTCTAAAATGAATATCTATTCAAATAAAGATGACTCAGACTTGGGAGTTCCCATTGTGGCACAGTGGAAACAAACCCAACTAGAACCATGAGGTTGCGGATTCGATCCCTGGCCTCACTCAGTGGGTTAAGGATCCGGCATTGCCATGAGCTGTGGTGTAGGTCGCAGATGCGGCTCGGATCCCACATTGCTGTGGCTGTGGCATAGGCCAGCAGCTCCAGCTCTGATTTGACCCCTATCCTGGGAATTCCAAATGCCTTTGGTAAGGCCCTAAAAAGCCAAAAAAAAAAAAAAAAAAAAAAGAGGACTCAGACTCTAATTTCTAGATAATATTTTGTTTCTATTCAGAAAACAAACTTTTATGTTTCCCAGCTTGCCTAAGGGGTTATGATCAAAGAGAAAAAAAAGAGAGAAAGGCAGTAAAGAAAAAAAATGTTATACAAGGTAAAGCATAATTCTCTCATATTAAATAGAATAGGAAAATCCACCTTGTAATAATAAATCTACTCTAGAATGTATTTTTAAATATTACCTATATTAGGCAATTAAACACATTTTTAAACCTAAATTTATGCTATGTGACTAATTTGATTTTAACATTAACTGTCAAATAAGCTGCAGATAATATTCTGATAACAGTTTCATGCCATTAGATGAACTTAGTCATTTTCAAAACAGGAGGAGAAGGTAGTAAGTCTTCCCTTGAGGTATTCCTCTACAACAGACAAGGAATCACTTACTTTTTTTTTTTTTTTTTTTGCTTTTTCAGGGCCACATCTGCAGCATCTGGAGGTTCCCAGGCCAGGAGGGTCAAATCGGAACTAGAGCTGCTGGCCTACACCACAGCCGCAGCAATGTTGAATCCTTAACTCACTGGGTGAGACCACGGATTGTACCCGTGTCCTCATGGATCCTAGTCAGGTTCGTTATCTACTGAGCCATGAAGGGAACTCCAGGAACCACTTAATTTTCATAACTGGTAAATACCACAGAAATTTATACTAGTGGGAATATTCTCAATCTAAGCTTATTACTAGAAACATAGTCTTTTTTTCCTAAAATCTATGATGACAAGAGACATATTTTCATCCTTGTAGTTAACTCTACATAAAAGATACTTCATAAATCTCTCAGGGCCTGATACAGTGCTCTTTGTAGGTCCCCAAATACATGGCTGGATTTGTTATTTAAAATTACGTATCTCATATCTCATGTGTAGAAAAGCAAAAAGCAAGTAAAAAGTGGTTTTAGAAATGCTATTAATTAGTGTATGAAATTTTCATACATTTTTAAAATTTTACATAAAGGAAGTACGGATGTGTACCAGTAATTACTAAATTACTCTCTCATTTCTAAACACATCTTTCTGTACTCTACTTGTCACACTGGGACTCTGCAGACTTTTTTTTAACAGCTGGTCCTTGCGAAAAATCTGACCATGTGCTGGGAAAACTGGACAGCTACATGTAAAAGAGTGAAATTAGAACATTCTCTAACACTGCACACAAAACTAAACTCAAAATGGATTAAATGTCTAAATATAAAACCAGATCCTATAAACACTCTTAGAGGAAAACATAGAGCACTTTTGACATTAAATTGCAGCAGTATCTTTTTGGATCTACCTGCAAGAGTAATGAAAATAAAAACAAACAAATGAGACCTAATTAAACTTAAAAGTTTTTACACAGCAAAGGATACCGTAAAATGAAAACACATCCCACAGAATGGGAGAAAATATTTGCAAATGAAACAACTGACAAGGGATTAATCTCCAAAATATATAATCATTTTATGCAGCTCTACATAAAAAATAAACAGTCCAATCAAAAAGACCTAAAGAGACATTTCATCAAAGGATACAGATGGCAAGAAAAAAATCCAAAAAACTAAAAACACATACACAAAAAGAAAAGATGCTCAACATCTCTAATTATTAGAGAAACGCAAATCAAAACTAAAATGAGGTATCACCTCACACCAGTCAGAATGGCCATCATCAAAGGATACAAATAATAAATGCTGGAGAGGGTGTAGAGAAGAGGGAAATCTACACTGTTGGTGGGAATGTAAATTGGTGCAACCACTATGGAAAACAGTATGGAGGTCGTCAAAAAAGTAAAAATAGAACTGCCATATGATTTGGCAATCCCACTCCCAAGCACATATCTAGAGAAAACCAAAATTTGAAAAGATACACATACCCCAATGTTCATTGCAGCACTATTTAAATAGCCAAGACGCAGAAGCAATCTAAATGTCCATCAACAGAAGAATGGATTAAGAAGATGTGGTACATATATACAATAGAATACTTCCCAGCCATAAAAAAGGGAATAATGCCATTTGTAGCAACATGGATGGACCTAGAGACTATCGCACTAAATGAAGTAAGTCAGACAAAGACAAATATATGGTGTCACTTATATGTGGAATCTTAAAAAAAAAAAGAGAAGATACAAATGAACTTATTTACAAAACAGAAAACAGACTCACAGACTTCAAAAACAAAGTTATGGTTACCAAAGGGGAAAGGTGGCAGAGAAGGATGGATTGGGGGTTGGGACTGGCATATGCACACGATGGTATAATGGATGGTCAGTGGGAACCTTAATATTCTGTAATAACATATTGGAAAAGAATCTGAAAAAGAAGGAAGATGTGTATATGTATAAGGAAATCAGTTTGCTATACAGCAGAAATTAACACAACATTGTAAACCAACTGTATTCAATACAATTTTTTAAAATGAGGGGAAAAAAAAGTCTGACCATAGAGTACTAAAGGGAAACTAGAAGGCCGAGGAGAAATGAAGAACACACTCTGGCTTTTCCATATCGTCTTCTTCTATCATTACCTTCTCTTGACTTTATACAAAACCCAGAAAAGTCTAACACAGATGAGCCAAACTTATCATTTTTTTCCTTCTTTTTGAGGCCACATCTACAGCAACTGAAAGTTCCCAGACCAGGGGTCAAATCAGAGCTGCAGCTGTCAGTTTACGCCACAGCAACGTGGGATCTGAGCCATATTTTGATCTATGCCACAGCTTGCAGCAACACTGAATTCTTAACCTACTGAGCTAGGCCAGGGATCCAACTTGCAACTTCACAGAGACTAAGTTGGGTTCTTACCCCACTGAGCCACAGTGGGAACTCCCCAAACGTATCTTTAAAAAAGAAATTAGGAGTTCCCGTCGTGGCGCAGTGGTTAACGAATCCGACTAGGAACCATGAGGTTGCGGGTTCGATCCCTGCCCTTGCTCAGTGGGTTAACGATCCGGCGTTGCCGTGAGCTGTGGTGTAGGTTGCAGACACGGCTCGGATCCTGCGTTGCTGTGGCTGCGGCGCAGGCCAGTGGCCACAGCTCCGATTAGACCCCTA
>PVHT021183519.1:19745962-19759362 GCA_004024745.2 Catagonus wagneri
AAAAAAAAAAAAAATTTAAAAAAAAGTGAAGAACTATACAGCAAAAAAAAAAAAAAAAATCTTTTATTCACCTAACACCCACCCTGAAAAAGAGAAGTTTTATTATCTTCCCAGGAAGAAAAAAAAGGACTACACAGTGAAAAGAAATTTTTTTCCTTCTTTCCTTTTTTTTTTTTGTCTTTTTTAGTGCCACACCAGGGGCACATAGAGGTTCCTAGGCTAGGGGTCAAATTGGAGCCGTAGGTGCCAGCCTACACCACAGCCACAGCAACGCTGGATCCAAGCTGCTCTGTGGCCTATGCCACAGCTCACGGCAACGCCAAATTCTTAACCCGCTGAGCAAGGCCAGGGATCAAACTGCATCTTCATGGATACTAGTCAGATTTGTTTCCACTGAGCCACGACAGGAACTCCCCCCAAATTTATTTTATTCACCTAACTCCCACCCACTTAAACCCCGTTTTAGTCTGTTTGTCAAGAGTAGAGAAATATTCAAAGTAAAACCCAAGTATGTATGAAAATATGTGGGTGTTTATTTGTAATCTTTCCCTTTTTGTACATAAACTATAACTGCTAAATACATTGTTCCACACTCTGCTTTTCCCCCTCAGTAGTATCTCTTAGAGCTATAGTGATACCACATTCATTCATTCAGTCATTTGAACAGCTGTGTAGCTGTGTAATATTCCATTGAATGGATATAACAAACTTTACATACTTAGTCACCAGTCAATGACTTTTAGGTTCTTTCCAATCTTTTACTACTGTAAAGATACTGTACTATTTTTATATGTAGGTTATTTTACACATGAGCAAGTGCATATGTGGAATAAATTCTTTTTTAAACTTTTTTAGCTGTGCCCACAGCATGTAGAAGTTCTCAGGCTAGCGACTGAACCCATACTGTAACAGCGACCCAACCTCCTATGGTGACAACACCAGATTCTTAACCCACTGTGCCAAGAGGGAACTCCTTGAATAAATTCTTAAAAGAAAGCACAGTGGATTTTTTTGGACATTATTGAATCTGATTTGTTTTATTTTTTTTAATTTTTAAATGAGTTTTATTTTTTCATTATAGTTGGTTTATAGTATTCTTCCAATTTGTACTGTACAGTATGGTGACAGAAGTCTGTTCTCCAAGTCCATAGTTTCTTTTCTGTGGAAAGTTTCATTTGTGCTATGTATTAGATTCCAGATATTAGATATCACACAGTATTTGTCTTTCTCTGACTTACTTCACTCTAGTTCTATCCATATTGCCGCAAATGACACTATTTTGTTCTTTTTATGGCTATTATTCCATTGTGTATCTATACCACATCTTCTTAATCCATTCATCTGTTGATGGACATTTAGGTTGTTTCCATGGATTGCCTATTGTGAATAGGGCTGCAATGAACATACAAGTGCACGTATCTTTTTCAAGGAAAGTTTGTCCAGATATATGTCCAAGAGTGGTATTACTGGGTCATTAGTTTTCTGAGGTACCTCCATACTGTTTTCCATAGTGGTTGCACCAATTTACATTCCCACCAACAGCGAAGGAGAACTCTCTTTTCTCCACACCCTCTCCAGCATTTGTTATTTGTTGACTTGTTAATGATGGCCATTCTGACAGGTGTGAAGTGGTACCTCATAGCAGTTTTGATTTGCATTCTCTAATAATTAATGATGTTGAGCATTTTTTCATGTGTCTGTTGGCCATCTTCTTTGGAGAAATGTCTATTCAGGTCTTCTGCCCACTTTTCATTTGGGCTGTTGGTTTTGTTGCTGTTGATTTGTATATTTTAGAGATTAAGCCCTTGTCTATTGCATCATTTGAAACTAATTTCTCCCATTCCATTGGTTGTCTTTTTTTTTTTTTTTTTAATGGCTTCCTTTGCTGTGCAAAAGCTTGTCAGTTTGATTAGGTCCCATTGGTTTATTTTTGCTTTTATTTCTGTTGCCTTGGTTGTATGACCTAAGAAAACATTTGAACAGTTGATATCAGAGAATGTTTTGCCTATATTCTCTTTTAGGAGTTTGATGTTGTCTTGACTTATATTTAAGTCTTTAAGCCATTTTGAGTTTATGTTTGTGCATGGTGTGAGGGTGTGTTCCAGTTTCATTGATTTACATTCGGCCATCCAGTTTTCCCAGCACCACTTGCTGAAAAGACTCTCTTTTTCCCATTTTATATTCTTGCCTCCTTTGTCAAAGATTAATTGACTGTAGATGTCTGGCTGATTCATTTTAAAAACAGCAGCCTTCTGGGTCCTTTAGTGATACACGTGTTAAATACTATTTCAATTAGTTTTCTTCTAAACTCCCCGTTTTTTTTTTTTCAAACAAGAACTTGATTAAACCAGCCATACTATTTCTCAAGGAATGTTGACAAGAGACAAAGTCTATTCAAAGGTAGCTTCTTGTTATATAAACTTAAGGGCTTGACTAGTATGAAAAATAAAAAACAACAGAAATAGATTCATAGTTGTCCCTTTAAAGTTAGAATAAAACTCCATGACGTCTATGACTTTTATGGCTTTAAACAAACCTTAGCAAAACAACAAACATATCCATGTGTGAGTTTCTGAATATTTATCAATTCTAATCAATTCTAATACAACTCAGCAGGAGTATGTAAGCTTTGAAGTATGTTTCCCTTAGTGTCACCTAATTTGTGCCTGGTACTTTGTGGACTACACTGACACTGTTAGCCATCCTGAGACTCAATAAGATTAAGATACCTACCACAGAGGATTGTGGTAAAATTAAATTAGGTAATACTCCCATAGGTGCTTGACATTCAGTAAGTGAAAGATAAATGTTACTTTTCTTCACTGCTTTCACTGTGCTTAGTGAAAGAAGAAAACCATTTGATCCACTGCTAAGGTACCATAGTAGTCTAGTGGAAAATTATACAGGCTAACATTTTTTTAACATGAAAAAATCTAATGAGCAAATTTGAGTCCTTTGTATACCCTTTATAGTTTATAACAAGAAATATCAAAGAAAAATAAAGACAATTTTAAGATTCTAGTGGCTTTGATATTGCCAATAATGTTGCTTAGTGGAGAGTTTTGACTATCCCAAATGGAGAGAGGGCATATTATGCTACTACCTTCCTCTAGCATTACAATTCAAATATGGTAGAATTACTTAAACACAGCATCTCAGAAAGAAAAAAATTATTATAATGAAAAAGTAAATGCAAATAAGAATATTAGCAGTAATGTGAAAAAGAACTAAGTAAAATTACAATCCACAGAAGGGTTTTACAGCTGCAAGAGACCTTTGAGTGTACTGAGTTTATGGAGTAAAATTCCTTTGCATTTTTTAAAATAACTGATCTAATGACGATGATCTTTAAGTATTTTTGGTTTGTTTATAAAAAAACAAAATGCCTTTCTCTAACACACTCAAGGAACAGTAGGAATGGCTTAAATGGAAAAACAAATAAGTTTAGAAATGGATGCAAACCAGGAACTTTTTCCTTTCTCTGTGCTGCTGGCAGCACCTCTAGGGCAGAACTGCGCTCCAGCAATTAGTACCTCACCAGTGGAGAAATTTATAAGAATTCCTGGCTAAGCCATTCACAACATCACAACACAGAATAAATTTTGCGCATTACTCTGGGGGGGGGGAATCTATGTTCACCATGCTTTTGCAACCCCAAGAGCTAATAATTAATCATGGTTTAACGTATTTAAATGGTTTAATGGTAATAATGTAGACCTCAGCTATCAAACTTGAAATTTTTCAGAATTATCTTGAACTTAGAGATAGGTAGAAAGTAAGATTAAAATGATTACATTGTTCTTTCAATTGAAATTATGACCTCATTCCTTAATTTCAGATGTACATTTATATGTACATACAAATTTTTATTTCAACCTTTTAGTGGGAAAATATATTAGAAACCATATCACTTTTAGACAAATCATGAAAATTAAAAAAAGAAAGATGCTTTGTTAAAAATCTTCTGTACTGTTTGTTTTCTCTGATGTTTTTTCTCATTTAGTAAAAAAAATGCATTTTATGCATTTTGCATTTCAGCTACTAAATCCTTAAGGATTAAGACAGATTTAAATGAAAGAAGAGCTTATGTAAATACAGCCACCTTTGAGCTGGAGATGGAACAATTTTCCTTTCTACTCAGATACCAACATCCTGTTGAGAAGATTCTCCAAAATGCTCAAGCAAGTGCTTAGAATGAAAACTCAGCCAGCATGGAGTGGAGACTGGGAAGGTGGGGAGAATACTTTATTTCCTAGGGGCAAGGGGAGGGGGGTAGAAATGGACTTCAGTGAATTCCTTCAACACATTCAGTATAATTG
The DNA here is from genome assembly GCA_004024745.2 of Catagonus wagneri. Classification (NCBI taxonomy): domain Eukaryota; kingdom Metazoa; phylum Chordata; class Mammalia; order Artiodactyla; family Tayassuidae; genus Catagonus; species Catagonus wagneri. Next base: position 19,750,282 of record PVHT021183519.1, read on the forward strand.
AGTGTAATCACTAATTTATCACTAGGAATGTAATTGCCCAGGTGTCAGGTCTTTTTTTTTCTTCTCCTGAATCTATTTACTACAATTGTCTAGTGGTAAGTGATTATCTCCTATGTTCATCCATTAGATGCTGACGACCAGGCATGCTGGAGCAATTTCTCTTTCAATACCCTGGGCTCTGGTTGACACAATTCTGCATGCCCTGGGTTCACCTTTCAAGCATAGGCACCACAGCTCTTCTTAAAAATGTGTACTCTTGATAGAAGAGGGATAATCATTTGCTTTTAAATTGTTTGTAAATCGTATGTTGGGAGAAGGGTCATTTTTCAACACTGATCCATTTTAAGATGTAAAATTAAACACAACCACAGGAGGATTTTCTTTATTCTCTGATCCTTCCATTTCATTTCTTGACCACTGACTCCTTCCCCAACCCATGTTAGTTGTCTGAACGAGAAAAAGAATGAAGGGCAGAGAAGAGTTTTAAGCTTGTGTCAGTATGCTGAGTCATGGGTAATTTGGATCATCCATGAAAATTATCCAAACAGCTTCCTTTAAAAAGACTAAACAGGAAGTTCCCATGTGGTGCAGTGGATTAAGGATCCCGAGCTGTCACAAGCTGTGGCACAAGAACTGCAGTACAGGTTCCATCCCTGGACCAGGAGCCCAGGAACTTCCACATGCCATAGGTGTGGCATAATGATAATAATAATAATAATAAAAGTAAAAAGGCTAACAAATGGAATTTCAAGACTCAGAATGCCCATCCTCCTTCGCCTCCATCTATCCACAACCCTCCTCTCCTTCAAGACTTGGTTTAATTGCCACTGTCTCCATCGAACTCCAGTCTGAAGTGATTCTTCCTCCTCAAACTCTCATGGAGTCGGTCAGTGTAATTAACTCATTTGGCTTTGCAGCACCACCTCCCTTTGAACCCAAGCTGCTGTTATTATTTACTTTTCCATGGATCTACATTTGTCCTACTTCACTAGATTGTAAACACCCAAGGGCAGGATCTACACTGTACATTCCCTAACTACCTAACACCATGCTTTATACCTAGTGGACTTTTAATAATTAGTGTTGATTTAAAAGTAAGCATAAGGCAAGTAGTTCATATGAAAAGTCCAGGCTTAGGTAAATGACACATTTGGTGAGTATTTCCATTAAAGGATAATTTTCCTGCTTTAACCGTGATTAGCCCATTTTGTTTTCTAAAACTTCAGTCTCAAACACAGAATTTTCTCAGTTTCACAAAAAAAGAATTCCTTAGAGACTATCTTTAATTCAATTACAAAGCTCATTTATTCTTAACTTTCTTCAGGATTATCGTGATCTAAAGTCAACAATAATCATGATATTCAAAGAGCATTTAACTGACAATTTTTATACTCTAGTCAATGACTTTTTGCACTTTAAAAGTACTGAAAATAGGAGTTCCCACAGTTAATGTACCCGACTAGCATCCATGAGGACGCGGGTTCGATCCCTGGCCTCACTCAGTGGGTTAAGGATCCAGCATTGCCATGAACTGTGGTGTAGGTCACAGAGCTGGCTTGGATCTGGCGTTGCTGTAGCTATGATGTAAGCCAGTGGCTAAAGATTTGATTTGACCCCAAGCCTGGGAACATCCATATGCCACCAGTGCGGCCCTAAAAAGACAAAAAAATATATTGAAAATCATAACTGTAATGCTATATAGTCCATGTACCAGCTTCTTGCACAATAAAATAGGATGCCCCTCCTGTTTTATAGCAACAAAAAGTACTGAGTTTTTTTCTCCTCACTAGAAAAATTTCTATTATTTTCCACTCTTAACTCTCAAAACAAATGAGTATCATATAGGTAATCATATCTACTCAGTAAAAGAGGGTAGTAATAAAGATAAGAGATCAGAATATGCCGCCCCCAAATAGGCCACTCTGACTTAAGAGCTAAAGGCAACAGAGAAAAAGCAGACACAGGATGAGCTCTCTGTTGTCCCCCTATTTACCTAAAAGTAGATTATAAATTCCCTTTGTGAAGGTGTCACCTTTTCCCCCACTCCTACTTCCTGGACCAGGAGGGGAATAACAACCTTATCATCAAAGGTTGATAAGGTACCAAGAAAAAGTCTACACAAACGAACTTCCTAACTAGCTCTTATCTACCATTACTCCCCCTCCACCCCATATGTGCCTTCCTACAATGTGCTGCTCCTAGAAACTCAAAGTTCCTTTCCTTTATCTCGTCACTTCTCTTTACTGCACTCTCCCTCGTCCAAATGGTATATAAAAGCCTTCAAGCCTAGCTGTTTCTATAGGGGTCTCTTCTCTATGAAGCTCCCAGTGCCATGTAAAACTTGCAACAACAAATAAATCTATGTGCTTGTTCTTCTGTTTACCTGCTGTTGTCAGTTTATTTCACAGAACAAGCCAGAGAAGCTAAAAAGTAGAAGAAAATTTTCCTCCCCCATACATACATATTGATATTAAACCCAAAGCTTTGATAGTGAACACAGCTTGTGACAGTTCTTTCTGTGACTTTGTAAACAGAAACAACAGAATGGAACTGAGCTCATCTTTAAAAATCTGTTTAAAAGGCCCAAGTGTTAACTGAGGAAAAACTAAGACAGGAGGAGGTTAAAATAGGGAGAGAGATTTCAGTCTAAGACGAGGAGGTTAAAATAGGGAGAGAGATTTCAGTCTAAGACTCAAAATTTTATGCTAAACTTCTTCTGTTCTGTTAGTAAGTCAGAGCTATAAGTTTAAGCTTCACCTGATTTAGAAGAACTCAGTTTTTCCATGCAGAGGGCCAGCCCAATTTTGCACCTTAATATGTAGCCTAAGGAAGTTGGTCACAACACCATTTGCAATAGCTTCCCACATTTTAGTAGAGAATCATAGGGGTCAGGGAGCAGGGCGCATCCTACGACAACTGCGTTAAGTCAGAGAACATGAATGGCCTGAAAGCTCTCTCCTAAAGAGTCCAGACCCAGGACCAGAATACAGACCACTGCATCTCAGGCTGGAACAGGCCTCACTCCTACCTAGTCCAGTGGTCTCACACTTGGATTCAGCTAAGTGTTTTGAAAAAAATAAATTAAAAAAAAAACCTTTAGGACTTCTAATTCCAGAAAAGTGAAGAAGACATTACTTTCTCTCTTCATCCCTCTAAGTATAACTTAAAATTCTGTGCATTATATGTAAAATAAACGTTAAAAGGCTATGAAAAGTTGAGAGAAGGCAGACTGGCTAGGGACTTCAGGGCCCCAAGGAACAATATGGTGGTGAGTTTCTGGGTCTTCTTTCTGTTTTATATATCCCCAAAGCCAACAACTTAGAAATGTCAACAAATGCAGGCCAAAAAAAAAAGAAAAAAAACACTTCTAAGTAAGCCTGCTCTTTCCAGCCAAGAGAGCAAGAAAGAGGCAACCTGGCAGGGGAAAAACCTTCCAGGCAATAAACTGCTCTACTAAAGCCAAACACCACAGAAGAGAATTTGGTTTTAATACCATCCACACTAGCAAATGCCAGGTGGGGAGCCTAGAGTTCCACTCAGGCCATGCTATAAAGAGATATCCTAACCTTATCACTGGGGTGGTACCAGAAAAGGCTGAGTAGAATTCAGGACTTTCATCCGTCATAGGGATAGGCAGCTTGGGGCCATCTCCACGGTATCAGTGGAGACTACATGAGGAGTCTGGAATTCTATCCCATCAAGCAGTAATCAGACAACGCTCCTCCCTTTCCATGGTATGGTGGTGTCAGAGGAGGGTTAATGGAAGATCAGGACCTGGGTCAGCACTAGGAAGGCCAGTTCCCTCTTGCTGCCATAGAGGCAATAAATGAGGCACTCCTCCCCCTCCCAGGCAGGGAAATATCAGTGGAGGCTTAGTGGGGAGCTGGAAATCCACCCTCTCCCAGAAATAGAGAGAAGTTTCCTCCACACCAAGTTGGGTGTCAACATAGGCTGATGGAGAGACCTATATCCCCAGCTGACAATAATGAGGCCGTACTCCCCTTTTCTTCTGCCAGAGTAATATCAGAGAAAGCCAGCTAAAGCAAAGGATTTAAGTAAAACCCAGAGTAAGACTTAAGACTTCATAATACACGGAGTTCCCGTCGTGGTGCAGTGGTTAACGAATCCGACTAGGAACCATGAGGTTGCGGGTTCGATCCCTGCCCTTGCTCAGTGGGTTAACGATCCGGCGTTGCCGTGAGCTGTGGTGTAGGTTGCAGACGCGGCTTGGATCCTGCGTTGCTGTGGCTGCGGCGAAGGCCAGTGGCTACAGCTCCGATTAGACCCCTAGCCTGGGAACCTCCACATGCCGCTGGTGCGGCCATAAAATGACAAAAGGAAAAAAAAAAAAAAAAAAGACTTCATAATATAATACTCAAATACTCAAAATGTCCAGGTTTTGACTGAAAATAATTTGTCATACCATAAACCAGAAAATTCTCAAATTACATGAAAAAGTCAATAAATGTCAAAACTGAGAAGACATAAATGTTAGGGTTATCTGAAAGATTTTAGGACACAACTACTATAAAAATGTTCCAGTGAGCAACTATAAGCATCTTGAAACAAAGGAAAAAAATAGAAAGTCTCAGCATTTGTATATCTATATAATGTAATACCTATAAGAACCTCTAAAAAAAACTATAACAAAGAGATACACACATGAGTTCCCTGCTGGCCTAGTAGTTAGGGATTTGGCATTGTCACTGCTATTGCTTGGATTTGACTCCTGGCCTGGGAACTTTCACATGCCCAGAAAATTCTGCACGCCACAGGTACAGCCAAAAAACTTCTTAAATTTTTTTTAAAAGAGATAAGCTCAAAAGCTATAAATCAAAATGAGTTTCTACAAAATGTTCCAGTAACTAATAGGAATTCAGGAAAAAGTAAAAAAAATCCAGAGAAAACAAATAGAAAATGAAAATAAAATAGCAGGCTTAAGTTCTAATATATTAATAATTACACTAAATGAAGATCGTCTAGGTATACCAATTAAAGGGCAGAGATTGACAGAAAGAATTAAAAAACATGACTCAACTATATACTGTCTATAAGAAACTAACTTCAAATATAATTACAGAGACAGGTTGAAAACAAACCACAAACATGGAAAAAGAAATATCATGCAAATACGAATCAAAAGAAAGCAGGAGTGTCTATATTAATAACAGATAAAGCAGACTTCAGAACAAAGAACTTGCCGAATATGTGGGGAGTCTTATAGAGACTTCAGATTGGTCAAACCTTGGTAGTGAAGCTAAATAACCTACAGTGTCACCTTAGACAAGCCCTAAGAAAGCCTTAAAGCAAGGCTGTAAAGATCAAGCTAATCTGCAGATAACTTCCTCCCAAAGTCAAACACTGTTTACAGTAACACAACAATATCTAACACTCAGTAATGTGAAATTTAATCCAACATCCAGTAAAAATCACTAGAAATTCAATTATACAGGAAAATGTGACTAACTCAGGAAAAAAAAATTGGTTGTTAGGAACAGACCCAGAATTGACAAATGATGAAGTTAGTAGACAAGAACCTTAAAAGAACTGCTAGAAATAATATAAATACGCTGATTGTTCTCTACTGGTCTGAGTAGTGTTCTATATCTCTATTGCTTAGAGTAATTGCTTCACTTATAATTCTGGTTTCAACTCTTGGTTAAAAAAAAAAAAATCCCCATGTGTTTTAAATGGCCTGGATAGAGTTGCTTCATATACAACCTATGGCAGGGCAAGGAGAGTATCCAAGGTCCAGATGACCTCTGTCCTGGATAGTCTATGTGCAGTGTCAAAGTGCATTCTTGGAAAAAGGCAGAGTGGGTGGTTTAAGAAAGTCCTTCCTGGGGCAGGCCAGCTATTTGGTAGCCAGTTACTTTTCTGCTTCGTGGGGAAATCTACTCCAGACACTGATTATGCAGAAAGGTCACTTGGATCCAGTAGTGAGAAAAAGTGACTTCATAGGATAGACAGCAGAGAATACAAAAGAAGAAATCATTCAAAATAGAATTGAAAGTTTTAATTTGAGTATTGCAGTCAAAAGAAGATTTTAAAAATGCCAGATCCTTAACCCACTGAGTGAGGCCAGGGATTGAACTTGCATCCTCATGGATGTTGGTCAGATTCGTTTCCCAATAAGCCATGACGGGAACTCCTGTATTTTGTAATGTCTGTGAAACAGACAAAAGAGCAGGTAAAGTAATATAGGCCAAATACAACACAGGTGGAATGAGTATTGCAGAGAGTGTGTGTGTTGTGGGAGAGCCATCACCAAAGCTCTCTTAATGCTTCTTGTGCCTTGATAGATAAATAAGACCTTGATGAGTGGAAGCTGGTAAAGAGAGCTTCCAGGTACAAAAACACCTAGACAACGACTTAAAGGTAAGGGTGTATGTGCTGTGCTCAGGAATTCAGAGTAGAACTTTCTGCGAGAGATGAGGGTGTCTATAGGGAGAATTTAGAATTAGGCAGGAGAGGAAGCATATTAAAATGATGGGATTGGAATGGAACTTAGTGGTCATATAATCTAATTCTTTGACATTAATATGGATAACTGAGGTATAAAGAGGGCAAGTCAACAGCAGAGTAGGACGTATTAGAGAATCAAGAGCATATTTTTTAGTCTTAAATAACTGAATTTGATACCCAGTTTTACCACCCTTAAGACTGATTTTAGGCAAATAACTACTTCATTAAACTTTAGTTTCCTCCTCTGTGGTAATAACAGTTCATATCACTTGAATTTTGTTTTTTTTTTTTAGGGTAGCACCTGTGGCATACGGAGGTTCCCAGGCTAGGGGTCAAATTGGAGCTACAGCTGCCAGCCTACACCACAGCCACAGCAATGCCAGATCCAAGACGCATCTGTGACCTACACCACAGCTCATGGCAATGCCAGATCTTTAACCCACTGAGCAAGGCCAGGGATCGAACCCACAACCTCAAGGTTCCTAGTCGGATTTGTTTCCGCTGCACCAGGAAAGGAACTCCCATATCACTAGAATTTTTCTCTTGAGGATTTAAGTAGATAGTACTAGTTTTGCCACATGGTCTGTGTGTGTATATATGTATGTATGTGTGTTGTGTGTATGTATGTATATATAGTCATTCATATTCTTACAGGAAATGCTAGACCTCTGGATCAGAGAACAGACCATTTATCACTCACAGAGCATCTTACAAGTGATTCCCCAAGGCCCAAACCCCACAGGGCAACGTGGTAAGAGCCTGATGCTACAATGCATGCGTCAGAGGGGTGTATAATAGGAGAAGTACCCCAAAATTATGAAACTTGGGGCTTATATAAGGTGCTGGCACATCTTCCCATTCTCCTATCAAGAGATAGATAGATACCTTATATTTACTTTGAAATGTAAGTAAATGTTTCCAGGAGCTGATCAAATGGCTCCAGGGGGAAAAAAGTCTCCAAATCCCTCCAGGAAAATACTCTAGTTTCCTAGGTACATTTGCCATTAAATCATCCTTTTATATTTAATTTATTTCTCTATTTTGGCCAGGCCTGTAGCATGTAGAAGTTCCCGGGCCAGGGATAAAACCCACACCACACCAGTAACCAGAGCCACAGCAGTGACAACTCAGGATCCATAAGTCACTGAGCCATCAGGGAACTCCAGCCATCAAATCATCCTTTAACCAAGTTTGCTTGTGTTCTTTGTTCACAAAGCCCAGAAAGCGCAGAAATGCAAAAATGTTCATGGGGAACTGCATCCCGGCAGTAGGCATCCAATAAATTTTAGCCACTTCATGGATCCAAAAACAGTGCTCTTTACATTGCTCCAAATGGGTTTCTCAAACCTTTCCGCGCAGGTGCCACTGCTATCGAGACACCCACAGCCCCCACGGCCCCCAGATACCCCACAGTGAATAGCCTCCCCTTTACACATCATATATGCTTCTACTTGGTCATTTCAAACGTACAGCTCAGCCGTCTTTTGGCTGCATTCTTGGGCTTCTTTTACACATATGTTTTCTGTAGATACAAGATTCTGGAGAGCATCTTGTATGTAGCAAGACATGTTTTTATCTATTAATCGATGTGTTTCCTGTGCCCTGCACCCTGCTCTCCCCTGGACTTGGCAGCTACACATGGGATCACAATTATTTTGGGATATTTTATTTTTCGGCCGCCCCACAGCATATGGAGTTCCCAGGCCAGAGATCAGATCTGAGCCATAGTTACAACCTAAGCCACAGTTGTGGCCATGCTGGATCCTTAACCCACTGCACAGGGTGGGGGAGTGAACCTGTGCCCCAGTGCTCCCAAGATGCTGCCCATGCTGGTGCACCACAGCAGGAGTTTTAAGGAAATTTTTTTATCAGGGAATCAGAGAACAAAGGCACCAAGTACTTCAAGAGCTCTGGCTCAGACTTGAAAAAAATCTTTGGAAACTACATGATCTTATAAAGCAAACTGCACAATGTACTCCTTCCCTATCCTACGGTTAGATATCGATTCCTGGAAGGGAAAGTAAGAGAAGAGAGTGATAGCGAACTATGGTATAGATTGGCTCCCAGCCTGGCCCAGACTGAGGGGTAGGAATGAAGTAGAAAGAGAATCCTCCATAAAGAGGTAAGTGCAGATTTCAGAAGGGAGGTGATTAAACCATGGCAACAGAAACAGAGAAAGGACAGAAGGATGAATTTGGGAGCCTGTAAGATTGTTTAGGTGGGATTTGTAAGATCTGGGTAGAGTCCAGAGTGACTGAAGTATTTGGAGTGGGGTTATAGATTAACTGGATTTTGTAATGATGGACTTGTAACTTATAATTTGATAAAAAATATTTGTGACTCATGCTATTAGGATACAACTAGAATTGGAATGTTTTAATTTGATAATTAATATTGGTGTCATGCATTTATTGATCTTTTTTTTCATGTTTTAATATGGAAACAATTTTTTTCCTAGTTTGAGAAGTTAGGGATTTGCCCCCTATATCAACACCCTCCCCACACCTAACCCAAGCTGTACTGAGAGGCATTTTAGTATCCGGTAATTTCAACAGACAGAGAAACTACCTTTTAGGGAGATTTGAGGTCATTAGATCATTATATTTGGTTATGTAT
>PVHT021183519.1:19760362-19772596 GCA_004024745.2 Catagonus wagneri
TTTTTTTTCATGTTTTAATATGGAAACAATTTTTTTCCTAGTTTGAGAAGTTAGGGATTTGCCCCCTATATCAACACCCTCCCCACACCTAACCCAAGCTGTACTGAGAGGCATTTTAGTATCCGGTAATTTCAACAGACAGAGAAACTACCTTTTAGGGAGATTTGAGGTCATTAGATCATTATATTTGGTTATGTATATGTTTGTCTCATGGTCATTTTCTTTTTATTGAATATAGTCAATTTACAGTATTGTGTTAGTTTTGTGCAGCAAATTGATTCGGTTTTATATATATTACAATATGTTTTTTTAGATTGTTTTCCACTATAAGTTATTACAGGATGTTGAATATAGTTCCCTGTGCTATACAGTAAATTCTTGTGACTTTTCTAATTCAATGCCATTTTTATTTTATTTTTTTTACTTTTTGTCTTTTTGCCTTATCTAGAGCCGCACGCGCGGCATATGGAGGTTCCCAGGCTAGGGGTCTAACAGGAGCTATAGCTGCCGGCCTTCGCCACAGCCACAGCAACGCGGGATCCGAGCTGTGTCTGCAACCTACACCACAGCTCACAGCAACATCAGATCCTTAACCCACTGAGCAAGGCCAGGGATCGAACCCGCAACCTCATGATTCTTAGTCAGATTCGTTAACCACTGAGCCACAACGGGAACTCCTCAATGCCATTTTTAGAACATATAGATGGAGAGGCCCAGAGAGAATTCCAAGTGGGAAGTAGAGGCTGAAGTTCCAGGTGTGGAAATCATCAGTATATAAGTGGTCACTGAAATCAGAATTTAGTTGCGTCCGTCAAGATTCTTGGTTACCAACAACAGAAACCAACCCTGCTTAGTTTGAGCAGGAAATAATTTTTTAGAGATAATAAGTAGCTTACAGAATCTCCAGAAAGACGAGAACCAAGCTTAGTGACCACATGATAAGAAACAAGTCCCAACTCACAGTGCAGGGCTGGGTCCTGTCTCTGCAGCAGGTACCATTAACCCTGCCAACATGTGGCACTTGATGCCACCATCAACCTCTGTGGCAGCTGCTTCTGGACACTGGAGGTGTTGCTTCCACCTTTGACAGAAAGGCTCCATGAGAGGCTCCCCCTTCCTTCACTGGCCCCCCAGCTCAGTCTGGCCTGGGTACATTTGACAGACTTATATCCTTGCTGCAAGGGAGACTGGAAATGTGCCTACCAACATGGCCTTGATAGCAGGAGGCAGGGCTTTTTAAGGGGGGAAGAGGGCTAAACGTGCAGTGTGACCAAAAGGAATAACAAAAGTCCACTCTAAGAATAGAAGCTGAGATGGTGAAAGAGAAGATGTGGAAGTAAGGAGAGAATATGATAAATAACAGCAAGCATTTATTGAGCACTTACATATTCAGCACTTTATTACTTGAAATAATTTACTCCTTAAAATAACTTTCTCAATTAGGTTTTGTTTTGTTTTTTTTTAAATAAGGAGCATGTATATTTGGGAAGTGGACAGTCATACTTAGTTGCCTCAAGTAGAGACTAGGGAAACTGACTCAACAGAACAAACACATTGCCCAAGGTCACTCGCAAGGGAGGCTGACTCCAGAACACACTACACTGCCTCTCTGTGGGAGGATGAAGACAGAATTCTAGGAAACAAACATCTAGGGACTAGACAGAGGATGTAAAATGGATTGAGAAGAAAGAAATGGTCACTGAGCTGGAAGAACCTCAAGGAGAGTACTCTCTTTATCAGAAGTCCTGGGATAAGCAGTGGTGCTTGTATTGGTTTGCTAGGGCTGCTGTAACAAAGTACCACCCACTGGGTAGTTTACATCTCAGAAATGTATTGTCTCACACTTCTGGAGGTTGAATGCCTGGAATGAAGGTTGGCTCCTTCTGAGGGCTAAGAGGGAAGGATGTGTTTCACGCTGCTCTCCTAATTTCTAGTCCTTTGCTGGCAATATTTGGCATTCCTTGGCTTATGGGCGCATCATCCTGAGCTCTGCCTTCACCTGGCATTCTCCCTGTTTCTCTTCTTACGCTCTTCCTTCTCCTTATGTCTGTCTACAGATTTCCCCTTTTTCATATAATTTATTTAAATAAATTTAAATCTGCAATGACCCTTCCTCCAAATAAGATCATAAGCTGAGTTACCTGGGGTTAAAACTTAGACATATAAATTGGGGGGAGGGGCCACAATTTGACTCATAGCATGGGTCAACTAGGAAAATGCGGCAGAAAGATCAAGAATAATGAAGGATGCAAATAAACTACTAGAATTGGCAACTAGGAGGTTACAGAGATTTGGTGAGAACAAATTCAGGAACATGACACTGGTAGGCATAGATTATAAAGAAGCTGACGTGGGAAATGTGGTTGGGAGAGGACATGAAGGGAACATTCAAAGACAATGCTCTCTACATTTCAGGTGATACTCATGTGGTAGGAAATGTACAGTCATCTCTATACATGGAGGCAGATCCCACTGTAGCCCTTCCCAAGCACCCAATGGTGTAAACAGAAATTTTGTGGCTTGGTGATATTACTTCCTATGTGTCAAACCAAATCTTTAGAAATTGTGATTTAAAGTTATCAACTGGTTTTAGGCAGACATCTGTGTAACATGTGGCGGTGTTGCCATAGCGATTCTTACTCTAAGAAATTCAGGGTGGGCTGTTTACACTATAGCTTCTGTGTTCAAAACAAAGACATAATTTTAGATACTAAGGACCTTTTCCATGTATCCCTCTTGAATGTTAATGTTATTCAAATGAGCAATAAAACACTTCAGACACTTTCGCTCCATGAAAATGAAACGTGTTTCATCCTCTGTGTGGAGATACTCTTCTAAAATGCAAGAGTTCAAAAAACTGCAAATTCAAATAGAGTTTATGAGCCGTACAGCAGGAAGGAGTAGGGTTTAGAAGGCAGACTTCGGTGCCTGCTGTGTTTTCATTTCTCTTCACTAGGGCCAGTTGCTGCGTTTCAGAAACAGAGAAGCTCTGAAAGCTAAGATGTGTGATCAAGAACATGGAATTGGCTTCCTATGAATGTTGAAAACTCCAATTTGAAAGAAATGCTTTATTCCTTTTCAAGCTTCCCTACTGTTTCAGTGAATTCATTTCTTACATGATCCTGCAGAACTGAATTTTATGCTCCCGCCTTCAGGCTGGAAATGGTTTAGTCCTGTGTGCTAATGACCGACTCTCCCAGAGTGTGGCCACTTGGCTGCCAGCCCTTTGAAGTTCCTGCTACAGCCAAGTTGCCCGTTGCTGGGTATTTTCCACTTCCTTCTTTTTCTACTCTACCACCGATGTCCCCTTAACACTGTGGGAGCCAACAAGGAGTGTATTGGAACCTCACCATAAATCCTACCCCCCTGCAAATAGCCCACTTTCCACATTCCACAGACATTCTCTGCTGGAGAATCTAGGAAATCAATCTTGGAATCTTGTTCAATTCTCCCTGATGAAGCCCAACAAATCCACAAAATGGAGTGTAAATAGTCACAATGCATGTGCTTTTTCTTAAACGATTTTAGGAAGTTTATTTCATTTGATGAGATTCTTGGCTCAGAAAGAAACCATTTCCTAGAAACATCCATAACCGTTTATTAAAATGGTGGCCCCCTCTATTGATTGATGATTTGAGGGAGGAGCAGACATCTGTGAAAACTTAACAGCTTGTACACTTTAAACAAGTGCAGCTCGGGAGTTCCTTGGTGGGGAGGATCTGGAAATCTTACCACTGCAGTCCCAGGTTCAGTCCCTGGCCTGGGAACTGGGATTTCACATCAAGCTGCTCAGAGCCTGGCCGAAAAAAAAAATGTGCCCCCTTATTTTATATCAGTTATTCCTCAATAAGGCTGTGAAGAAACTGTGCATGCTCCTGAGCAAGTTTATCTTTCAGTTTCTCACTGACATTGCGTTATCTTGGAGTCTGGCCAGTGACCTTCACATGCTCATTTATTCACCATGGGGTAAGGCTGGAAACGGATTTGCCCCCTAGGGCAGGACAGGGCTGACAGAGGTGTTGGGATAGGTGAGCGCTTCACCCTGCAAACAAAGTGACTGCAAAAGCCTGAATAAGTAACCCGGTGACTTCTGGATCAGCAAATGGAACACTGAAATGATGCCCTAATACTCTAGGTCGCCATTTCTCTGATTCTTGGCCAAGGGGACCCATCTGTAACGGTGGTACATGAGCACAGGGCAGGAGCACATGGCACCACCCCCAGGAACGTAGTTTTTCAAGGCTCTGGATTGATTTAATTTTATGAATCTTGACTCCTAGAAAGCTCTTCATGGTGCCAGGCTTTTACGTTACCAATCTCCCCCTCTGATCTGCAAACCTGACATCACTAGTCCCCAGCGCTGTGTGACTTGCTTTGGTTCTGGCCACATAGCCCCTTTCCTTCAGTGTTCCCACCCCAATGATGGTCCACCACAGAGACATTACATGAGCCTTAGACAGAGTTAGCACCCAGGGAAGGAGGATCCTGGGATCTAATATAGGGAGCTGCAAGTACTAGGACTGGATTCTGGGGTTTTTCCCTCCTGTCCTTGAAAGACATGTCTGGTTCCACACAGAGAAGCTACAGAGGTGTCTCTCTCTCTCTCTCTCTCTCTCTCTCTCTCTCTCTCTCTCTCTCTTTTTTTTTCTTTTTAGGGACACACCTGTGGCATATGGAAGTTCCCATGCTAGGGGTCAAATTGGAGCTACAGCTGAGGCCTAAGCCACAGCCATGGTAACACTGGATCCAAGGTGCATCTGCAAACTACACTGCAGCTTGAGGCAACGCTGGATCCTTAACACAATGAGCAAGGCCAGGGATTGGACCTGCATCCTCATGGACACTCTGTTGGCTTCTTAACCCACTAAGCCACAATGGGAACTCCCCATAGAGGTCTCTTTTCAGTCAGATCCTACTGAGAGCTGCACAGCAGGAGGGAGATGATAGGCCTGTGAATGTCCAGGGGAGAATGTGTGTAGGGGAAAGGGTGGAGGAGGGAAGTATAAAAACAGGGAATAAGAGAGCAAATGTGATGGAGGAAAGAAGTGATAAGAATTCCCAGCTGTTGGAGACCAGGATGCCATCTGCCCTTTATTAACCCTTGTCAAGGTCTAGAGTCTGGTCAAAAATGACTTTTGAGTTTATTAATCACACTTGCCTTTGGACTGAGTTAACACTGTAAACAGCAAGGCTCAGTGACCTCTTATTTCCTGGAGCGATAGGGGGTAAATTTAAGGCTCAAGTGTGAAATGAGAGACAGAGAAAGAAAAGTAGAAAAAGGAAAAAGAAGACTTGAGAAAAGGAGAGAGGAAAAGGAAGTCTAAAAATAGTTATTGCTTTTGAGGAAACAATTAACAGGCATGGTTGCCACTGCTACACATAAAATATTTTGCGGAGATGAGATTGAAAGAGTGAAGCCCATTATATAGCCTGCACCCTTAATTTTGTTCCCACTGGGACCCCAGCTTTGAGATTTGAGGGAGACTAAAGTAGTGTCCAGGATGCCAAGGAAGGCAGTTAGGATCCTCTTCCATCTGTTGACATAGTCCTCTCCTGTCCCTGTGACTGCCATGAGAATGGCCCACCAGACCTCTAGCTCCTGGGAGTGTTTGCAGAGGAAGGGCCCCATTCCTGGGCTCTGAAATCATCACCACATTTGTCCAAGGCCGGGATTCCCACAGGCTGTTCCCAGGGATACTAGGCCAGGCCCACTTCTGGGAGACACAAGAATCTTCTGGTGCTTATTCTGGCTTTCCAACAGCCTTACTGAACCTTTCTTAGACTATGGCATCTGAGACCTCCCACCCATCCTTCCTTCTCTCTCTTCATTCCCTGGGCTCAGATTTGCTTCCAGAATGGATGGCTCCTCCCAGCTTTGTTGGACTTCCTCCTCATTTTCTTTCACAAATGGTCCCTCCTAATAAAATCCATGCACATTTTTTCCTTTTTTTTTTTTTTTTTTTGCCTGTTCAGGGCCGCACCCACGGCATATGGAGATTCCCAGGCTAGGGGTCTAATCAGAGCTGTAGCCACCGGCCAACACCTCAGCCACAGCAACACGGGATCCAAGCTGCGTCTGCGACCTACACCACAGCTCACGGCAATGCCAGATCCTTAACCCACTGAGCGAGGCCAGGGATTGAACCCGCAATCTCATGGTTCCTAGTTGGATGCGTTAACCACTGAGCCACGATGGGAACTCCCAAATCCATGCATATTTGATCCCAGTTTGGTACCTGCCTCCCAGACTAACATAACCTCCAAGCACTAGCAGTGACAGGAAATCCTAGTTCTCACTACTCGTCATATAAAACTCAGTGCCCTCAATCGATGCTTGTTCAGTTACACTCAGACCATCTCCATTATGCTCTGGGTGTGATGTAAAAGCTTCAGTGACTTGAGAGGTCATCCCCATGCTAGAATGGAGCAGTTCTGGCTTTGTCTGTGGGCGCTCCCTCAGTCCATTTCTGTGGGGAGGTGGGATATCCAATTTTCCAGGCAAAATTCTTGGTTTTACTCCTTCCGTTTTCATTAGAAAAGAGTCAACAGCAGCATCCGCTTATTTCATCCCTATATTATTGGGTTCTAACAAGCAAGACATGGAATACCGGCTCTCCCTTTCTTCCCAGAAGACTTAACCTTGAATCTGGTCCTTCCTTTGAAGGTCCAAGGGAAGAAAGCTGTTTGGAATGACATGTGGGGTGCCTTGTTTTTCCAGCCATTTATTCAGATTCTGGACTTTTCATTAGATCCATGGAAAAGCTCAGTACTTGTACAGCTTATCTTGGACCCAAAAAGATAAAACTGAGTTCAGTCTAAGGCATGTCCTTAGTTTTGGGGCTTTTTTTTTTTTCTGAGAAACTTAGCGTTAATGAGCTTGTAATTTCTTCATAAATTAGAGCATGAGAACATAGGGAACATATATTAGGGGATGCTGACATAGGAATATTTGGCATAGGAAACATGCAAACCATGGTATTTTCTGTTGTTTAAAAAAGTCTACGAACATATTACCTTCTAAACAAGAAGACTTATTTCCCTGAGAATCTAACATTTCATTATGGTAAAATATAAAAACATACAATTTACCATTTTAAACTGAAAACTGCAGTGACATTTAATACATTCATACGGTTCTGTAACCATCAGCCTATCTAGTTCCAAAACATTTTCGTCACCCCAAAGAAAACCCTGTACCCCATTAAGCAGTCGCTTATTCTTTTAACCTCCTCTGTTACCCAAGACAACTACTAATCTGCTTTCTGCCTTTATGGATTAGCTTATTCTAGATATTTCAGATAAATGGAATCGTACAATATGTAGCTTTTTGTGTCTGCTTTTTTCAGGTAGTGAAATGTTTTCAAGGTTCATCCACATTATCACATGTAAAAGTACTTCGTTCCTTCTTATGGCTGAATAATATTCTACTGATCGAAGGGGGACAGAAATAGAACCAAATCAAGATTAAAGTTAGGCAGTTACTTCAGCTAAGAATCCATCCAGTTGGGCCAGGCAGAAGGCAACGGATGGAAAAAAAGAATGGATCAGAACAAGAGGGAGGCAGGAGGAAGAACTAAAGGCAGGGAGTTCCTGCTGTGGCACATTGGGATCAGCAGTGTCTCTAGAGTGCTGGGACACACACTAGTAAGTCACAATTGTGGCTCATATCTAATCACTGGCCTGGGGACTTCCAAATGCCACAGGGTGGCAACAAACAAGCACACAAACAAAAAACACTAGAGAGAGTCTTGGAGCTGTTGGTTGTTAGACATATGTCCTGGTGCTCTTATTTTCTTTTTTTTAAGATCAAGGTATTATTAACATAAAACATTATATTAGTCTCAGGTATATAATGTAAGGATACAATATTTCTGTATGTTGTCAAGTGATGACCACAATATTCTAGTCAACATTTGTCACCACACAGTTTTAATTTTTTTTGATGATTTTTTTTCTTGTGTTGAGTACTTTTAAGATCTCTCAGTGGTGCCCTTGACAGATCCTGCAGCTGCCACCAGAGGCCATTGAGCACATGTGTAGAAGTGTCACATCTGGAATCAGGTCTAACCTGGTATGTCCGTCCAGTTGTGTCATACTAGATGAGTTGTTCAGCCTTTCTCTGCTTCAATTTTCTCATCTTAAAACATCACCAGTAATGCTATTTACCTCATAAGCTAATTGGAAGAATTAAATAAGATAATGTATGTGAATTAATTAGCATAGCACCTGGCACATAAGTGTATGATAAAAGTTTACAGTTGGTCCTCTGTATCTGGGCGTTCTGCATCCATGCATTCAACCAATCTTGGATCAAAAATACTTGAAAAAAACTTCCAGAAAGTTCCAAAAAGCAAACTTGAATTTGTTGTGTATTGGAAACTATTTACATGGTATTTACATTGCATTTACAACTATTTACATAGCATTTACATGGTATTTGGTATTTTAAGTCACCTAGAGATTTAAAGAGATTTAAAGATTTAAAGAGATTTAAAGTTTATGGAAGGATGTGCGAGGTTATGTGTAAATACTAAACCATCTTATTATATAAGGGATTTGAGCAGCCATGGATTTTTATAACTGTGGGGGTGCCTGGAAACAATCCCACACAGATACTGAGGGATGATTATATGTATGTAGATGAGTGTGTTCAGGGGAGGAGAGTTAGATGTAGAGAAGATGTTAAGGCATCACATGAACTTGGACAATTGTGCCATACTGAATTTTTTTTTAAGGTTCTGATTTGTTGTTTTAGAGTATAGTCAATTTACAGTGTTGTGTCAATTTCTGCTACTTGTGCCATACTGAGTTTTTAAGCAGAGGTCAAGATGGGATTAGCTGTGCAAGAGATTTATTGGGGAAATGCCTGTGAAGGATAAAGTGGGAGGGAGCAGGAGTGGGTAGGAAGTGCATCACAACGCAATATAGGTCTGACATATATGAAAGGAAGAGGGAAGAAAGCAATTTCGGGCAGAAAGACCCTCAAATACAGAGCAGTTCTGAGCATATTTTAGCCAGGTTGATGGGAGGTCCCTGAGACAAAGTTGTCCATCAAGGGAATCCCCCATCGGGTAAGAGCCCGACTTGAGCAGCCCCACTGTGCCCAGTCACTGAATGGGAGCCGCTGGAGGCGGCTGGTCAGTTATGCTCTCGACAAAAGGCTCTCTTAACAGGACATCTGAAGAGTGTGTCTCCATGATCCTCACTCCTCAACTGTAGCCTATCAAAACCCATTACTCATGACTGAATGTGCTGGAGGATGAACGAGCACTTTCCACCATATATGTGTACCTCTTATAGGAACTCCACAAGGGCCTGGCACTCAGCTTCTTTCCCGTCTGAGGTAAACTTACCAAACTTCCTCCTAATTGTCCTCATGAATTTGCTTGTTCCTTTTTCTAATTTCAGGTGCGGTGGGTTTCACCTTCTATATTATTCCTGTTGGATGTAAGGCTGAGTATGCTTAATGGGTTCCCAGTAATGACTTTTTCCCCCCGACCAGTGTCCTTGCTTCACTATTTGTTCATGTCCTCAAAGCCTCAGGCCACCCCTGCCCTATTCCTAATCCCAGCACCAGTTTTCAGAAACCAAACCCACATCAGAGTCCCAGGATTCCACTGGTCTGAATTCGGCAACTGAGAAAAAATGTTTTCTTCTTATGCATAAAAAGAATAATGTGATTGGTTTTATATACTGTCTTTTCTCTTTGACTGCAACCATAACAGGTTAAGAAAAATTTGTTTTATTTTTCCCCCAGATTACTATACAGATTTTTATACAGTCTTTGAAACTTCCCAGGGGCTTTTGGGAAATTTGACAAAGTGTCTAAATGCTTATCAGATAGAGTGAAAAAGTCAGCAGCCAAGTCATTTCTGAAAAAGAAAAGCTATAGAGAAGCCATTCCTTACATGATGAAAATGTACTGTAAAGAGTATTACAGAGGTTTAAAATTTACAGGACAAAGTATTATAACTGAATCCAGTTTAGCTCTTGGATTCTCATTTCCCTTAACCGTAGAAAATGCTCAATCATGCTTCTCGGTTTTAACTTAGTTTGGTCTAAAATGTAATAAATATTCAATGAACTCTGAGGTCTGAGGCTATCCCAATCCTCGCCAGGGTGTGTGTGAGATCTAACTTACCCTGAGTGTATCAGGAGGCCTTGGTCTGGGGCAGGGGTACCTTGTTCTTGTGCTAGCCTTTGTCACCGTGAGAGTATGACATGTCTTCACCTGCCTCAGTCTTTTACACAGCAAAGGGAACCATAACAGCAACAACAAAACACAACAAAAGAGTGGGAGAAAACAACTGAAAACCATGTTACCAAAAAGAGCTTAATCTCCAAAATATACAGACAACTCATACAACTCAACAATAAAACCCAATCAAAAAATGGGCAGGAGATCTAAATAGGTATCCTTCCACATGAAAAGATATTTAACTTCATTAATTATTAGAGAAATGCAAATCAAAATTATAAGGTACCACCTCACACCTGTCGGGATGGCCGTCAGTAATGTCTACAAATAACAAACGCTGAAGAGGATATGGAGAAAAGGGAACCCTCCTACATCGTTAGCAGGAATGTAAATTGATACAACCACTATGAAAAACAGTATGGAGGTTGCTCAGAAAACTAAATATAGAACTATCATATGATCCAGCAATCCCCCTCCAGGGCATATATCCTGACAAAACTACAATTCAAAAAGATACATGCACCCCCATGTCCACAGCAGCACTATTCACAGTAGCCAAGACATGGAAACAACCTAAATGTCATGGAAACAACCTCAACAGGTGAATTGATTAAGTTGTGGTAAAAAGTACAATGGAATAGTATCCGCCTTAAAAAGGAATGAAATAATGCCACTTGCAGCAATATGGATGCAACTAAAGAATATCATTCTTAGTTAAGTAAGTCAAAAAGAGAAGGACAAACACCATAATGATACCACATATACAGATTCTAAAATATGGCACAAATGAATCTATCTACAAAACAGAAACAGACTCAGACATAGAGAACAGACTTGTGGTTGCAAAGGGGGAGGGGGAAGAGGGGAGGGATTGGGAGGGACTGAGAGTTTGGGGTTAGTAGATGCAAACTCTTACGTTTTAGAATGGATAAGCAATGAGGTCCTACTACATAACAAGGAAACTATATTCAATTTCCTCGGATATACCATGATGGAAAATATTTTTTATAAAGAATGTAAAAAGAAAAAGAAACAGATTCAAAGATTTCAAAAACAAACTTATGGTTATCAAAGGTGAAACGTGGTTGGGAGAGGAATCAATTAGGAGGTTGGGACTGACATAAACACACTACTGTCCATAAAACAAGGACCCATTGTATAGCACAGGGAAATCCACTCAGTACTGTGTAATAACCTATATGGGAAAAGAATCTGAAAGGAATGGATATATATGTATATGTATAATTATTTAGTTTGCTGTACACCTGAAAATAACATAACTTTGTAAGTCAAGTATAATCCAATAAAATTTAAAAACAAACAAAAACAAACCAATACAATAATTAAGACATGGAAGCAATCTAAATATCCAATGACAGATGAATGGATAAAGAAGATTGTTACAGATGTACAATAGAATACTACTTAACCATAAAAAAGAATTAAATAATGCCATTTGCAGTAACATCGATGGACCTAGAGATTATCATACTAAGTGAAGTAAGTCAGACCAAGACAAATATCATATGATATCACTTACATGTGGAACCTAAAAAAAATGAGACAAATAAACTTTTTTACAAAACAGAAACAGACTCACTGACTTAGAAAACAAACTTACGGGATTGGATTAAGATGGCGGAATAGAAGGACTGGAGCTCAACTTCTCTCCCGAAAAACAGCAAAACTACAACCAAATGCCGAGCAGCCTTCAACCAAATGGACTGTAAACTTCCAAAAAAGATATTCTATTCCAGAAGACAAAGAGGAGACCACATCAAGAGGTAGGAGGGGCAATTACGCGATAGAAGCAACCCCATACCTCCTGGGTGGGAAACCCCACAGACTGGAAAGTAACTGCATCACAGAGACTCAGCTACAGGACTGAGAGTTCTGAGCCCCATGTCAAAACCCCACGCCTGGGGAGCGGGCACAGGGAGAAAGAGCCCCCGGAGCATCTGGCATTGAAGGCCAGCGGGGCTTGTGTGCAGGAGCTCCACAGGACTGGGGGAAACAGAGACCCCATCCTTGAAAGG
>PVHT021183519.1:19776307-19792702 GCA_004024745.2 Catagonus wagneri
TACCTAGAAGCAAATGACAACAAAGACACGACACTCCAAAACCTCTGGGATTCAGCAAAAGCAGCGCTAAAAGGAAAGTATATAGCAATACAAGCCAACCTCAGGAAACAAGAAAAAGCTCAAATAAACAACCTAACTTTACATCCAAAGCAGCTAGAGAGGGAAGAAGCCAGGTCATGGAAACAACCTAAATGCCCATCGACAGAGGAGTGGATAGGGAAGATATGGTGTATATACATAATGGAATATTACTCAGCCATTAAAAGGAACAGAATAACATTTATAGCAACATGGATGAACCTAGAAATTATCACACGAAGTGGAACCAGTCAGACAATTAGACAGCAACACCCAATGCTACCGCTTACATATGGAAACTAAAGAGACACAATGAACATCCTTGAATAACAGACAATGACTCACAGATTTTGGAAAACCTTGGTTTTTCAATTAAGACAATCTGGGGGGTGGGGGGATGCACTGTGGGTTTGGGACACAAAATCTGTTGTATTGACTTATGATCTTTGTACACCTATAACTGAAATAAAATTCACTGTTAATATGAAAAAAAAAAAAAAGAAAACAAACTTACGGTTATCAAAGGGGAGGACTGGGGGAGGGATAAAATAGGAGTTTGGGATTAACACATACACATTACTATATATAAAATAGATCATCAACAGGGACCTATTATATAGCACAAGGAGCTCTACTCGATATTCTGTAATAACCTACACGAAAAGAAAAAACTAGATATATGTGTCTGTATATATATATATGTATATATATATATATGTATAACTATATATATATATAACAATCACTCTGCTATACGCCTGAAACTAACAACCTTGTAAATCAACTATAGTCCAACATAAAATAAAAATTTTGGGAGTTCTCATGGTGGCTCAGTGGTTAACGAAGCCAACTAGGAACCATGAGGTTGTGGGTTCGATCCCTGGACTTGCTCAGTGGGTTGGGGATCCGGTGCTGCTGTGCACTGTGGTGTAGGTCACAGACATGGCTCAGATCCCTCTTGCTGTGGCTTTAGTGTAGGCCAGTGGCTACAGCTCCAGTTAGACCTCTAGCCTGGGAACCTCCATATGCCTTGGCTGTGGCCCTAGAAAAGACAAAAAGACCAAAAAAAATTTGTAAATGTAAGGCCTAGATAATATCACCAAAATGGTTGTATAGGAGACCCCAGCCCCTATTCCCCAACAAAGATCAACAAAAACATGAACAAAAGTAGCTCTGAGGAGAGATCCAGAGTCTACCCAAGAAACTTCAGCAACACAGTGAAACACAAACAGAACAGTAAGTGCACGAAAAAGGAAGGAAAATAGCTTTATTTTGCCTGCAGCATCCCATCCCCCAGGCTGGCACTGCTCAGCACGAGGAGGGAACGCCCAAACTGGAAAGTGTTCCCCTTGCTGGGACAGCAGCGTGAGCAACCAGGTCTCCAGCACGGCACAAAGGACTCTCTTTGGTTTTACCCCACCCAGAGAACTGCAAAGCTGAGATATATGTAGGTGGCTACAAAGAAGGGGGAAAGGCAGGGGCTACCAGTATCAGCCACACAGCAGGAGCAACTGCAGTTCCCAGTGACCTGCTTGGCGGAGGACCTCAGCAGCTTTACCCCTGAAGAAACCAACGGTCAGCACAGCTGCCATGGAATTCCTCTAGATTTCACCAGTTTTTACCCCACAGGTATTCATGTACACCTTCCATCCAGGCTCAGTTCCTCTGCAGGGGATTCACTTGCAATGGGTGAACCACCGTGTGAGCAAGCATTGATATCAACAGCCCATTCCCTCCTGTCCAGACTCCGACTGTTTCACCAAATTAAACCCAAATTGCTCCTTATCCCATAAGCCAACATTTGCTCTTTTGAAAACAGCCAGTGCCAGAGTTCAGAGACCTCCTCTTTGACTGATGGTGTCCCAGGTGACCTTGTGACCTGAGGCAAAGACGTCCTCTCTGAGTGGACCCAAACTGGCAGCCTTCTTTCCTGCTTCTGGGAGGCACAGCGTTCCACAGGATACCACCTTTCCAGCCTGGAATGGAGCACACTGGGGTGCCACACACCAGCCATCTGAGTCTTTCCCAGCTTCCTCCCTACCATGATTGCTGAAGCCTGAGACCTGCACTGGCAGCCAGTCCAGGCCTTTGCAGCCACATGAGTGCAAGATTCACCCTAGACTCTCCTAGCTGTGCCCTATCAGTGTGTGTATACTTAGGGTTAGTCCCTTTAGCTGTGCACCTACATGCTGCTAGCCTGTCATCAGCCTCCACTGATGTGTGCCCACCTGTGGCAAGATCCTGCAGCCACAGAAGTGTCCACTTACCCTGTTTCCTGTCATTGGCCTATGCCATGCGACTCATCTACAGCTAGGCCCTCTTAACTGTGAACCTGCAAACCCGAACCTGACTGCCAGCATTAGCCTCCATTGCTCCTGTCGGCAACAGTACTGCATGTGAATAGCTGGGAGTGCCAGCTTTACTCAACAGTTGGTCCTGGCCCTCTCTGCTTCCTGTGCCTCCCACACCATGTTTGTATCTTCAATAGGCCTCTGCCACAGTTTAGGCTCCTACAGCTGGCTCCTGTAAGTGAGCACGTGCACACCACCAGCTCTGGCCACCACTGCTGCCTGCCCTGATCCCTAGCAACTGGTTCTGGAGGTGTTACTGAGGACTCCGACAGCCCTTGTAGTAACTGCAGACCCCCACATAGCACTAGCCAAGGACCACACATTTGCTGATGCTGTGGACCTCAGCAGCCTGAGCCAAAGAGCCATGATGCCTCTTTAGAACTGGAGTCATCACAAACATTTGTACTTGGTGCTCTGCACCACTAGACCCATGATCACAGCATGCTCCAGTGTCTCCCAGCTGCAAGTGAAGATCTTTCCTAACTGAAGTCAGTCCGTAAAGTGTGGAAGAGCTCACTGCTTCTTGAAATACTCAGATACTTAGACAAGTCTATAGGGCTATCTGATTGAAGGGTGGGAAAAGGCATCTGACTCATTTAAAGTAGTGGGTTGGAAAGTGGTGGAGGCCCTGGGAGACTTTGAGAGAGAAACACCTCCCTCCGTTGGGCACTTCATTGCACTTCGAGGGAGAAGAGGAACAAAATCGGTGTCCAAGGCCAGCAAAGCCCTCAGGGTTGGAGAGTGAAGCAGGAAGGGCTGAGAGTTGGCGTTAGAGCGGGAGGCCACTAGAGGGCACTGGAGCACAAACAGAGCCCCTGTGCTTCTCAGAATGAACTTGCAGGCTCTGTCTGACATGGGGTTGGAGATGAGGTTGGCAGAACATCCAAGAGGTGCCAGGAGAGGAGAGGTTAGTTACCAAGCACCTAGGTCCAAACTGTGACTCTCAGGTCCAAATTGTCTTGCCTCTCAGACGGGACAGAGATATGCCTTCAGCATCTGATTGTGCATTTCCAGCCTAGTTGGGTGGCCAAGAAGTAGAACAGCCTGACAGGAAGTCTGTGGTCTGACTGCTTTTTGTTTCTCCAGAGGCAGGACTCTAAACCTGGAATTACCTGCCTTGACTCTTGGACTTCCATTTTTCAAGCTGCCGTTCTGCACAGGTCTTGGCGCCTGGAAGATGGGACTAGTCGGCCTAAATGTGGAGCATGTAAAACAGGTGGTCTTTTGGTGGGCAGGCTGTGCTCCTCCCTTTCTCATAAGAGGTCTTCCCAGACTACTTCTTTCTCTTTCCATCTGAGCTTCTTCCTTCTGTCCCCACAACACTCCACTCAGCAGAAGGGTCTCATTTATCCATCTGTTGAACAATCACTGATCAAGGCCTTTATGCCAAAAGCTATGCTAGGCACTGGGATCAAGATCAAGCCCTGTTACAAGATTTGAAGCCAGGGCATCTGACTGAGGGCCTAGCGGCACCACTACAGTTTAATAATCAAAGTGAGGCACTGTAAACGCCTAGATGAATTTACTAACTTCATAAACACATAGGTGTGGCCCCAGCCTATTAATTTCTCATAAAATTACACATGCAGGTATCTGCATCCCATTGAGAATGTCCTCTAATTCATAAAAGATTAAAAGGAGCAGGCATCAAGCACCCTGAAAATTAGCTCACAATGCCTTGCTTAACTTCACCCCATGGGAAATGGCAGTGATAAAAATTAAGTCATAAAAGAACATTTGAGAGAATACCAAGAACTTACCCCTTTTACCTTTTGCATAATGATTTAACTGGAAAACTTCTAACAAAGAAAACTTAAGTCAAATATACTGAAACCAAGTGAGCTACTTATGAACAGTTTACAAGAACAAACTCATCTAAATGGCAAAATAGTAAGAAGATTTATGAGCAGAGGTGACAAGCCTAAGAAGCCTGGTGACAACTGGTTGTCCAAAAAAGAATTTTAGTTCTGCTTTAAATATTTCTTAAAAAATATAACTTTTAATGTAATTTTAAATGTTATTCTAAAACACTACAGCTTTTTAGATAAAGGATACAACCTTCTCTAGAGAATAAGCATAAACACTATCATAGTGTTTAAAAGCAGCCACCAATTAAGACAGCATTCAATGTCAACCTCACATTCATCTAAATACCATTAGTAAGTAAGTCAACTCTTAATTTAATACCGGACTAATCTACTAATTAATAGAAGTAATACTGTTAACATGAGTAACAAGAAATATTTCTCCTTCATAAGCTTCTATCAGAACAGATAACCCTCTGATAGCTAACAATAAAATAAACCTAAACTGATACTTAATCTATTCAAACATTGTTAACCCAACACAAGTACGCATTTAAGAAAAGATTTCGAAAAGTAAAAGGAACTTGGCAATCACAAAACGTGCCTGTTAATTAAATGTTACCTCTAGCACTTCTGTTATTAGAAGCATTACTCACCCAGTGACAACTGTTTAATGGCTGAGGTCCGGGCTGTGGAAAGGTGGCATAGTCATTTGTTCTCTAAACAAGGACTTGTATCACTGGTCACACAAGGGTTTTACTGTCTCTTTTAATCAGTGAAATTGACCACTGCATGAAGAGGAAAGGATAATAAAAGACAAGAAGACCTTATGGAATTTTAATTAATTAATCTCTCCCAAATAAACAACTGAACTTTAAGGGATTACGTGGCTTTTAATGAATGAATTTCGGTTGGTGAAATGTTTGAGAATCAAACGGCCTCTGGGGGATCAAACTTTAGACCAGCTAATCAAAATGCTTTATCACCTATTGTTTTAAAACATTGATCAATGGAACAGGTTATCCTAGGGATACCAGCATAGGATACCAGCGTACTCCTATTCTAGAGTTCATATCGACAAGAGAGGATTTACCACCTTGACGCTGGATCAGGACATCCCAATGGCATAACTGCTATGAATGGTCTGTTTGTTCAACAATTCAAGTCCTACGTAATTTGAATTCAGACTGGAGTGATCCCAGTCAATTGCTGTCTGTTACAGATTTCTCCCAGGATGAGAAGACAAGAGACAAGTTCCCACTGTGGATCAGCAGTTAAGAACCTGACATAGTATCAGTGAGGATGTGGTTCAGTACATGGCCTCGATCCGTGGGTTAAGGATCCAGCGTTGCCATGAGCTGTGGTGTAGGTCACAGATGCAGCTCGGATCTGGTGTTGCTGTGACTGTGGCGTAGGCCAGCAGCTGCAGCTCCAATTCGATCCCTAGCCTGGGAACTTCCATATGCTGCAGGTGCAGCCATAAAAAAAAAAAAGAAAGAAAAGTGTACGATTCTGTGCTTTAAGAAAAAAAAGGACAAGAGAAATAACGCCTACTTCATAAAATATCTTCAAACTAAATGATGATATGATCGACATTCAATTAACTTATACATACTCTACTGTAGACAGCGTTTGTTAGGATTTGCAGAATCTGGCAATTGCGTAAAATTTAAACCTGTATCCACAGAGGTTCAAGTCCTCTTCCTAAGAATATGTTTATAATCAATGTTGTTTCACTAATTACCCAATTTTAGTCTCTATAGCATTCCTGATAGTAACAATGGAAAATCCTAAACTATATACAAATCCAGAAAGAGCCAGACATCGTCAGCCCCTATGGATTATTACTACCCATTGCTGATGCAGTGAAATTTTATTAAAGAACTGCTGTGGGAGTTCCCGTCGTGGCTCAGGGGAAATGAATCTGACTAGGAACCATGAGGTTACGGGTTCAATCCCTGGCCTCACTCAGTGGGTTAAGGATCCCGCATTGCCGTGAGCTGTCGTGTAGGTTGCAGACATGGCTCGGATCCCGCATTGCTGTGGCTCTGGCATAGGCCGGTGGCTACAGCTCTTGTTAGACCTCTAGCCTGGGAACCTCCACATGCCACAGGTGCGGCCCTAAAATGACAGGGGGAAAAAAAAGAAGAAAAAGAACTGCTATGACCATCAACATAATCAATTTATATATTTCTTATTGCACCAAAGCTAGCCTTAACCCTGGTTCTCACAATACAAATTTCTCTTCCCATAACTTATCTACTAATTGATACAAACCTAGCATACTATTCATATTAGCTATATCAAGCCTAGCTGTTTATTCCATCTTCTGATCTGTATGAGCGTCAGATCCAAAATATGCACTAACTGGAGCTTTATGGGCAGTAACACAGATAATCTCATGTAAAGTAATATTATCAATATTTCTCATATCATTCCTACTGATAAATGGATCACTTACATTTCAATAGTAATTACTGCACAAAAACACCTATAACCGATTTTCCCATACTAACGCCTACCCAGAATTTGATAATCTCTATTCTAGCAGCAATCCAACGGAGCCCCATTTAAAAGAACTAGAATCAAAACCTGTGTTTGGCTTTACTGGAAAAAAACGTAGCAGGGCATTTGCCCTGTTCTTCTTAGAGACTAAGTCAATAACATTATAATAAACATTTTTGCAACAATCTATTTTTCACAACCCCTACATGCCAGAATTATATACAGCCAGTGTCATCATTAAAACATGAATGAATTTGAGCATCCTACTCACAATTTTGATATGATCTACTTATACATCTCTTATAAAAATTTTTTTACCATTAACATTAGTCATATGTATGAGAGGTTTCACTGTTAACACATCAGGCATTCCACCACAAACTTAAGAAATATGTCTAACAAAAGACTAACTTTGGTAGAGTAAATAGTAGAGGTTTAAACCCTTTTATTCCTAGAATCAATTCTTAGAATTCAATTCCTTAGAAATTGAAACAATTCTGAAGAATTTTCTCCATGCTACCGCATTACACCATATACTACAGTAAGGCCCACTAAGTAAGTTCTCAGGCCCATACCCCAAAATTATTGTTTTATATCCTTCCTGTACTAATAAACCCTATTATATTTATTTTCATTCTACCAACCATTATCTCAGGAACCATAATTGTGGTAACAAGCTCACACTTGTTAATGTTATCACCATTCAAATAAAAAATTAACTCATAAGATCTAGAAGCATCCAACGAATCTTTTCTAAAACCCACCATGTCAATAGTATCTATAATGGTTATTATTGTTAATCTAATATAATCTGGTCAATGAATTACAAAAATCTTTAATCCAACAGCATCCAGTGTCATAACAGTAGCCCTTGTCATAAAATTAGGACTTTCCCCATTTCACTTCTGAGTGCCTGAAGTAATACAAGGTATGCCATGAACAGCAGGGCTGATGCTATAAATATGACAAACTTGCACCCCTGTCAGTTTTATACCAAATCTTACCCTCCATCAACCTAAACACATGACTAATCACAGCTATATTATGAATCATAACTGGAGGCTCTGGGGGACTCAGCCAAACTCAAATACAAAAATTATAGCCTGTTCAATTACTCATATAGGATGAATAACAGCCATCATAATGTATCATCCAATCGTAACACCCCTGAACGTATTAATTTCTTTTTTTCTCTTTCCTGTTTTTTTTTTTTTTTTTGCTTTTTAGGGCTGCACCCATGGCATATGGAAATTCCCACACTAGGGGCTGAATCAGAGCTACAGCTGCCGGCCTATACCACAGCCACAGCAATGCCAGATCTAAGCCAAGTCTGTGACCTACACATAGCTCAGGGCAAGGCTGGATCCTTAACTCATTGAGCAAGGCCAGGGATCAAACCTGCCTCTTCATGGATACTAGCTGGGTTTGTTACCACTGAGCCATGATGGGAACTCCCTAATTTCTCTCTTCCTTTTTTATTTTTCAGGGCTGCACCTGCGGCATATGGAGGTTCCCAGGCTAGGGGTCAAATCAGAGCTGCAGCTGCCAGCCTACACCATAGCTCACAGCAATGCCAGATCCTTAACCCACTGAGTGGGGCCAGGGATCAAACCTGTGTCCTATGGATGCTAGTCAGATTCGTTTCCACTGAGCCATGACAGGAACTCTGGGAACTCCCTAATTTCTATCATAATAACACTATCTTATTATTTATGTCAGCTCATGTACCACAAGAGTATCATTATCACACACATGAAATAAAGCACCTCCCATCACAATCCTTATCTTCACCATTATAGTATCATTAGGAGGTCTCCCACTACTATCAGGATTTTTACCTAAAAGAGTAATTTCCTAGTGATAACAAAAATAATAACATTATCCTACCAACACTAATGGCCATCAGAGCACTACTCAGCATATATTTCTACTTATAGCTAACATACTCCACATCACTACATCCCGTTCAGTAAACAACATAAAAGAAAAACAACAATTTGAACATACAAAACAAGTAACCTTCCTATCATTATTAATCGTAATAACCACTCTACTACTACCCTTAAGATCCATTCTTGGAGTTACCATTGTGGCACAGCCAAAACAAATCCAACTAGAATCCATGAGGATGCAGGTTTGATCCTTGGCCTTACTCAGTGGGTTGGGGATTTGGTGTTGCTGTGAGCTGTGGTGTAGGTCACAGAGGCGGCTCAGATCCTGTGTTGCTGCGGCTGTGGCATAGGCTGGCAGCTGTAGCTCCAGTTCGACCCCTAACCTGAGATCATCCAAATGCTGTGGGTGCGGCCCTAAAAAGAAAAAAAAAATCCATTCTTTCAGTGCTGGACTAGAAATTTAGGTTAGTTTAGACCAAGAGCTTTCAAAACCATAAGCAAGTACAATTTACTTAAATTCTCAAAATAAGAATTGCAAAACTCTATTCTACATCAACTCACTGCAAATAAAACATTTTAATTAAGCTAAATTCTTACTAGATTGATAGGCTTCCACTCCAGGAAATTTTAGTTAACAAGTAAATACTCTAGTCAACAGGCTTCAGTCTACCTCTGTAGTCAAGAAGGAAAAAGGCAGGAAAAGCACTAAGAATTGAAGCCGTTCCTCGAATATTCAATTCAATTTTTGATTCACCACAGGGTTTGACAAAAAGAGGGCTCGATCTCTTTAGCTTTACAGTCTAGGAGTTCCCCCTGTGGCACAGTGGGTTAAAGGTCCAGTGTTGCTACAGCTGTGGCCGAGGTCGCTGCTGACACACAGATTTGATTCTTGGCCCAGGAACTTCCATATGCTGTGGGTGTGGCCATTAAAAAAAAGATTTACGTCTAATGCTAGCTCATTTTATCTGTGTTCATAAACCGCTGATTATTTTCAAAAAATCCCAAAGATATCAGCACTTCATATACTATTTGGTGCTTGAGCTGGAATAGTAGGCAACACCTTATGTTCATTCATCCATGCTGAGCTGTGTGCCCATGGAGCGCTGCTTGAAGATGACGGAATCTGTAATGCAGTCAGGACAGCCCCTTCATGGGTAAAAATTTTCTTTATAGTTGTACCAATTATGATTGTACCCATCAGAATTGTACACTATGTAAAACTAGAGACAATCTGAACCATTTACCAGCCGTCATTCTAATCCGTACATGATACTTGATACATGGAATCAATAACACTTCCCTAACCATAAAAACTAAAGATTATCAATGATATTGAAGATAGAAACACACAAATTACGAAGGCTGAAATTTTGACTCCTCTATAGTCCCCAGCTCAGATTCAAAACCAGGAGAATTATGACTAATAGAAGTCAACAACCACTTAGTATAGAGTCATCAAATGGTACTTTCACCTGAAAATGTTTTATACTAATGAGCTACTCCTTTGGGCCTAAGAACAGCTGCTATCCCAGGACGCCTAAATTAGAGACCCCTAATACTGACAGGAGCAGGCCAATGTTGTGGATCAATAGAGGTCATTTTTCTGCATTCAAAGATAGGACAGAGGGAGGGAGATGCCGTGAGACATGGGGTGAATCCACTGCCTGTGGGAGATGTGCTCTCTGAGTTCTAGGACAGAACAGGGCCTCTACAGTCCCGGGCCACCTGCCACACCCTCCTGAGCAGGATCTTGGGGACATTCCATGTTGGTTACGAGGCACTTGTCATGGCCCCAATGCTCTGTCCGATGCGGACCCCAAGATCTTGGGATCACACCTGACACTCTGCAGGTCCATTTTTCAGGGTCCTTTCTGCTATAGGAGCAGAGCCCCAGCAAGTAGTTCCCTTCCCGACAGGCAGGAAAAGGGAGGAGAGCAAGGGCACCACACACTAGGAAGAATCTCGCTCATACACCAGGATCCCAGGGGTGCCAGCAGGGACAGTGATGATGCAGATGAGACACAGCCTAAGAGATGAGACCAGAGGGCCACAAGGGCAGCTGGCCAGGTCTTGACTCATTCTCACTCCAGCCACACTGTCCCTTGTACACCCTTTTCCTAAATGCAGCTTCTTCAGATGCAAATAGGCAAGAGCTTCAGACTGAACGTCAGCTCTTCCAAAATGACCCTACAGCAAACACTGCAGGATTCCAGTCAAACAGGGGTCCTGGATCAGATAACTCATGGACCAAAGTGGACGTCAGTGCCATGCCTGTGGGAGGGGCTGGGGAGTGAGGCTTTCATGGTTGTGGAATTTTGGTTTTATAAGATGAAAAGTTCTAGGGGGTGTTGTGATGGCTCCACAAGGTGAATGCACCTGATGACTTGGAAACACGCACATAAAATGGTGACGCTGGTAAAGGGTATGTGGCGTGTGCTCTAATTCACTTAAAATTAAAGTTTTTAAATTATGTCTTATTAACTGAGATTCCAGTTTAACTGCCCTTAATTACAAATGTCTGAGGGCCAAGCCTTGACCCCCACCTCAGGTACCATCATGATACCTTTACACGTGGGGGCTCTCCTGTGCTACCTGAGCTCTGTCCAGGGGAACCCAGACAGCAGTGACCCTCATGGATTAGATATGATATTAATATGCCACCAAGGGTTGTCACTCAGCAGAACTCAGAGCAGTAGTCCTCTCCAAAACGCCTGTCCTCAAATGAACATGAGAAGACTAAGAGAAGCAAGGGGACCACAGGTTATTCCAGGGCAACATCCTCAGTTGAGATGTTGGAAATCCCAGAGGAGACAAGACACACTGCAGGCGAAGAACAAACATGGGGTCTCGCCTGCCTGGGAGCCTGACCCACATAGATGGGGTGAGACCATACAGTCCCCAGACCCCACACCTTGGGGTCACATGTCTCCACCCACCAGGGTGACCGCACCTCCCCAGACCCTGCACCTGGGGTCACATGTCCATGCTGACTAGGGTGACCCCTCCTCCCCAGAACCTACCACTGAGGTCACACGCCCCCTTGGTCAGGACACCATGGCTTCCTTGGGTGGGCCCCCAATGTGGGAATGAGGTGCCTCCTGGGACTGTAGAAAGAAGTGTAAGGTCAACACCTCTCCCCATACGTGTCTCAGAGAAGTCAGTCCCCTCCTAGTTTCATTTTGGTTCTGCGTGACATTAATTGTTTTTACGCTTTCACACTAAAGTTGAATACACTACCTTGGTTTTGGCAGGCTTGGCCCTTTCCGTCTCACTGAAGTATTGAGAAATCTCACGGGACAGCAGGGCTGAAAGAGGAGAGGTGGGTCCAGACTCTGCAGAGCAGGGATGGGCGACCGGAAGGAGATCACAGAGGCAAATTCACCTGCTGCACATCGGCCTTATGCCCAGATCCACGTGCCCAGCAATCAATTCACCAGGCAAACCTGTCTCCCCACTCACCCTGTGTGTGTTGATGAGTTGAAATAATAACCAGGTAGCTCACCTGAGGAGTCTTCACCAGCAGCAGGGAAGGCAAACCTTACAGGGCTGAGGATCAAGGCCCCTCCCACAGCACCCACCCCTGGAGGGGTCATGTAACCACACTCAGAGCAGAGGCTGTTACCCAGACAAGCCCACCTCAGCCCCAGACCCCCTGACATCCAGATGGAGGCATGGAACTTCCCAGTAGCGAGGCCAGGCGAGGTCCCCCTGAAGCTCCAGGACTGAGGCCAGGCTGGGTCTCCACCCAGGTCTCCATGTCCTAGTGTACAACACACAATCAGGTCTATACTACTTGGTGTTAAAAATAGGGTAAGGTCTAAATTTCCTAATATAGACAAAACATATTCAGGTCTAAATGTTCCAGTGTAGACAGAACATAGTCAGGTATAAATGTGCTCAGTGTAAACAGATCACCCTTGGATGTAAATATCCCAGTGTAGACATGACACAGTTAGGTCTAAACATGCTCAGTGTAGACAGAACACAGGGAGGTCTAAATCAACCTGTAGACAGAACTTGGTCAGGTTTAAATTAGCTTAGGGCAACTCTCCTAGGAGGCACAGGTCACACACGTGGTGTCTCTCAACCCTGGACAGGGGCTCACCCTCGTGCGGGAACTAGGATGTATGTTTCTTGGAGAATAAATCAACATTGGGTTTCATGCTTCACCCACATCAGGAAACTGAACAAAATCTTTCAATCTTAAGCATTCCAACATGCAAAACACAAATGTAACCAATTTCTCTGGCCATGTGGTGGTCAGGGTCCAGGGCTAAACCAGGAGCTTCTTGTATTATAGCACAGCCTCCTGCCAGGACAGACCAGATGTGGCCTGATTCCAGCATCCTGGGCTCCCAGCAGGCGGCAACCATGCTGGAAGCTCCCTCGTGGTCAGGGCAGGGAGAGCCCGCCTGTCCATCCTAAGGACTGATTCTGGATGGAACACTCAGAGCAACCAAGAGCACCACTCTTGGATCCTGCTTGTGCGGGGATGTGGTGGGGTAGGGTGGGGGGGATGCCGGCACCTAGGGCTCCCAGTGGTCAGGTGACTTCATGGACTTTGTGCACGGTGATGGTCTTGAGAGGAGAACACGGGGGAGACGTTGGGGCACCGAGGCCATCAGAGCAGAAAACCTATCAGCCAAGCTCCTTTATATTTGCGTTTACTCCTCTCCACAGAGAAAATTCCTTTGCCCCAACTCTCCAGATGCTTGCAGAACTTGTCAAGAGTTATCCCTGTTGTCATAGTGCCCCCTCTTCAACAAGAGTACTCCTCTCTTTTTTTTTTCCCCAGGAGGCTAATTGTTCATTTTCAGTTAGATATTATTTCTGTTATTACCTTGAGAGCATCAGATAAAAAGTCAGCTTTCTCATAAGGAGTCCTCTTCTTATAGCTCCCCTCTACAGTCACTGTTCACCCTTTACAATAAGAGTCCTCCTCTATTGCTTTTTGCTTTTTTTTTTTTTTTTTGCTTTTTAGGGCCGCACATGCAGCATATGGAGGTTCCCAGGTTAGGGGTTGAATTGGAGCTGTAGCCAGAAGCCTATACCACAGCCACAAAAACGTGGGATCCGAGCCGTGTCTGTGACCTACACCACAGCTCATGGCAACGCCGGATCCTTAACCCACCGAGCGAGGCCAGGGATCCAAACCCCAACCTCATGGTTCCTAGTCGGACTCATTAACCACTGAGCAACGACAGGAACACCTCTCCTGTATTGTTATAACCTATCTCTACAGTAACTGTGTTCCCGAGAGTATAACTGTCCCCCTCTATTGAATGGCCCCCTTTACTATAACAGTCCTCCCTCTATTGTCATAGTCCCTCTTCTAGTGTAACAGCTTCCCACATTATTTTAGTCCTCCCTGTTGAAACATTCCCCCTCTACAATAATAGTCCCCCAGCTACAGTAGTAGTGCTCCTTTATTGTAAGATCCCCTCTCCACAATAATATCCTCCACGTTGTCATAGCCTCCATTTATTGTCATATTCTCCCCTCTATCATACTAGTCACTTCTCTGCAGTAATATTACCCCTTGTACAAATATTGTCCTTCCTTTACAGTGTAGTCCTCCCTCTATTGTAATAGTCCCTCCCCCACTGTTATGTCCCCCTTCCTCCTAACAATAATTCTTTCGCATTAAAAGTATCCTTTCTGAGTTTCCCCTGTGGTGCAACAGAATTGGTGTCATCTTGGGAGCACTGGGACATCAGTTCAATCCCCGGCCAGGCACAGTGGGTTAAGGATCCAGTGTTGCCACAGCTGCGGCTTAGGTCTCAACAGGGGCTTGGATCTGATCCCTGGCCTGGGAACTTCATATCCTGAAGGGTGGCCAAAAAAGAAAAAATAATAAAGTCTCCTTTCTAAACTGGATTTAATTTTATTTCATAGTCCTCAAGGGACCACAAGGGTAACACAGAGCAAAACACTTATTGCAGAGTCTGGGCATGGGTGGCGTAGAGGCACCTGTGGATGTGTGTCCCCCACGATGTAGGGGACCTGCAGGTATGCCTGTGTCACCTTCATAGGGGCACCTGTGTGTGCCTGTCACCATTATGGGAACACCTGTGATGTCTGCATCCCCATCACAGAGGAGACCTCTCTCCAAACACAAGTCACATGACACAGTGTCCTCTCCCCATGTCTCAATAACAGCAATAATGGTAGCAGATAGAGAAGCGGAACTGGTTCAGTCGTCTTAGAGGGGAGTCTGCCACCTGGCAGCATCTCCTTCCTCTAGAATGTGAATCCAAACACTTCTTTATCCCAGCTTCTTTTCCTTAGTGACAGCAGGAAAAGTGTCTTTCAGCATCTTTTTCACAGGCTGAGATTGTCAGCTCCTGCCATTTACCCTCTCCTTCTCCCCCGTCACAGTGAGTCACTGAGTGTGGACTCTGTATGTTGTGACCAATCCTTACAAGAACCTTGCTGAGGACCGATTATTAAGCTCATTTTACAGAAGGGGAAATAGACTCAGAGAAGCTAAATGATTTGCTTGAGACCACACAGCTTGTTCATATCAGAAGCAAAGAAGGACATGCTTTGCCTGATTCAGAATCTGTGGTTTGGCAAAGTCACGTTTAAAATTTTTCTTGCCAGTTCAGTGCTGGGTGCTGAGGACACCGGTTGACTGAGGCAGCCCCCCTTTACTGCCTAGTGAGGGAGAGGCAGTGGCTGGAACTCTGCAGTGAGCCCCGAAACTATAGCCAGCCCCCACCGATCCCCGTTGTCAGGGCCACCAGACACTTGGCACAACCAAGGCCAGGTTGCTTTTCGTGAGCAAGGTATGTGTCTCACTCACCAGCAGGAGGACCGACACACAATTCCTCACCCTCTCCAGGGGTCCCTGCTTTTGCCAAATCCAACATAGGGCGCTCTCATTCCACAAAAACAAGTTAGGGTGAAGCTATGGGCAAAGAAATAAATGAAGATTTTTTTTTAAGTATATAGATGATAAAACACTTAAAATACAGAAAGGCAGAAAAAAAAATCACCCACCATCTCACCATGTAAGAGGCAAGACTGCAAGACAGAAAACCCGAGTGGACCTGGCCCACACCATCAGACCGTGGGAACATAGGGATGACGGAATCCCCACCCTCCCCATGTGGGGAAGCAAGACCTCAACCTCACTGAGTTCACATCCTATGATGCTGCTCTGAAGAGGAAGAAGCTTCTCTTCTCTCTCAAATTCAGACGTTCCCAGGGAAGGACTCTGACTGGCCATCCCGGGTTATGGGACCCACCCCTGCAGTCTGAGAGGATTACCAGTCATGTGATCAGCAGTTCTCCAGAAGAAGGGGCTGCTCTTCTGCAGACAAAAGGGAAATCATTCTTCATGTCTGGTTTCTAGTGCAAGCAACTGAAGCCATGCAGGATGTGTTAAGTAGAAAGGAAGTTATCTGAGAATATAAATGGTCTTCTGATTTAGGTGTTACGGCATTGTCGTGGAGGAGAACAGCCAAACTCTGAATAGAAGAACAGCCAAACTCTGAATAACATATTTATTTGAGATGGGGCTGATCTGACAAGAGAGAAGGGATGTCTTCAAGAATACCCCCTCCTGGGAGTTCCCGTCGTGGCGCAGTGGTTAACGAATCCGACTAGGAACCATGAGGTTGCGGGTTCGATCCCTGCCCTTGCTCAGTGGGTTAACGATCCGGCGTTGCCGTGAGCTGTGGTGTAGGTTGCAGACGCGGCTCGGATCCTGCGTTGCTGTGGCTGCGGCGAAGGCCGGTGGCCACAGCTCCGATTAGACCC
>PVHT021183519.1:19792802-19890210 GCA_004024745.2 Catagonus wagneri
AGGCAAAAAAAAAAAAAAAAAAAAAAGAATACCCCCTCCTGAACAAGGTAGCAGGGCTGGGGCAATAAATAGTAAGCTAATAAATTTCCCGCTATTATCAGGATGCTGAAACTTGAGCCAGCCCCAAATGGGGAAGGGCAGTCTTGGAGTACCTTATTCTAGGTAAAATGAAGTAACCCAAGCACAATTAGAAAAGCAAATGCTGTCTGTGGGATTTCTTCTCCCCAATATCCACCTAAGGCCCACAAGACTCCTACTAATTTTAAACAATGAACTCACAATCAAAGATCACCAGCACACGAGGAGGAAAGTTACTGTGTCTGTGAATGAGCAGAAACAAAGAACTGCAGGTTTAGATCCCTAAGGACTGAAGATTTAAGCGTTTTCAGATACAAAATATAGAATATATATTTGTAAAATACTTAAAGAAATATAAGGTGCTGTCATAAACTACTCAACAAAAGACAACTAGGAAAGAACAGATAGATTTTTAATGTAACTTCAAGAAATGAAAAATACAATGGCTGAAATTAAAAACCTTATTGAAGGCATACTAGACAGCTGACAAGAGGATTAGTGAGTTCAAGCTATACACAAATTGCCTGGCAAACAGTACAAAAAGATAAGGAGATGAAGCATTTGAAAGAGATATAGGTAGAACTAAAAAGAAAAGCAGAGCTCCCATTGTGGTTCAGTGGGTTAAGAACCCGACTGGTATCCAAGAGGATGTGGGCTTGATCCCAGACCTTGCTCAGTGATTTAAGGATCTGGCGTTGCTGCAAGCTGCAGCCTAGGTTGCAGATGCGGTTTGGATCTGGCATTGCTGAGGCTGTGGCATAGGATGGCAGCTGCAGCTCGGATTTGACTCCTAGCCTGGGAACTTTCACAGGCGGAAGATGTGGCCCTAAAAAGAAAAAAAAAAATTTTTTTAAGAAAAAACAAGGGTGTGATTAACATAATAGTCCCTGAAGCATGATTGAAAAAGGAACACATTGTGGGTCTAGTGCTCATTTTATAGGTATTCTGTCCATTTTTGTCTTTGGCAAATTTCTATGCATAGTTTATAATTGTTTAAAAGTTCCAAAAACAAAGCTGGGAGTGTGTACTACTCTCAGTTCCCCACTAGAAGACACAATTTAGGAAGAAGGAAAATGATCGCAGAAGGAGAGTCTGAAACACCTGAAGAAATAGCGAGCAAATCAAATGATGAACATGTGAGGAAACTCAAATGAACACTATTATATGTAGATTGCTTTTTTTTTTTTAACTACAATTTAAAAAAAATGTTTGGAGTTCCCTTATGGCTCAGTGGGTTAAGGATCCAGCATTGTCACTGCTGTGGCTCTGGTTATAGCTGTGGCCTGGGTTCAATCCCTAGCCTGGAACTTCTGCGTGCCATAGATGCAGCACCGCCCCATCCCCCAAAATTACAGAAAATAGAAAAAACTGTTTTTTGGTTTTGTTTTTTGTCTTTTATTAGGGCCGTACCCTTGGCATACGGATGTTCCCAAGCTAGAGGTCTAATCAGAGCTGTAGCTGCTGGCCTACACCGCAGCCAGAGCAATGCAGGATCTAAGCCGTGTCAGTGACCTAACCACAGCTCACGGCAATGCTGGATCCTTAACCTACTGAGAGAGGCCAGGAATCAAACCCGAAATCTCATGGTTCCTAGTAGGACTCATTTCCACTGCGCCACTACGGGAACTCCTAAAAGAAAGTTTTTTAATGCTGGAGCAGCAACAAGACATGTCAAAGGGCCACTACAGATGGTATTAACAAGGCCCCTGGGAAAGGCTGCGAAGAGTCAGAGGTTTTGCCCCACTTGCAAGTTAAGAAGTTAATTGGTCATGATTTCATGGATGTTGGCAGAAGCCACTGGAGTCCTGGGCTGAGACAAAGGACTTTATTTATTACTCAAAGCACAGCAAGTAGCATGAGCTTCATGTTTGCATTTTCCCTCTTATTTCCCAGGTCCCATGGTGAGCACACAGTCTCTTTTGACTCTCTCCCGCAGTATCCCTCATTAAGGATAAACACCACTCACGAGTTCCCATTGGGCTCAGCAGTAATGAACCCAACTAGTATCCATGAGGATGCGGCTTCCATCCCTGGTCTTGCTCAGTGGGTTAAAGATCTGGTGTTGCCAAGAGCCCTAGTGTAGGTCCCAGACCCAGTTTGGATCTGGCATTGCTGTGGCTGTGGCACAGGCTGGCAGCTATTCCTTTGATTTGACCCCTAGCCTGGGAACTTCCATATGCTGCAGGTGCAGCCCTAAAAGGGAACACACATTCTACAGTTCAATTAGAGAAATTCTTGCAGGGTCAAACACACCATGTGCTTCTCAGAAATCTCTCAGGAAAAATTTAAAAGGTCTGATTTGATGACCAGGGCCTCACATGCTGA
The DNA here is from genome assembly GCA_004024745.2 of Catagonus wagneri. Lineage (NCBI taxonomy): Eukaryota > Metazoa > Chordata > Mammalia > Artiodactyla > Tayassuidae > Catagonus > Catagonus wagneri. The sequence continues at coordinate 19,795,206 of PVHT021183519.1, forward strand.
CCTGACTTGCCGAGACCTGCTCTGGCCTCATTACTGAGACTTGTGCCTGTAATGGAGTTTCCTCACTGGTCCTAGTCTAATAACTGGACCACCATACTGTAGCCTAAATCCAAAGCCCCTCTGGCTTCCAGTCCCACATCTGTGGCAGATATCACCAATCTATCCCAGCACTGGCCCTCAGTCCCTGTCCAGGATCAGACGGAAAGAGGGCTGTGATGATGTTCGCAATCAGTGTAACAGAAGATTTCTAGAACTCCTTCATATCAGTAAGAAAAAGATAAGTAACCTAAAAGAAAAATAGGCAGAAGATCTGAACAGACCTTTGAAAAAAGAGGAGCCACCCAAGGCCAATATACATGAGAAGCTGTTTAGTCTCACTAGTAAGTACGGAAATGCTTAAAGCAAGAATGGAATACCATTTCACACCTAACAGATTGGCAAGAATTAAGAGGCTTCATCAGAGCACGTGAAGAAACTCCAGTTGTATAGTTTGTTCACGGAGTGTGAATTGGTGCTAGCACTTTGGAGAACGATTTGACAATACTTAGTAAAGTTGAAGATTCATGAACGTCAAGGCCCAGAATTTCCTCTTCCAGCTGACAGCTGTAGAGAAACTCTTCTGTGCGTATCCAAGGAGACAAGTTTAAGAAGGTTCTGTGTGCCTGTTGATCATAATCATAAAATATTATTCTCAGCAGGAGAATTTGTAAATTATGGTTGGCAAAGGATAAAAGACACGCTGAGATTACAACGATGGATTAGATTTGCATAGATCAGCCCTCATAGGTCTCAAAAACATGATATGGAGATAAAGAAATTTTCATAATGACATGTAACATTATAATATCATTTATGTAAAATTTTAGAACACAAAACAATACCACATATTGTTGATGGATAGATACCTATTGGCAAAAGTTTTTTGGTTTTTTTTTTTTTTGTCTCTTTGTTCTTTTATGGCCGCACCCGTGGCATATGGAAGTTCCCAGGCTAGGGGATATAATCGGAGCTATAGCCGCCGGCCTATGCCACAGCCACAGCAACGCGGGATCCGAGCCACATCTGCGACCTACACCACAGCTCATGGCAACACCGGATCCTTAACCTACTGAGCGAGGCCAGGGATCGAACCCGCAACTTCATGGTTCCTAGTCGGATTCGTTTCAGCTGCACCACGACGGAAACTCCTGGAAAAAGTTTTAAAATGTGTTTGGGAATGTAAAAATACTTCAGGAAAGGGAGAAAGTGGGAGGTCAAGGGTGGCCTTTAGTTCTTTTTGTGGCATTTGTCCTTTAAAAATATATGTATAATAAAAAAGTCAAACTATTTAGAACAAAATAAACTGCTTGGAGAGTTATAGGTAATTGTTATATCATTTCTTGCACTTTTCTATGTGCTTCAAATATTTCAAAATTTGTAATTAAAAGCAAAACAAAAAGATACAGTGATATGTTCATGTAGTGATGTCAGGCAGGACTGGGGGGATGGAAGCCAGGGGTCACCATATGCATCTCTGCCTGGACTCCCATCTCTCTGATACACCACTGCCCTCCATCCCCTGCAGTATCCCAAGGACTCAGCTCCCCACCTGACCACAGGCCTTGCTGGAACTGCCTGCGGCCCTGGAAATCACCTGCCCCTGGTTTCCTGCTAGAAAACCTGCATCCCGCCCACCCCCTACCATATACGCTTACTGGATCCACATCCCACAGGGCCACCCCTCACTCCTCACACAGAGTCAAGCAAAGAATGCTTCAGTGCCAGAAAACCTGCCTGCAGGCAGTAGCTCACCCACATCTCGGCTGTGTAAGCCTCCTGAGGATCATTCCCAGACTGTGCACTCCCTCCAATGGGGACCAGAGCAGGCTTGGACATTGCTGGTGAGGGCTCTGGGGCCTCCTGAGGAATCCCAATAGGCCCAGAGTCTCCCACAGTGCTATCCCCTGCCCTTGGCTGCCTGGCCTGGAGGTATCTCAGGGCGGTGGACAGACACTGCCTTGTTGACACCTAAGCTGCTTTGGAGCTGGAGGTTCCACAAGTGAGCAGGGCTGGCCCAGGATGCTTGTCTCTGTTCCACAGTCACACTCAGGGGTCTCGGTCCTGGACAGGTGACAGTCAGGGCCTGGGCTGCGGCCCCAGTTCTTACCATCTGTCCTCAGTAATCAGGAGAGAGTGGACCATGACATTTCAAAGCCAGGTTCTCTCACCTGACCACAGACAAACATCTGGAAAGGTTGTGGCATTCAGCCTGCAGTAGGGAGAGCCTTAGAGTGTTCTGGAGCCTTAATGGAGACTAGAGTGTTTTCTCTCCCTCCTGAGCCCCAGCGGGGAGGGTCCTCACTCCCATCCGGGCCTCCCCGGAAAGGATCCCCCTCAGTGCTTCCTTCCCCCCCTTTCCCGCTCGCCACAGTCCTCAGAGGCCCTCAAGCTTTGGTTTCCCCTCAAAGACGGGAAAAGGGACTAGACGTTCGTCGCAGTGTCGTTGTCCAAGAACCCAAATCGGCCCAGTTCCAGTTCCTGCGCCCACGTTAGCAGCCGCTTTCAGAGCAGGCGCGGCAACGCCGAACACAACCACGAGGTGGAGCTAGAAAACCGCCCGAGATGCCCAAACCCTGACCCAGCCCAGCCGTATTTCTCTTCTCTCCGAGTCGCCCGCTGCCGCCACTCAGTCCCCACTCAGTTCCCTGCCTGTCGGGGCCCTAGTTCATAGGAGAGTAGGCTGGTGGGCAGCGGGCTGGAAGCACTGGGGGAAGCGGTGAGGCCACTGGACATCCTCGTGGAAGGAGCATTAGGACCGCTTCCATCCAGAGCTACCATGGAGGCTGCATTGCACCAGCAATGTCGGGATCCTGGAGGTGCTCCCATCAGGTGCGCAGCCCTCCCTCCCTGCAAGGCCCCTGGAGGTAAAAGGGCGGGGATGCTCCTATCACCAGCCATTCTCCACAGCCTGGAGGGATTCTGTGCCCTGCCCAGGATGCACAGCTCTTGGTGGTGGGAGGTGGTGGGCGCTTGCTGGCACTGGACATCATGTCTGCCACCCCCATCCCCACTCCAGGCCTCCCCATCCTCACCTGGGCACCTCAACCCATGGAAGAGCACAGGTGCTAACCACTGTACTTGACTTTAGGAGTCAGCCCAGGCACCTAGCATGTGCCTAAACCAAAGCCCAGGCTCCTGCAGCTTGAGGTAGAGTCACAGGGACAGGCTCCCCACCTCCACCCAAGCCCACCCCTGAACTGGAGTCACCGCCCCTACACCCCAACACACCCTGAACCAGAAGCAACATGGAGTCCTGGAAAGATCAGGGCCTTTGGAGACCCTGCAGACCTGTATTAAAGCTCCTTCTGTTCTGACTGGCTCTGTGATCTTGGGCAAGTCATCCAGCCTTTCTGAGTCTCACTTTCCTATCTGTACAACAAGTGTGCTCATACCCACCCTGGAGAAACCATATATGTGAAAGAAAATTCCTTTTGGGTAGTGAATGCTCAGTAAACTCTGGTTATTGAGTATTTATTGACCCCTGTTTTGTTCGAGGTCCTCTCTTGGGATTCAAGGGTGAACAAGATGTGACAGCTGACCTCCAAAAGTGACTGTTGGGGAAGATAAAATTCATGCTTTTAAATTCAAGCAGCATTTTGTCGATGTCGAATATAGAGGCATTCAAATGTTTCTAACATTTCCGACTATAAAGGCGCTGCAGAAAGTAGCGATGGTACATATCCTTTACTGAGTACATACTGTGTGCCAGGTTCTTTACCTACATTTATTCATCAGATGCATACTGTGGGCCTAGTGGGTGCCAGGCATTCTGCCTGGAACTGGGGCCCAAGCGTGAATAGGGCGGTGACCCTCCTGCACTGAGCAGGCAGCCTGCGGAGGACAAAGTCATGACACAGATACACTCATAATTGAGGTAAGAACCTCAGAGGAACATGTAGAGTCAAGAGCAAAGAGGGTGTACTGAGGGTGGGGCAGTGAAAGCATGCTCCCTGATGCAGGCAAAGGGGGAGGGGTGTTGTAACAAATTGTAGAATAGTTAAGAAACCACAAAAAGTCAGTCTACTTTTTACCCAGTTTCTTCCCCTCAAAATTCTTCTGTGGTTTAAGACCTCAACCACTGTTTCAGTTACTGTTTACTTTTAATTATATATATATATATATGTATATGTGTGTGTATATATATATATATATATATATACGTACACACACACACGTGTGTGTGTTTATATATGTTTATATGTATATATGTTTCAAATTAGCATATTTTTATTACTTATTCTTTAAGGAGCCTTGAATTCTATTGGGAAGATATTTGGGAGAATTCCCAGTCATTTAGCCATGGTGGACACATGGGCACCCAGCTACCCTTTGGTCATGTGGATACAGAATTGTTTGGGTTCACTTGAGAGGAAAGCTGTGTCTGGAATCCCTGTTGTACTGTCCTTCATTTAAAGAGTGGGTTTGAGGAGTTCCCGTCCTGTCTCAGTGGTTAACAAATCTGACTAGGAACCATGAGGTTGCAGGCTCGATCCCTGGCATCACTCAGTGGGTTAAGGATCTGGTGTTGCTGTGAGCTGTGTTGTAGGTCGCAGACACGGCTCGGATCCCGCGTTGCTGTGGCTGTGGTGTAGGCTGGTCTCTACAGCTCTGATTAGACCCCTAGCCTGGGAACCGCCGCATACTGCGGGTATGGCCCTAGAGAAGACAAAATAAAATAAAATAAAATAAAATAAGGAGTGGGTTGGAAATAAACATTGGTAGCATAGTTCTAGGTGATCCTTTGAGGCTTTTATTTGTTTAAAGTTTTTCAACCGAGAAGATATTTGAAAGCTACTGGAATCAATCCTGAAGAAACAGACATGGACAGGCCTGTGGTTCCCATTGAAATGAATTTTCTCTGAATTTCTGCTAAACTTATCCTTATGTTAGCCACTCTCTCCCCTCAGCTCCCTGGCACTGTGCTGAACACCCTCTCAAGATAAGGACAGTCACACATCACAGCTCAAATTGAAGAAGCTTCTGCAGTCTGGGAAGAGATGCTCTTGCAATCCTAAGAAGGCTGCAAGGCTCCCTCCCTTTCTTCCTCCCCTGCCTTTCTCTAAGGCCAGCCATCTCTAGAGATTTTTCACAGCCCCCCTGGGAAGGAGTAGAGGTGGGGTTCAGTTTCTCCCTGGCTGACAAATTCTTCCCCAGGCTCACTTCTGTCTGCCAGCCAGACCACCTGTTATGCTTTGCAAACCAATGCTGGAGGGGGTTTCTTAGCCTGGTGAAATTCTGGGGTGAAGGGGTTCTCTGACTGTGTGACCAGGAGCAAATGGAATTCTACCCCCATTCCACGTCCTAAGCTCAGACCAGGAGCAGTGGGGTGTGCAAATGAGTATACCACACGGGGGAGCAGGGGACACACCATATGCCTGATGCAGCCATGCGAGAAGCTGGCCCAAGGTGAGGGCCACAGGGCAAGTGGGGGGCCGAGGAGTGCGGCCTCCGGCATCACTGTTTGCTGTACTTCTCAGGGCTATGCTCCTTGACCCTCGACCTTTGAGGTCAGGAAGGGTCTTTGCCAAGTCCTAGGAGTAGAGGAGCAGACATCCGCCCCAGGGAGAGGGGGGCTTCCGGGAGAGGGAGCCGGTGGGGCGTCGGGGATGAGAAGCAGAAAGCGGGCAGGAGGTGGGGCGGTGGGACGCTTCAGGTGTGGAGTCGTAGGTGCTGCTCTTTCTTTAAAAGGTCTAAGGAAACTGCGCGCTCGACCACACTTGAGGAGCAAACTTGGGCGGGGCTGATTCAGGAACGGGCCAGGGCTGGGAACCAGGTCCCTGCTCTGAGACCTGACTCCTTCCAGACTGCTGTGCAAATAAACTGGAAGTGGGACTCGAACCAGGCCTCCATTAAAGATCAGAAGCCCTGACTTTGGGAACTCGTGGATCTGACAGTTTATGTCCCTTGCTCCCCTGTTCCCAGTCCCTCTTTCCTCTTCACGTTGGCTCTATTCTCCTAGGACAGGGAATCTTGACGGAGGTAAAGAATACTTTTGGGAGGAGGTTCTGACCCACAGGCTATGGACTGTACCATACTATGTTGTGGGTACAGGCCAGGTGCTGAAGCCAGGCAGGGCTGGGTTTGACTCTGCTGCAGTTAGCTCACCATATGCACGGTACTTACTCGCCATGCCAGTCATTTATGCCATAGTATGAATGAGCCAATACGGTCTTTTTCTGAGAGCAGCCACTTGTTGGGGGGAGAAAGAACCTACCAAGTACCCTGGAAGGAAGCAGTTGTCAAATCCTTGACCTATAAGAGCTCAGCAGGATCCAGAAATCTTCATTGACTCCCTCATTCATTTTGTAGTGGAGGGGAAAAAAAAACAAACCTGAGGCTCAAAGAAGGGGCGATTGTGTAGCCTGGGGGTTAAGAATTTCGACATTGGAGCTAGACAGCTTTTACCACCTTGGCAAAAATTGCTTAGCCTGTTTGTACCTCAGTCTCCTCATTTGTGAAATGGGGATGATAGTTGGTCTCATAGGCCAAGTGTGGGAATTAAGGGTTAATGTCCAGAAAAGGCCTAGCATGGTGCCTCACACACAGTCAGTCCACAGGAGATGTCAGAGCCCACCTTGTAGCCATGCCTGTTCACTGTTCATTTACATACTGTCTAGGTCTGTTCTGGAGCTCCACACTTGGGACTGAGTAGATGGGACCATCCCCTGACCCCTGCTGAGCTCTAAGCTGGGCCTGTAGAACCCAAGGGGATGCCAGGTCCCTGGGGGGCCCTCAGGAAACCTTGGCAGAATGGGCTCATGGAGAGGAGGCATCCACAGGCCCCATGTCTTCCCAAATGTGCAGTGACCGCAGGATAGCTGCAGTCTGCAGAGCCTACATGAGCTCCTGGCTGTGGAGATGAGTGTAGCTGAGCTCACCTTACCGCAGGGTCCAGATACCGCCCATTACTGCCCACCACTTTGGTGACCCCTGGGCCTCCCTCCAAAATACCTTCAGCTCTTCACTGACTTAATGGAACTCCTTTCACTTATAGCTTTGTTCCCTGTTAAAGGGTATCCCCATGTCCTGCTGTAGGCTGTTATTAGAGATTTGAACCAAGAAGTTTTGCTCGATAAATTCTTGGGCATGAATAATGGCCCTTCCTGAGGGGTAGTTGGGGTGAAACAATCACAACACTTACACGGCTTGTATCCTGTTAGGGTCTGCTCTAATGTCCATAAGCAGCCCTCAGGGGTACGTGTACAGTCTTTATCCCCATTTTACAGATAGAGAACTGAGGGACAGAGAAGCTAAGCAACTTGTCCAAGGTCACACAGTTAGTAAATGGTGGATTGGGATACAAACCCAGGCTGTTTGGCCCTGAATCTACCCTCTTCACCATTCTGCTGTCTTATCTCTTGGCCTTCAGACATGCTTGAGTGAGATCTGGCCGAATGCTCACTGTGTGAACTTCCTGAGCCTTTGTTTATGCACCTGTAAAATATGATATTCATCTGGCAGACGTCATAATGTATGCAAAGCCTTTAGCTCATGCTTAGGCTACACTGGTGTTAGAAGAACAGGTTGGATAAACGGTACAGTGTGAAGTGCTGGGCAGCTCAGATAGACAGGGAGGGGTGGAGGAGGTGTGTGAAGTGATCTTGCTGAGGGTGACGGTCAGGGGCTGTTCTCCTGAGGTGAGGCCCACAAAGCCATTTTTACAGTGTCTCTTTTCACCAAACCCCAGGTGTCCCCTTTGTGGTGGGAGTCTAGGAAGGGGCCTTAAGACTCAGGGTCTGATTGGAGCCTGAACTCTGTGTGTGTATTCATGGCCCTGTGGAGCAGCCCTGACCACTGGGCTGACAATTTTCTCTGTACTCAGGTCCTTCCTTGTGGAGGGGGCACTGGGGTACAAGGTGCATTGCCCTATGGTTCTTAAGCCTGGTGGCTCATCAGTCATCTGGGGAACACAGGATTCCTGGACCTCCAGGGGCTGAGAGGACTTGTATTTGGACATCTGCTGGGATGCTCAGCTGGCCACTGGGCAGATGCTCTGAGTCCTCCTAGGTATCCTGGTGTTCCCATCCCATCTGACTTCTCCAGGGAGCGCCCATGCCCACCCCACAGCCTTCATAAGCCCACTTCCTCCGCAGTCCACCCTGGGGTTGAAGAATCTCTCTGAATACAGGACATGTGGGAGTGGAAACAGGAAGATTTCAGCTCTGGTCACTGGACTGGCAAACAGGCTGAGTGCTGGGAATTAAAAGGAGGGAGTGGAGGCCTTTGGGGCTTCTGGGTAGACCTCCTAGAGATGCCCAGGAGGGAGGCCTGGTGGGCTCCTGGAGCCCGGGTAGCAGCTGACAGGGCCCCTGAGCAAGGTGTATGACATTTGCGGAGAGGCTGAAGTGGGGCTGAGCTGGGGGAAGCTCAAGTTTAGGACTGCTGCTTTCTGGATCGCTGTCTCTCATCTGGACCCAAAAGAATCCATTCATTCTTTTACTCATTCTTTCACTGATCACTCATCAAATCTGTATTGAACATCTCCTCCATGCCTTGCACCACTGGAGCTGTGGCTCTCCATCTGGTTGCACACTGGAATCATCTGGGGAGTTTAAAAAATCCTGATATCCAAGCACCCATCCCAGGAATTTTGATTTAACTGACTGGAGATGGAGCCTGGGCTCCCCAGGTGTCACTCCTGTGCAACCCAGGTAGAGAACTGCCACTCTAAGCAATTTTACAAGGCAGAAAGAAAGCAGATGGAGGCCTGGCCTTCATGGGCTTCCATGTTTGAAGGGAAGGCAGGTAGTTAGCAGGTAAAACACATAAATGTTTAATGTCACAGGGGAACCGTTTGCTGCAGGACAAAGTCAGGAGGTGGCTAGAGAGTTCTAGGGGATGAGGGTGCCTGTTTAGACAGGATAGTTGGAAGTGGACTTTTTGAAGAGGGGACATTTGTGCACAAGCCTAAGTGGAGTGAAGGGGGTCACTCCACGCATACCTGGAGGAAGAGCACTCCAGGGAGAGCGAACAGCAAATCACATGACCTGGGGCAGGACTGTGCTTGATTGACCTGACCCAGGAGCTCAAGAAGAACACAGACAGCCCTGGGGGCAGGGAGAGGAGGAGGAAGGAGGTTCCAAACCCCCATTTTTTTTTTTTTTTTTTGCTTTTGAGGGCCGCACCTGTGGCATATGGAGGCTCCCAGGCTAAGAGTCAAATTGGAGCTGTAGCCGCTGGCCTACGCCACAGCTACACCAGAACTGTGCCTCATCTGTGACCTACACCATGGCTCATGGCAATGCCAGATCTTTAACCCACTGAGCAAGGCCAGGGATCAAACCCACGTCCTGAGGGATACTAGTCAGGTTTGTTACCACTGAGCCACGACAGGAACTCCTAAAAGATGTGACAAAACTACCTATTCTCATAAACTGTTAGGAACTAGAAAGACAGATGTAAGAACACCCCAGAGCCGCAATGGGAACCTCCACATTTTGCTCCTTCTAGCTGCAAAGGGTGTTGTGGGAGGAGAGCCACCAAGATTTTGGTGACCCTGGGCAAGTTCCTGAGCCTCTCAGGGCTTTGGTTTCTTCACCTGTAATGTAGGCAGGTAGTTCTTTACCGGACATTGTGAAGCCTCAAAGGTGGTGGGGAGATGTAAGGACAGAGACCACATGAGACTCGTTTTCCCTTAGGCTCTCAGCCGACTGGCCTCCCTCCACGAGCCCTGGTACCTCTTCCAACTCCTACTTTATTTCCTGCTCCCTGCTACCTGGCCTGCACATGAACAGAGCTGGAGACCAGAGGGAGGCAGATGGCCTGAGGGGGCTGTAGCTTTCAGTGGTTATAGCATGGGCCCTGGACCAGATGGCCTGGCTCATACCCCTGCTCTGCCATTTATTGCCTGTGAGACACTCCTCTGTGTCTGTTTCTTTGTCTGTGAAATGGGGACCCTTGTAGCACCCACCTCTCAGGACATTGTGAGGATTAACTGAAGAAAACACAGAAAGTGCTCAGGGCTGTGCCTCGCATGTAGACTCTGCATTTTGGCTGAGCACCTGATTATGGTGGGAGCCCAGGGCCAATAGCTGCGGAGGCAGCAACATTGTATGTCCCTCAGATTCTGGCCCCAGATCACTCAGGCTCTCTGAACCTCACTCCTCTCATCTGTAAACTGGGTAGAATCACATGCACCTTTCAGGGCGCAGATGTAGAAGGGTGAGAGTGGGGAGCGCACAGTAGGGCTCAGTGATGATGTTAGTCCCCATCCCCTGCTGATGGAGCATCCAAGAAGCCTTGGAGGAGGGGTGTGGTCTGGGCCCTGCAGAGTGGGGAGCTCTGTGGGGGATGGGGAGGTGCAGGTCACTGGCTTGGTAGGGTGATCTCTGGCTCTCCCCTGGTGCAAAGGCTGAGGGTCCCCAATCAGAATCCTCCCATAACTCAGATCTGCGCTCTGGGCCTAGTTCTGCTGCTGACTCACTGTGCAACCTTGGGCAGGTGGCTGCCCTTTCTGTGAGACGAGGGCATTGGGTTAGGTAGGCTCTGACCCCACTCCTCCACCCGGAAGCCTTTCCTGTAGGAGCGCTGAGCTTCCTCCCCAGTGTTCAGTGTTCAGCCTGCCCACCAGCAGCCTTCCTTGATCACCCCTGTGCTTTCCAAACCCCACCTTTGCCTGCGCCATGCCGCCCACCCTGCCCCGGAACACCTTTCCTGATGTCTGATGGGCAGAGTCAGATTCCTCATCCAAGCCCTGACTCAAAATCTTAGACTTTCCTAACCTTCTAAGGGCTGAAATCCTGGGGTACACAGAGTCTCTTGTGTGGTAGTCTTGATTCTCCCCAAAATTTCACAAGCACGAGAGTAGGACTGGGTTGGACCTCTCTGGCCATCCCCCTATCCCCAGTGCCTGGCCTGGAGACAGACTAACAAATCAGGGAATCTGCCAGCCTTGGGAACAGGTGTGGGACTGCGAACCCACAGCTGAAGAGTTAAGCCCACCGTACGTCCCCCTGCACAGCCCTGAATGAACTCTGTGCTTTTCAGTTTCCCCCCAATTTATTAAACTAGCATTTTTATGAGCAAGTCAAGCTGGAAATGAAAAGGCATGCTTTTCATTTGAACCAGGCCAGGGGTGCGGGGGGATTTAAAATTCATCACAACTGAAATATCAGAGGGTGGGAGCCCCCTGAGCTGCATCCCCACCCTGGGCAGAGTGGAGAGGGGCCCTGATTTTCCTGGGAGTCTCATGTCAGGGCTGTGGAGTAAAGAGAGGCCACTCTCACTGCATTCTCTGTCCACTGGGACTGTGGTTTAGGAGAGAGGGTGGAGCTGCTGGGCTGGGGGCTGGGGGCTGGGGGTATTTGTGTTCAGTGCAGCTTCCTCCCCCATGCTGAACAGCCTTCCTTCTTCCAGCGCAGGTTCTGCAAGCTGCCAGGGAACCCAATGTGGCCCCCACCCAAGAAGGGTAGGAAGAGGCCAAAGCTTAACCCTTAGGAATGAATTCCAGGTGGGAGACACTTGGACTGAGGGGCAGGACTGTGAGTGGCTTGGCTTCCAGGGTCAGCTTTGGTCAGAGAGGAGACCTGCAAGAAAGTGGGGTGCACCAGCTCTCATGAAGAGTCTTTTTAGTAAAGATGAATGGCATCTTCCATGTGGGTCTGACAGGAAGGAGTTATCCTCTTTCACTGGGCATCATGTATTTTAAAAGTGAACTCTTTCAAGTATATGGAAAATTAGAGAACAATACAATGCACTGCCCTTGTACCCACCCCCTGGCTTGGTCAAGTATTGGTATTTTGCTCTTATAGTATCAAAATTTGTTTTGCTTTTAAGAAAGTGGGAAAGCTCCTTCCTCACTAACCTCAGAAAGTATCCTTCAAAATTTGGTCTGGAGGCATTCTGCAAATGAGAAAACTGAGGGGCAGACTTTCTAGGTGATTTTGCCAAGGTGCCAAGGCTGAATAGGAAAGAAGGCAGCGCACGCCCAGCAAAGAGAACTACTGAGCAAAGGCTTGGAGAGAGGAAGGAGCATAATATGCAGGGCTGAACAGAAGGAAGGGCAGCTTGAGGGCTCTGTGTCTCACCTTTGCCTGGGGGGCCAGGTGGGAAGTGTGGGGGCAGGAACGTGCCCTGTGACTAGGGGAGCTGCAGCTGGCACCAGGAGGCCTGGAGTCAGCTATGAGAGGCTATAGCACCGGGCAGGACCCTGTCTCCCTGGGCCCTGTGTCCCAGGCTGTGAAGAGAAGGACTTCCTGGAGGCCCCATTCACTCTGGCCTCTGAGATTCAATCCATGGGGTGTGGCAGGGGCTGAGGGATCTGGAACCTGGGCTCCTTCCCCTCTGGCATGTGCAGGAGGAAGGAGCTGTGGGGACAAGGTCTGCTGGGTAGTGACAAGAAAACAGGCTGGAGAGATGGGATTAGGATGGTGAAGTAGGACCAGAGCTCACCTTCTCTCATAAAAGCAAAAAATTACAACCAACTGGTGAACAACTGTCAACAAAATAGTCTACAAACTATCAAAAAATAGTCTACAAACTATCAAAAAAGATATCCAGAAGACAAAGAGGAGGCCACATTGAAGCTGTAGGAGGGATGACTACGTGTTATAAGCAACCCCATACCCACTGGGTGGGTGGCACACAGACTGGAAAGCAACTTTATCGCAGAGGCTCACTCACAGGAGTGAGAGTTCTGATCCCCACGTCAGGTTTCCACAACTGGGGATCTGGCATTGGGAGGAGGAGCTCCTGGAGCATTTGGTGTTGAGGGCCAGTGGGGCCTGTGCACAGGAGCCCCATGGAAGTGAAGGAAACGGAGACTGCACTCTTGAAAGGTGCACACAGGCTTTCATGTGCACTGACTGGGTTCTAGGGCAAAGGAGAGACTTCACAGGAATCTGGGTCAGTCCTGCCTGTGGTTCTTGGAGGATCTCCTGGGAAAACAAGGGGTGACTGTGGCTCATTGTAGGGGAAGGGCATTGGAGACAAAGGTCTTGGGAATAATCATCAGTGTGAACTCCTCTAGAGGTGGCCATTTTGGAAAAATCTGGCCTGAACTATCAAGGCTGAGAAAGCCCCAGTGAAACAACAAGCCAGGTGGGAGCACACCACCCATCAGCAAACAGCCTGCCTAAAGACCCCATAGACACACAACCACCTCTAATCACACATAGGGACAAAGCCCTACCCACCAGAGGGATAAGAATCTGCTTCACCTACCACTAGGCAGGCATCAGAACCTTTCATCAGAAAGCCTACCACAAGCCCCAATACCAGCTTCAGCCCCAAGGAGGACAGACATCAGAAGCAAGAGAAGCTACAACCCTACTGTCTGCGAAATGGAGACCACATCAAAAATACATACATAATGAAAAGGCAGAGAATATGACTCATAAGGGCACAAGAAAAAAACCCCAGAAGACCAGCTAAGTGATTTGGAGATTACCAACCTCCATGAAAAAGACTTTAGACTAAAGATAGTGAAGATGATTCAAGATCTTGGAAATAAACTGGAGTCAAAGATTGATAATTACAAGAAACACTGAGCAAAGAAAGATTTAAAGATTAAGCAAGGAGAGATGCTAAATATAATAACTGAAATTAAAAAAATTCACTAGAAGGAACCAACAGCAGAAAAACAAATAAGTGAGGTGGAAAAAAGACTGGTGGAAATCACTGATGTGGGACAGAAAAGAGAAAAAAGACAGTCCCAGAGTTCTCTTAGACTATCTTCATTTCTACCAAATATTAAGAGTTAACACTTATCTTTTGGAAACTATTCCAAATAAATTGCAGAGGAAGTAATGCTCCCAAACTCATTCTATGGGGCCATCATCACCCTGATACCAAAACCAGACAAAGACACCACAAAAAAAAAAAAAAAGAAAAAAGAGAGAGAATCACATCTCAGTATCACTGATGAACACAGATGCAAAAATCCTCAACAAAATGCTAGCAAACCCAATCCAGCAATACAGTAAAAGGATTGTACACCATGATCAAGTGGGATTTATCACAATACAGTAAAAAGGATTGTACACCATGATCAAGTAAGGATTTTTCAATATCCACAAATCAATCAGTGTAATACACCACATTAACAAACTGAAGCATAAAAACCATATGATCATCTCGATAGATGCAGCCAAAAAAAAAAAAAAAGCTTTTGACAAAATCCAACAGCCATTTCTGATAAAAACTCTCCAGGAAGTGGGCATAGAGGGAAACTACCTCAGCATAATAAAGGCTGTATACGACAGACCTGCAGCTAACATTGTTCTCAATGGTGAAAAGTTGAAAGAATTCTCACTAAGATCAGGAACAAGACAAGGATGTCCACTCTCACCACTACTATTCAACACAGTTTTGGAAGTTGCCATGGCAATCTAAGAAGAAAAAGAAATAAAAGGAATCCAAATTGTCAAGAAGTAAAACTATCACTGTTTGTAGATGACCTTGAAAATTCTAAAGACACTATCAGAAAACTGTTAGAGCTCATCAATGAATGTGGTAAGGTTGCAGGATACAAAATTAATACACAGAAATTGACTGCATTTCTATATACTAACAATTAAAGATCAGAAAGAGAAATTAGGGAAACAGTCCCATTTACCATCACCTCAAAAAGAATAAAATACCTAGGAATAAACTTACTGAGAGATACAAAAGAACTGTACTCTGAAAACTACAAGATGCTGATGAAAGAAATCAAAGATAACACAAACAGATGGAAAGACAGACCATGCTTTTGGATTAGAAGAATCAATACTGTCAAAATGACTATACTGCCTAAGACAATCTATGGATTTAATGCAATCCCCATCAAATTACCAGTGACATTTTTCACAAAACTAGAACAAAATATTTTAAAGTTTATTTGGAAACACAAAAGACTCAGAATAGCCAAAGTCATCCTGAGAAAGAAAAATGGAGCTGGAGGAATCAAGCTTTCTGACGTCAGACTATACTACAAAGCTACACTCATCAAAACAGTATGGTCCTGGCACAAAAACAGAAATACAGAGCAGTGGAACCAGTTAGAAAGTCCAGAATTAAACCAACGTACCTATGATCAACTAATCTATGACAAAGGAGGCAAGAAAACCAATGGAGAATACACTTCCACAAGTGGTGCTGAGCAAACTGGACAGCTACATGTAAAAGAATGAAATTAGAACACTCTCTAACACCATACACAAAAATAAACAAAATGGATTAAAGACCTAAATATAAGATTGGATACCATAAAATTCCTAGAGGAAAACAAAAGCTGAACATTCTCTGACATAAACCACAGCAATATCTTCTCAGATCCACCTGCTAGAATAATTACAATAAAAACAGACAAATCAGACCTAATTAAACTTAAAAGTTTGGTACAGTAAAGGAAACCCTAAACAAAACAAAGACAACCCACAGAATGGGAGAAAATATTCCCAAATGAAGCAACTGAGAAGGGATTAATCTTAAAAATATATAAACACCTCCTGTAGCTCAATACCAAAAAAACCCAAACAACCCCATCAAAAAATGGGCAGAAGGTCTAGACAATTCTCCAAAGACATACAGATGGTGCCAACACACATGAAAAGATGTTCAACATCACTAATTATTAGAGAAATGCAAATCAAAACTACCCTGAGGTAACATCTTATACTAGCCAGAATGGATATCATCAAAAAGTCTACAAACAATAAATGCTGAGAAGGTGTGGTGGGAATGTTGATGGGAATGCACATTGGTACAACCACTATGGAAAACAGTATGGCAATCCCTCAAAAAACTAAAAATAGAGTTACCACATGACCCAGCAATTCCAGTCCTGGGCACCTATCCAGAGAAAACCATGACATAAGAAGATACTTGTACCCCAATGTTCATTGCAGCACTATATATAGCAGCCAAGATATGGAAGCAACCTAAATGTCCATTGACAGAGAATTAGATAAAGAAGCTCTGGTACATAAACACTATGGAATATTAGTCAGCCATAAAAGGAATGAAATAATGGCATTTGCAGCAACATTGATAGACCTAGAAATTATCAGGCTAAGTGAAGTCAGACAATGAGATAGAAACATCATATGCTATCACTTATATGTGGAATCTACAAAAGAATATGGTGCACTTACTTACAGAACAGAAACTGACTCAGACTTTGAAGAACTTATAGTTACCAAAGGAGACAGGTTGTGGGGAGGGGGGGATGGAGTGAGGGTTTGGGCTGGAAATGTAAAACTAGATTGTGATGATAATTATACAACTATAAATATAATAAAATTCATTGAGTTAAAAAAGAAAAGAAAAAGTGCCTGTGGCCAAGGGGTCAACCAGATAAGCCTTCAGGGCTCCTCTGTCACCTTCATTCCTACTCCATCCATCTCACCCCCCTAGAGATTCTCCCCAGCTGGGATCTTCTAGCTCTTTTTGTAAACTGAAGCACCCAGACACTCCCTCAGTATGTTTATCTGTGTTATCCCCTATGTGGTGTGTACATGTGTATTACTGAGTAACCACCAGTTGCAGGAACCAGGTGAATTAGGCCAGAAGACTTTCTGGAGGAGGAGGGTTTGATACTGACGTGCCACTCGTTTCTCAACCTGATGCCAGCCTCCAACTGCTGGAAGTGGGAAGAGGTCGGGGAGGGACAGGACCTAGGGAGAGTTGAGTGGCGGGGAGAGGGAGGCATCTGCATGCTGGGTGGAGCCAGGGACAGGCTGACCAACAATTTGCCTTCCCTCCCTGATTTATTTATAGGAGTGGGGTGGGGCAGGGAGGGGTGAATGACCTGGGAGACTTTGAGAGAGAAATACCCTCCTCTCTAGCGCATTTCATTGCCTTTAGTGGGAGAGGAGGAACAAAGAAGGCTGGCAGATGCCCAAAGTGAGTGTAGCCTCCTGGGCTGGGGAGGAAGGCAAGAGGAAGGGCTAAGAGTTGGTGTTAGAACGGACAGCCACGAGAGGGCGCCAGAGAACTGGAAGAGGCCACCTTTGGCTATCCATCCAGAAAAACAAGCAAGATTCCAGATTACAATCTTGTTTTACCCTAAAACTACAGTGTTATCGAGGAGTAAATGAGATAATTATTTAGAAATATGTGGCAAATAATTTTTCAATAAATGTCAGTTTCCTTTTCCTGAATATTCAGTATCCATAGAATCTATTTTCAATAACACATAAAGGGAAATTATTTTAGCTTTTATCATTTCATCTTCTAGTTATTGTTAGTTTGGTTTAACCCAAATTTGTGAAGCATCTACTACGTGCCAACCAAGGGACAGGCACTGTGCTGTAGCTGTGGCATAGCCCTGCAGCTGCGGCTTCAATTCAACCTCTAGCTGAGGAACTTTCATATGCTATTATATACCATGTGGGAATGTAAATTTGTGCAGCCATTAAGAAAAACAGCATGGAGGTGCCTCATAAAACTAGAAATAGAACTACCATTTTATCCAGCAATTCTTTTCATGAGTAAATATCAAAAGAAAATGAGAATACTAATTTAAAAAGATACATGCACCTCTTCGTTCACAGCAGCATTATTTACGATCACCAAGATATGGAAGCAATTTAAGTGCCAATCAAGAGATGAATGGAGAAGACGTGATATATATAAAATGGATATATAAAAATTCAATAATATAAAATGTGATATATACATAAAATATATATAAAATGAAATATTGTTCAGCCATAAAAAGAATGAAACTATTTGCAAAACGTGAAGGGACCAGAGAATAGTATACTTAGTGAAATAAATCAGACAGAGAAAGACAAATACTCTATATTATCACTTATATGTGGACTCCAATAAACAAAACCCATTAGTACAACAAAAAAGAAGCAAACTCATGGATATGGAGAACAAACTAGTGGTTACCAGTGGAAAAAGAGATGGGGGAGGGGCAAGATAAGGGTAGGGCCTGAAGAGATACAAACTACTATGTATTAAATAATAAAGAAACAAGGATATATTATATAGTATACGGAAATATGGCCATTATTACGCAATAACTTTTTCTTTCAATCTTTTTTTATTGTGAGCTAGGAAACACAGAAAAGTGTATAAAACAGATGTACAGCTCATTGTTTTTTCACAAAGCAAAGAGTCATGTTACAAAAGTTTAGGTGGGACAGCTCAGAACATTCACTTATGCCTCCTACCTCCCTTTGGGGATAGCATCAGGACTGAATTTTATGGCAATCATCTCCTTACTAAGCATATATCCTTCAACGCTATAGCTTAATTACTTGCATGTGGAATTTTGTATGCATGGATCTACAGGTATGGACTTTTCTGAAACTGGTATGTCTAGCTCAGCATCTTTTGTGAGATTCATTTATGTTGTTGAACAGTTTTTCATTCCTTTTCATGGTTGTAATATGCCATTGTATGACTATAGCAGTTTATTAACTTATTCTTTTTTTTTAATGGATACAGCTTTATGTATTTTATTTTTTCCAGCTTTATGGAGGTATACTTAACAGATAAAATTGTATATATTTAAGTTGTACATGATGATTTGATTGTTTACTTATTCTCCTGCTACGGGTAAAAGATTTTACCCAGTTTCTAGCTATTACAAATAATGCTGCTATGAACACTCTCGTACAATTAAAAAATATTTTGGATAGGGTAAATAGAAAAACAAAAAAACAAAAAAAGAGGAGTTCCCTGGTGGCCTAGCAGTTAAGATTTGGTGTTGTCACTGCTATAGCTTGGGTTTGATCCCTGGCCTGTGAACTTCCACATTCCATTGATGTGGCCCGAAAGGAGGGAGGAAGGGGGAAGGGAAAGGAAGAAAGGGAAAGAAGAAGCACAAAGGCAAATCACAAGTGGGAAGAGATATTTGCAACACATATAACAAAGGGCTGATATTCAGAATATATAAACAACTCCCACAGATCAATAAGTAAAAAACAAACGGAGTTCCCGTTGTGGCGCAGTGGTTAACGAATCCGACTAGGAACCATGAGGTTGCAGGTTCAATCCCTGCCCTTGCTCAGTGGGTTAACGATCCGGCATTGCCGTGAGCTGTGGCTCGCAGACGAGGCTCGGATCCTGCGTTGCTGTGGCTGTGGCGTAGGCCAGTGGCTACAGCTCCAATTAGACCCCTAGCCTGGGAACCTCCACATGCTGTGGGTGCGGCCTTAAAATGACAAAAGGCAAAAAAAAAAGAAAAAAGAAAAAAACAAACGACCTCAAAGAAAATTAGGTAAAATACTTCAATAGGCAGCTCACTGAAAAGAATACCCAAATGACAAATTAACATGTTCAACCTCATCAATAATCTGGGACATACAAGTTAAAATCGTAATGAGATATCATGACACACCCAGTAGAATGGCTAAAATCTAGAAGATTAACAACGCAGACTGGCTGTGAGAATGTGGAACAAGGGAATTTCTCAAACAGAGTAGGGTGAAAGTTTAAATTGGTATAACCACTTTGAAATGCAGTTTGGCAGTATCTGCTAAAGCTGAAACTACTCTATAACCCAGCCATCTCATTTTAGGAATATGTCCAACAGAAATATGTGAATTCGTACATCAAAAGACAGGTAACAAGTTTAAATGGAGTAAAATCTATAAAAATATTGAATCAGTATGGTGTATGGTTGATATATATAATACTCTTAATCAACTATGCTTCAATAAATAAATAATGTAGTATAGCTTTTTATTGGCTACACCTTTGGCATGTGGAAGTTCCTGGGCCAGAGATCAAACCCACTTCACAGCAGCATCAACACCACATACTTAACCCACTGTGCCACAAGAACTCCTATAGAATTGTTTTGTCTTATCAGAATTCTATATTAAATAAATAGTACTTTAAAATCAATGGTAAATTAGAATCAAGGAAACGGTATATTCAATGTTTGATTGGGTTCCTTTGGCAGCACAATCCGCTCCAAGTGAGATACCTTGTGCACAATATCTGGCATAGAGGACCATCCCAATAAAGATGAAGGATCAAGCACGTGTAGTTACATTGACTTCCTTCCAAACCCAAACTAAAATGACAATAGGCACTAAAAACATGGCAAAGGGAATCAGAGGCAAGATAACAAAAGTTGTCAACAAAATTTTAGAGAGAAAAAAACAGACTTGTGATGATTTATGTACACCTATAATTTAAATAAAATCCATTAAGAAAAAAAATAATAAAACACTAAACAGATAAAAAAAAAACAGATGGGGCATGAGTACTGATAATCAATTCAAGAAAGCGAAAAACCTAGTACCTATGGAGGATGGATGACTGAGAGCCAAAGATCACATGCATCAGAACCTTAGAGAAGTTAAGAAACTGGAGGCACCAAGTAATTTTGATAGCATGCCTGTGCTTAGGATTGAAAACAAGACAATTGTTTGGAATTCTATGTAAAAATCCTAAGACTCCTAGGTGCTTGTCTCTGCCTGCACGGCTGGGCATTTATTCCTTCCCTCCATTGAAGAAAAATGGAAATTGTCTATTTTGTCAGGTTGTTATCAGAGAACCAAAACATTACTGAGAGTAGGAGAGCTATTCTGAAAAGAGGGAGAAAGGTAACTCTTGGAAATAAATAATTCCAATAAGTAATTCAAAAGAAGACTCTGAAGATACCATTCAGAAAATCTCCCAGAAGGAAAAAATTGCATACTCCCTCCCTCTGTCTCTCTGTCTCTCTGTGTCTCTGTCTCTCTCTCTATCTCACACACACACGCACAAACACACACAGAATTTGGAGGATCAATCAGATTGATTCTTAGCCATATATCTGATTAAGAGAGAGAAAAGACAATGGAAAGAAAATAATAACAAGAAAATTTCCATAACTGAAGTACATGAGTTTTCATTATGAAAGAAATTACCAAGCACCCAACACAATGAATTTATAAAAAAACTCAAACCCTAGGCACATCATTAAGAAATCTCAAAATACTGGGGATAAATAAAAATCCTAAAAGTTTCCAAAGTAGAAAAAAAAACAACAAAAATAGGTCTTACTTAAAAAGCATGAAGGGAATCAGAATTCTCAACAGCAACATTAGAAGTTAGAAGACATGGGAGTAACACTTTCAATTTCTGAAGGGAAATTATTTTCTACTTATGATTTAAAATGAAGCAAAATGGTCACTTCAGTGTCAGGTTAGAATAAAGACATCTAAAGAGGCAACATCTAAAATTTTAATTATCATGCATTGATTTTGATCACTGACACCTACTTTCAGTAAAAGAATATTTACACTTCTGCTGGCGAAGTTGGTAATGAAGAAGTAATAGGTCAATAAAAAAAAGCAACTAAAAAAGCAAGGCAATTCTTAACTTAAGGGAAACCAAAAAGTTATAAAAGAAGAAAAATGTAATCATAGTACACTACATGTCTAACCTTTGATTATTTACATAGTCAGAATAATGTAAACACATGATATTGACTAAGAAAAACTGTGGTAGCCTATGTTAGAAGAGGGAAAGGAAGAGTGTATGGGAGGGGTAAGTGCTGAGGTGCTGGTTAAGCCCTCCTCTTCCAAAATACAATATTAATAAGTTAAAAAGTAAAATTTTTGAAGTTCTCTTGTGGCTCTTGGGTTAAGGATCTGGTGTTGTCATTGCAGCAGCTGGGTCACTGCTGTGGCACAGGTTCTGATCCCTGGTCTGGGAATTTTTGCATGCTGTGGATGCAGCCCAAAACACAAAAAAGTAAAAATTTTCAAAATAAAGAAACACATACATGCTATTTACAAATATGGAAGTAAATACGAGAAAAAATAACTGAAGAATTGCAAGTGGTTGACTCAAGAGAGTGCTGGAGAAGATGAATGCCAATATTAGTCATAAGCCTGTGGAACTCTTAACTTTTCATACCGTGTATGTGTTATTTTGATTTAAAGAAATGGTTTCACACTCCCTACCAAATTCACTCAGAATACATTTGCAGATGGAAATAGCAGTGAACACTGGGTAAATGCCTCATCCCTTCTGCTAATGCTTTTAATGTGAGCATCCTTTATTCTTCAAGATGACGGACGACCACACAGTGAGAGCTGATCATACTAATTTCGCAGACAACTTTCTTTCTTTCTTTTTTTTTTCCTTTTTGGTTGCATCCATGGCATTTGGAAATTCCAGGGCCAGGGACTAAATCCAAGTGGCAACCCCAGATCGTTGACCTATTGTGCGGGGCCAGGACTGAAACCTTGCCGACACAGAGAAAACACCGGATCCTTAACGTGCTGCATTACAGCAGAAACTCTGACAGGCACTTTTCCATTTTCTATTAGAAATACAACTAGGATTTTTCTGGGCTAATGCATCAGTTTGATTTTGCAACATTCCATTATGTCACCGCATTTAAAAATATACACAAAATGACTGGGCTGCCCACAGTTAGCATTTACTATTTAGGAGATGCACATTCTGTGGGGTGTAAGGCTAACAAAGTTTTAGGTAGATGTTAAACACCCAGGTAGTGATGTGGAGCTCAGGAGTGGGAAGATACAGGTTCAGAAGCTAGTCATGTAGCTGAAGCCACAGATGTGGATAGAGAAACAGGGTGGTAGCTAGAGGAAACTCAATGTGGAGGGAGGGCTTGTTTTTTAAGACAGAAGAGTCCTTTAACCTGTCAATTACTCTTATCATTACTGTATTTTCAACCTCTTTACCTATGTCCTTCTTTCTAGAGGAATTAGGGCCAGGGTATCAATAACTGGTTTTGGTGGCAACTCAAGCTGCAGCTGTGTGTCTATAAACAGCAGAGTTCAGGATGTGTCACAGATGGTGCCAGCCAGTGAGAAGGTATCTAAGTATTCAAAGCAGGGTTTGCTCTTTTTTCAGTAGTTTGTTAACATTATATGTCAGCTATTTTCTAATAAAGAAAATGTGGATAATATATATGCTTTAATCACAAAGAATTTTTTAAATTTATAACAGATTTAGTTATTTCAAACCCAAGTATCAAATTATTCAATATGTGGCACACTCAAAAGTAGTATCTATTAAAGATACTCAATAAAAGGTTTAATACTATTTCAGAGCAATAGTCCATTCCTAAAAACTACATTTGTGTTGGGTGTTGTTAACCTCTTATATTTAAATCACTGATTATGTCAATAAGGAAATCAATTTGCTTTTAGAAATCATATTATTTTTAAACCTCACCAAGTTTGGGAAATTCCAAAGGTTTTAGTGTTACTCATTTTATTTTTGATCCAGAAGAGACAAAAGTTCTCTTCTCAGGCAATTAGAGAGCACCTACTGTATGCTGAATGCTTTAAACTCATTTTCTCATTTAGACTTTACCACAACTATACAAGGAAGTACTTCTCTATTTCAGAAGGTCCAAAAGGGACAGAGATTTACTTTTAACATAAACTTGTCTAATTCCAAAACTCATCATTTTGTCACCACATGCTACTTTCATTATATGGTATTTAAAATAATTTTTAAGGCATTCTCTCGTGGCACAGCAGGTTAAGTATCTGACGTTGTCACTGCAGTGGCTTGGGTCTCTGTTGTGGCATGGGTTCAATCCCCGACCTGGGAACTTCCACACGCCATGGGTATGGGTAAAAATATAAATTAATTTTTAAAAAAGATTGTGACTGCTCTACCCAGTGTTACAGCTGCTACAACCTCCACGAGCTGGAGCTTTCCCTCGCAGACATCTGTTACCCTCAGGCCAGAAGGACAGGCCATGACCAGCCACCATATCATGAAGACACTCAAACAGCCTGTGAAGACCACACTGTGGGAGAAGAGCTGGTCTCTCACCAGCACTGGCACCCCCTGGCCAAACACATGCATGAGCCACCTGGGACTTAGATTCTCCAGCTCCAAGCCAGTATTCAGATGACTGCAACCTCATGAACGATCCTGAGCCAGAACTGCCCAGCTATGCCACTCTCGAATATCTGCCATGCAGGAACTATAAGGAAAAGGAATGTTGATTTAAGTTCTGATATTCTTTTATTAAATATACAAGTAATTAATTTTGAATGTGGGCCACCTTTCCAGTCTCCTTGTCACCAACTCCTTTCCCTTTCCCAACAATATGAAGAATACTCTGGCTACACAGATATGCTCAGTTTTACTGAAGAAAGGGAGATGGGGGTAGGAGGGTGGTCAGGGAAGAAAAAGGAGAAAGAAAGGAAAAAAAGAAAAAGAAGTCTTGTAAGTCCTTCTTTTGTCACCACTGTGATGTCCTCTTTTCCCTTTTTGTCTCTGCTTCATCTAAAACATATCCCAATCTTTCTATTATTTTCCATCTTGGTTATTACTACTCTAGTTAAGCCACCATCTTGTCTTGCCTGGAGATTTCAACAGCCTTTTTTTTTTTTTTTTTTTTTTTGCCTTTTGTCATTTTAGGGCCGCACCCACGGCATGTGGAGGTTCCCAGGCTAGGGGTCTAACAGGAGCTGTAGCCGCCGGCCTACGCCGTAGCCACAGCAACACAGGATCCGAGCCGCATCTGCGACCTACACCACAGCTCATGGCAACACTGGATCCTTAACCCACTGAGCAAGGCCAGAGATCGAACCCGCAACCTCATGGTTCCTAGTCGGATTCGTTAACTGCTGTCCCACAATGGGAACTCCTCTTTTGGTCTTTTTTTTTATCTTTTTTCATCTTTTTGGGACTACACCATGGCATATGGAAGTTCTCAGGCTAGGTGTTGAACTGGAGCTACAGCCGCTGGCCTACACCACAGACAGAGCAACACCAGATATGAGCTGCGTCTGTGACCTACACCACAGCTCACAGCAACACCAGATCCTTTAACCCACTGAGCAAGGCCAGGGATCAAATCCATGTCCTCATGGATACTAGTCAGGTTCGTTAACCACTGAGCTGTGACAGGAACTCCCTTCAACAGCCTTCCTGACTGTTCTCCTGTTTGAACTTTACAGCCTCTATAATCCATGTCCTATAGAAATATAAAAATATTAAATGTTTTAATTCACAATTTACAAATATGCTATTTAACAGAGAATATTTTAAAATATACAAATTAGATCATTTATGTGTCCAAAGCTTTGATAGTGGTCTGTTCTTGTTCCATTATCTTCTGGAATCTCTAAAAAGTTACTGATTAGAATGCATTTTGTCTGTTCTTTGAACTAAATGTTTCATAAATCAGTTGTCCGTTCATCTTTGCTTTTCTTTTTCCTGCTATTGGTTTACTTAAGGGTCTGGTAATCCTTGGCTATCTGTGCATATTTATAAATGAAGACCTAAGTTGAGTCCACATGGTTGCCCAGGCTTTCTCTATAGCCAAGGTGCTGCTTCTCTCATCTGGTATCTTTCTTGTACAGGAGGTCTGACTGCTGGTATGGCAGTAGTCTTGGGCACATGAAGATGTGCAGGCTAACCCACAGAGGCAGCCTGAAGAAGCCCCAACTGGCAAAACCAGAGAAGAGTTTTACTGCGACGGTGGAGTACATGCCTTTTTATTTTCCTCCTGACCATGTCTGTTACACAGCTCAGTACTCCCAAGTCCAAGTCACTTCATGTTCTATCCTTTTCTCAGGCCCCTACAGCCACATTGGAAGCCCTTCCCAGCCAGGTAGTTTACCTTACATATGGCTTTTGAAGTTCAGCAATGGATAAATGCCACCACTGCCTGCTGTTGCCACTCTGTACATGTGTGTAGGGGGGCATGGGCACGCAAGGGAGAGGGAGAAGAAGCATGTGTGTGTATGATCAAGGCACAGACCTTTAAATAACTACCCTTACCACCAAGAACCTGAAAGTTTTGAGCCTCTCCTTTCATGCACAATTTTCTTTTCGTGCTATTCTGGGTACTCATTTTCCAGCCTTCTGTTTTCTCTCAGGAATTCCTCACAATTTCTTTTCTCTTGTTTTTAGGGCCGCATCCTCGGCATATGGAAGTTCTCAGGCTAGAGGTCTAATCAGAGCTGCAGCTGCCAGACTATGCCACAAGCATGGCAGCAATGGATCTGAGCCACATCTGTGACCTATGCTGCAGCTTATGGCAATGTTGGATCCTTAACCCACTGAGCCAAGCCAGGGCCTGGACCCACAGAGACAGCATCAGGTCCTTAACCCACTGAGCCATAATGGGAAAGCCTCCTCACATTATCTATTGGCACCACTTTTTGTCCAGTTGTGTTGAAAATTTATCTTTTAATTCTTTCCCCGTTTTAAAGAATTGGGAAAAGAAAAATAAGTAGTGGCATCTATACAAAAAGTGATTTAGAAAGGGAAAAGTATATATAGAAATTAGAGAAAAGATGTGCTGGAGTAACAGAGGTTAAAGATATCAGAATAAAATTCAACCCCCCTTCCATGATCTACCTCTCCAAATTCACCACTTACCACTTTAAGGAAAACACTAAATGATGATGCTGTAAGAAAAGGGTAAGGAAAATACTGACTTATATTTATACCTCTAATCAGGCCAAATTAATAAGGCAGACCTAATTAACACTCATGGTTTCACGATACTTTTAGTGAGTAATACAAGGAATTATTGAAAGCCCTTGACCAGTTTTATATAACTTTCAGCATTATCATAATTTAAAATAAAATAAATATTACAATATTAATATCCTGAAAAGAGCTCAGAAAGTAAATCACTTGGCTTACAATGTTTACAGACAGAGGAGGGTTCTATTCTGGCAGGATGAAGAACCAAGATACAGATACATATTGGCAAGTATATTCATAGTAATCACACAGGGAAACTGCCCTTTCCACCAGCCTTACTACAAGGAGAGCTAGTCACAGGATATCCCACAAAAAGGAATAACATATGCTTTGAAAATCCTGATTCCTCTCTCTCCCCTCCCCCAATATACCTGGGTGGGCTGGTAATGGGTACCTGACGTACTCTGGAGATTGGTAAGCAAACTATTGAGGGGCAGCTGGTAGGGGAAACGCTGCCCAAACAACAATGGTTATGACCTCCCAGGCCAATCTAACTATGTCTCTCACAGGAACTATGAATATATCAGACGGTTAAGAGCAGGAAAAAAAGCTGAAATATTTTAAAAGACCAGTTATTGGAAGATCTATGAACTCCTAAAGCTAGATGGATAGTGAGATAACTAAGAACCCATAAGTTTCTGAGATTCTAGAATAGCCTATCAGTTTTATCCTCCATGAGGCCCATATAACTGTCCACATAATTGTCTTATATGTCCTGTTTGGGGGAAGGGAGAGTGGGATTGGACTCTGTTTGGCTTTCCGCAGGTTCCCCTGTGGTCTTGGGAAGTGGCTGAGATTTATTTTTTTAATTATTACATGTATCCTTACAGGATAGGTTCCAATTACAAAGCATCTGATACGGTCTCATTTCTAAAAAAATAAAAATATTTAAATAGAAGAATTCCTGTTTTTATTTTAGCTCATTTCCTTTGATAAAATCCTAAAAAAATAGTAAAAAAAAGTCATCATTGTTCACTTAAAGAAAAATAAACCCTTAATGTACTAATGTAAACTACTGAATAAAATAAGAATCCATAACTCTATACTGATTAGATAAATAATGAGATAGAGTAAGGTAATACAGTAACACTGGTTGGTCCTCAAACCTGGTTCCCAGGACAAAAGCCTCTAATACGCTTGGTATTTCCTGAGTGGTAAAGAGTGCCTCTGGTATAGGAATGAGAAGTCTCTTGGCTGAGGTACTCTTAGATAGATTCAGGATGGATGTTGGTTGTCAGAAAGACCAAGGCATGATTTGAGAGTTGGAACGTTAATTCCCACCCTAAGACTTACTCCAGGGAGAAGGGCTTGAATTGAGTTAATGAACAACATCCAATGATTTAATCAATCATGCCAACATAATGAAACCTCCATAAAAGTTTCCAAACTATAGGGTTTGGAGATCTTCCAGGTTTTTGACCACATTAAGGTGCTAGAAGGGTGACATGTCCAGGGAAGGCATGGAAGTTCTATACCTCTTCCCTCATACCTTGTGCGGCATCTCCTCCATTTGGCTGTTCCTGGCTTGCATGCTTTACAATAAATCAGTACGAGCAAATAAACTGTTTTACTGAGCTTTATGAGCTATTCTAGCAAGTTACTGAAGAGGAGAAGGGGTTGTGGAAACCTCTGATTTAGAGCCAGCTGGTCAGGAGTATGGAAGGCCTGCACTTTAGATGGCTCTAAAGTGGCTCTACCTTCGAGCAGAACCCAAGGTAGTATCAGAATTGAAGTGAACTACAGGACATCCAGTTGGTCTCAGCAGAGAAATGGATAATCGTTTGGTGTAGAAAACCCACACATTTGGCATCAGAAATATTGACAGCAAGAAACATATAGATAGATATATGGGTAGGGAATCAGATAGACAGATGTATATAGGTAGGTAGACAGATAAGGGGAAACAAACTTAACAGTAGAATGCTATTCAATAAATTCTGAAGAAATGCCAGACTTTGAAAAGCATTTTATGATTATAGTAATCATTGATTCAGGCAAAAAACATCAGTGAGCATTAAAACTATGGGTAAAATTTGATGAGAAAAAGGATATTAACATAATCTCACAGTATGTCCCCAATGACTACTTATTAATTATAAAGGGGGAAAATGGTCATTCTACAGTGCAGAAAACTGGTGAATAATACCTTAATAAAATGATTACAATTAACATCACAAATAATAAGACAAACATATGAAACACCCTGATAAATCTACAACATCACTTAAGTAGTCTTCCCTTCAAATATGCATAATCTGAATTTAATTATGAGAAATCTAACAAACCCAAACTGAGGGAGAGTCTACAAAATTACTAGACTATACTCTTCAAAATGTCAACAATGCTATGAAAGACAAAGAGGGCGAGTGAACTTTTCTAGATTACAAGAGGTTAAAGAGACTTGATGTCTAAATTTGAGAAAAATATTATAGACCATTATTGAAACAATGGGCAGAATGTGAACATGAGAGTATATGAGACAGTAGTTATGAAATAATAAGAAATATATACATACTGGTCTCTGCCCCTGTTCCTGACACAGGCATCCTAAAACTTATAATTTCCTAAGTGATATGAGACCAGGAACATCTATTGTTTAAATATTTGGTCTCTGACCCCAGTCCCTGATACAGAGCTCAGAAATGGCTTGAAATTTTTCTTGGTACAGTAGTGTCTTTTGCTCTGATGAGGCAGATCTAGGCTTCTGGCTAGCTCTTAGACTGGGGCTGGTAACCAGAGATAGCAAGCTATAATTAAAAGCTTAGAATTTTCATCCCCACCCTCTATTCTCTAGAGAGAGGAAAGGAGCTGGAAATGGACTTAATAATAGATCACACCTACATGAACCTCAATATTACGGGCTTTGGGGAGCTTCTGGGTTGTGCTGGTGAACTTATCCAGGTACTAGAAGAGTGAAGCTCCCCAATCCCACTGAGACAAGTTCCTGTGTTCAAGATCCTCCTAGATCTCACCCTATGTATCTTTTTATCTGGCTGTCCATCTGTGTCCTTTATCATATCCTTTATTACATAATAAAGCTGGTACACATAAGTAGATGCTTCCTTGAGTCCTGTGAGCCGTTTTAGAAACATCTGAATCCAAGGAAAAGGGAGTCACAAGAACTTAAAATTTGTAGCTGAGTTAAACAGAAGCTACAGGTAACCTGGGGACTTAACACTTGTAATTACTTTGCAAAAAAAGAAGGTTGGAACTAAAAGCCAGACTATGAAGCTGTGTTAGGAGAGAGAAGATATGGTGCAGGATGGAGGAAATGTATATGTGCCTAAAGACAAGTCCTGAAAGGATTCTACTTTTCAAGTAACTATTTTCAAGTACCCCGGAATAACATTCAAAATTATAGAAAAATAAAAATACCCAATACCCAAAAAGGTAATTAATATTCACAGCATCTGACATTCAATAAAAAATTATAAGACATCCAGGGAGTTCCTGCTGTGGCTCAGTAGTAATGAATCCAACTAGCATCCATGAGGATGTGGGTTCAATTCCTGGCCCTGTTAAGTATATGGCATTGCCATGAGCTGTGGTGTAGATCACAGATGCAGCTCGGATCCTGTGTTGCTGTGGCTGCAGCTGCAGCTCCAATTCAACCCCTAGCCTGGGAATTTCCATATGGCCCTAAAAAGACAAAAAAAAAATTATAAGATATCCAAAGAAATCTAAAACATGATCCATAATAAGGAGAAAAAAAAATCAATCAAAACCAATCCAGCTCTGACAAAGATATTATCAAGAGGCTAGAACATTAAAACAATTATATATTCCATATGTTCAAAAAATTTAGTAAAGATGAAAGATATTAAAAAAAAAAAACTCATATCACTCCCAGAACTGAAACCTACAATATGTGAAATGAAAATACAATGGATACAGGAGAGGAAAATCTGGTTCTTCAAGGTCCCTCCAAGCCTGTGTGTCTAAACCCTGGATCTGCTGTTTCTGTGTTTTTCAAGGAATAAGTGGATCTCTAAGTTCCAGTTTCAGAGAAAAAAGGATGACTCAACCACGTGGGGCCAGTTCTACACCAAAAGGTGGGAGAGTTCAAGGACAGAAAATGAAAAGGCATCCTGTGAGCCAGGTCCTTCTGCTGGAGAGAGGTGTGAACCTTTTCCAGGTGCCAACCTTTTCATCCCACTGAAGATTGGAGGTGGATGTCATTTCATTATCAAGTACACGGACTCACCTAGGGTTGATGAGAAGAAAAGAAAGGAGCTTGAATGCTTTGGGCCTTCATCATCAAACAATCAGTTACAATTTGATTACTTGAGAGTGTTAAGAGCCAAAAAGTTCTAGCAAGAAGCAGCTTTCCTTTAGAAGAATGGGCTAGTCCTGCTTGACATTGAGTTCCCAGAATGAGGCCCTCTGAAGAGCTCTGAAAGAGCTTCTGGGAAGGCAACGATCAGACTCTGGTGTCAAAACAACCTCTTGCATTGTGGCTGCCCAGGGAACCAAGCAAATGCCAGGAGTAAAGTCAGAGAAGCTTCAGCCAACTGGAGAAAGAGCATTTACAAGTCAGAATTCTTTCGCACTATGATCAAGAAGAAAAAGATTGGTGAGAGAAAAATGGACTGGATATAATCTATAGACAGGATTAAGATGGAGGAATAGAAAGACTGGAGCTCAACTTCTCTCAAACAAACAACAAAATTACAACAAAATGCTGAGTAACCTTCAACCAAATGGACTGGAAACTTTCAAAAAGATATCCTACTCCAGAAGACAAAGAAGAGGCCACATCAAGAGGTAGCAGAGGTGATAACACAATATAAGCAACCCCATACCTCCCAATTGGGAAGCCCCAGACTGAAAAGTAACTGTATCACAGAGACTCACCTACAGGAGAGTTCTGAGCTCCACATCAAATCCCCAAGTCTGGGGATCTGGCATTGGGAGAAAGAGCCCCTGGAGCATCGGCATTGAAGGCCAGTGATGTTTGTGTGCAGGAGCTCCACGGGACAGGGGGAAACAGAGACCACATTCTTGAAAGGCACACACAGACTTTCACATGCACTGGGTCCCAGGACACACACACACACACAAAAAGGCTCCATAGGAATCTGGGTAGGACCTGACTACGTTTCTTGGAGGATCTCCTGGGCAAATAGGGGTTGACCGTGGCTTGTTGTGGGGGAAGGACGTTGGAAGCAAGGCTCTTGGGAATATTCATCAGTCTGAGTTTCTCTGGAGGTGGCCATTTTGGGAAAATCTGGCTCCACCCATCAGTGCTGAGAAGCCCCAGGCCAAATAATAATCCAGGTGGGATCAGAGCCCCACCCTTCAGTAAACTGGCTGCCTAAAGACCCCCCAGGCACACAGCTGCCTCTAATCTCACCCAGAAACAAAGCTCCACCCACCAGAGGGATAGGATTAAGCCCCACCTACCAGTGGGCAGGACCAGTCCCTCCCATCAGGAAGCCTACAGCAAGACACTATACCAACTTCAGCCACAAGGGGGGCAGACACCACAAATAAGAGAGGCTACAACTCTATTGTCTGCAAAAAGGACACCCACCAAAAACTTATAAAAATGAAAAGATAGAGAACTATAAATCAGATAAGGGAGAAAGAAAAAAAAAAACAGAAAAACACCTAAGTGATTGGGAGATTATCAGCCTCCAGGAAAAGACTTTAGACTGTTGATACTGAAGATGATAAGACATTGGAAACAAACTGAAGGCAAAGACTGATAATTTACAGGAAATACTGAAAAAAGAAATACAAGATTTAAAACTTAAGCAAGCAGAGATGCAAAATACAGTAACTGAAATAAAAAATTCATTAGAAGCAACCAACAGCAGAATACAGGAGGCAGAAGAACAAATAAGTGAGGTGGAGGACAGACTATTGGAAATCACTGATGTGGAACAGAAAAGAGAAAAAAGGTTGAAAAGAAATGAAGAGGGTCCTAGAGAAGTCTGGAACAACATTAAACACACCAACATCCATATTATAGGGGTGCCAGAAGAAGAGAGAGGGAAAGGGACAGAAAAAATATTCGAAGAGATAATAGCTGAAAATTTCCCTAATATAGGAAAGGAACCACTCACTCAAATCCAGGAAGCACAACGAGTACCATATAAAATAAACCCAAGGAGCAACACTCCAAGACACATATTAATCAAACTGACCAAAATTAAAAACAAAGAGAAAATATTGAAAGCAGCTAGGGAAGAGAAACAAACAACATACAAGGGAACCCCAATAAGGTTATTGGCAGATTTTTCAGCAGAAACTCTGCAGGCCAGAAGGGAATGGCATGATATACTTAACGTGATGAAAAGAAAAAAACCTCCAACCAAGATTACTTCACCCAGCAAGGCTTTCATTCAGATTTGAAGGAGAAATCAAAAGCTTTACAGACAAGCAAAAGCTAAGACTAAACCACCTTTACAACAAATACTAAAGCAACTTCTCTAGGTGGGAAAGAAAAGGCCACAACTAGAAACAAAAATACCACAAATGGCAAGGCTCACCAGTAAAGGCATATATACAGTAAAGATATGAAATCATCCATGCACAATTATGCTACTAAAATCAGAAGAGGAGGGTACAAATGAAGAACACTGCAGATGCACTTGCAATTAAGAGACCAACAGCTTAAAACAATCATATATATATATATATAATCATATATATAATTACATATATAATATATAATTATATATATTATATATTATATAAATTATATATAATATATAATATATATATATTATAGATATATAGTATATATTATATATAATATATATATATATACTCCTTTATCAAAACATCAGGACAACTGAAAATCCGAAATCTACAATGGATACACACACAAATAAGAAAAATCAACTCAAATACAACACTAAAGATAGTCATCAAATCACAAGAGGCGAGAGTAAGAGAAGGGAAGAAAAAAAGAGCAACAAGTGCTGGAGAGGGTGTGGAGAAAAAGGAAGCGTGTTACACTGTGGGAATGTGAATTGGTGCAAACACTGTGGAAAACAGTATGGAGATTCCTTAGAAAACTAAAAATAGAATTACCATTTGATCCAGCAATCCCACTCCTGAGCATCTATTCAGAGAAAACCCTGACTCAAAAAGACACATGTACTCCAATGTTCATTGCAGCACTATATACAATAGCCAAGACATGGAAACAACCTAAATGTCCATCAACAGAGTAGTGGATAAAGAAGATGTGATTCATATACACAATGGAATATTACTCAGCCATTAAAGGGAAAGAAATAATGGCATTTGCAGCAACATGGATGAATCTAGAAATTATCATGCTAAGTCAGACAATGAGACACCAACATCAAATGCTATCACTTACATGTGAAATCTAAAAACAGGACACAATGAACTTCTTTGCAGAACAGATACTGATTCACAGACTTTGAAAACCTTATGGTTTCCAAATGAGACACGTTAGGGGGCTAGGGGGATGCACTGAGGATTTGGGATGGAAATGCTATAAAATTTGGTTGTGATGATTGTTGTACAACTATAAATGTAATAAAATTCATTGAGTAATTTTAAAAAAGCAATTAATTAGACTGGAATTTCTGAATTCATTGCGGAAAACCTTTGATGATCTTGCATTAGTAATAGAGATTTGAGTTAGAAATATTTACATGCTCTGTAAGTTATCATTATTTTCAGTGCAGGTTTGGGATTGCATAAACTCTGTGGTGCTAGACTATTTTGTTTGTAAAGACCCAAGATTCTATAGTAAATAAAAAACTGTGTTCTTTTCATAATAAAAAAAATACAATGGATAAAACTAACAGCAGGTTAGATATTGCAAAAGAAATGTGTCCTTGATGATATGGCATTAAAAACCTTACAAAATAAAACCTAAAAAGAAAACAAATTTAAAAATGAACAGCATGGAGTTCCAGCTGTGGCATAGTGGAAACAAATCTGACTAGTATTCATGAGGATGTGGGTTTGATCCCCGGCTTGCTCAGTTGGTCGGGGATCCGGTGTTTGTGTGAGCTGTGGTGTAGGCTGACAGCTGTAGCTCTGATTCCACCCCCTAGCCTGGGAACATCCATATGCCATGGGATGTGGCCCTAAAAAGCAAAAATAAACAAATAAATAAATAAATGCTATTAAAAATAAATAAATAAAAATGAACAGCATGAGTAACAGGATGACTTCAGTCACCTTACCATATGAATAATTTAAGTCTTCTAAAAAGTGGCAGTGTGGTTGGTAAACAAAAAAATATTTGAAGAAATAATGACCAAAATTTTCCCCCCAATTTTTTTTTTTCTTGTCTTTTTATGGCCACACCTGTAGCACATGGAAGTTCCCAGACTAGGGGTCAAATTGGAGCTGCAACTGCCAGCCTATGCCACAGCCACAGCAATGCCAGATCTGAGCTGCATCTGCGACCTACACCACAGCTCACGGCAATGCCGGATCCATAATCCACTGAGTGGGGCCAGGGATCGAACCCATATCCTCACAGAGAGCAGTCAGGTTCATTACTGCTGAGCCAGAACAGGAACTCTGAGGAACTATATAATTTTAGGCAAATCTTAGCAAAGCTTTGACAGACCTAACTGGTGGTAAATTCTTTTATATGTCAGGTGATTTTCAATTGCTTGCTTTCAGCCAAATTGAAGAACAGCTTGAATGAGTTACAGGTGGACACATCACTGAACACAAGTTCTGATAATCGGCTACAGTGCTTAGATGGTTTCAAAGCATTTACATCTATAACTCTGGAAAATACATATAAATTTGAAACTGAATCTGGTCTCATTCTAATTATGAGTAATATTCATCCACAGATAATATAAACTAATCAAGCAGAGAAAGCCCCACCCATTAAGAGACATATTCCCATTACAATCTTAATTTTAATTTTTTTTTCCTTTTTTGGCTGCCCCGTACCACACGGAGTTCCCAGGCCAGGTATCAGCGTCAAGCCACAGTTGCGACCCATGTCTCAGCTGGGCATTGCCAGATCCTTAATCCACTGTGCTGGGCAGGGGATCAAATCCGCATCCCAGGGCTCTAGAGACACTGCTGATCCATTGTCCCACAGCAGGAATTTCTTAGTTTTTAATAAATATCTAAATTTGTAACATTTTTTGTTTTGATAGATGGTATACTACTAAGAATTATAATGGTAAAGTCTATTATATTTACAGACATAAGTGGCAGATGAAAAAACAAAAAATTAATTTCAACTTTATGTTCATATTTTTGATAAAGTATGATGACAGTGTGATCCTAAAAAAGTTTTAGCATTAAGACATAGTAAAGTAAAATAAAGTTAGGTTAGTAAAGTGTGTTGAAAGTTTGAGAATAAGAATTCATAGAAACTTCAAATTTGAATGTCAAAGAGAGATTTACCTATTTTTTTAAATGGAGGATGGTAGATGGATATTTAGATTTAGATTTCACTGTATATTTTTTGAAGAATGATATAACGGTTTTGTTTAAATTCAATATTTATAGTACATTCATCTTAATAAATTTTCAAACAACCAGTATAGTTGTTCTCCTGACTTAACTGAGACTACTCTCAAGGGTATTCACTGTACAGTATTTCTGTATGCTTGAAAATGTTGGGGAGGGAGGAAATAGGGAGTTATACTTTAAAAGACTGGTAAAGTGTTATTAATTATTGATAATAGACAGAAATTTATACTGTCTCTTCATTTTGTTTATGTTTGAAATTTTCTTTAACAGTGTTTAAAAAGGTTGGGGTGGACAGTGGGGAGAAAGCTTCATATAGGCCAAAGCATTTGGAAAGAGCCTGGTGGAATGGATTTTAACAGGCAGAAATAGAGGCTGAGATTCCGAGCGAGAAAGAGCACACATCAAAAATGGCGGCAGAAAACCAACAGACATGTTTAAGCAATAGCAAGTAGGCTGACAAAAGTAAAGGTGTGTGATGCAAATGAATATGTTCAGTGCGATTTCCCCCCCCACTTTAACCTTCACTTCAATATGTCAGTTCTTCATACTCACTTCTCACTTGCTTCCTTTTCTCTCCTACACTCCTGTCCCAACCCATACTTCTACTTACTACCCAAGATGTAAATCTTATCCACTCTTCCCTACCTCGTATGAATCATAAATTGATTCATTTCAGAGTCTTTCCATACATCTTAATTTTTAAACAGTGGGCATAATTATACATTTTTGGACATTTATGAAAAAATGTAAATATGTTTGTGCTATAGAAGCATTTTTTTTAACTTGGAATGCCAATGGCAGTGACGTAAAACAAGTTTTAAAAATCTCTAGTTAGTAGGAGATAAGATAAAGCATTAACTGATTTATTATTATCGAATAACTCGACTTTTTATATAAAATTGCAAAATATATCTATATACATAAAAGTGAATATATAAATGTGTCAACACAGTATCTCTGGGAAGGGGTTGGTAATATACTTTGTTAAGCTGGGTGGTTAGTTGAACAAATAATAAAAGTAATACTGGTTATATTCTCCACCCATCAACACATTTAAAGCATAGCTTAGGCTATTCTCCAGTGACACCTCTCCTCCTCCTACCTTAGGAATGACAAGAATCACACAATTTGACTTACAGGGAGTTCCCTGGTGGCTAGGTGGTTAGGATTCAGTGCTTTCACTGCTGTGGTCCAAGTTCAATACCAGGTCTGGGAATTGAGATCCCACATCAAGTCACACACCACCGTCAAAAATAAAATACAATTAAATAAAATGAAATTTGACTTACAAAAAGCATGTTTGTTTAATCCAAACTGAAAATATAAAGTATAAAAACAGATAGACATTGTATAGGAAGAACTCATAACTGAGATAAGGTCACAGAGAGCAAACATACCCAAATAAAACATCAAAATGATGCATAAGGAGTTCCCATCATGGCTCAGCGGAAACAAATCCAACTAGGAACCATGAGGTTGTGGGTTCGATCCCTGGCCTTGCTCAGTGGGTTATGGATCCGGTGTTGCCATGAGCTGTGGTGTAGGCCGCAGATGTGGCTTGGATCCCTCGTTGCTGTGGCTGTGGCATAGGCTGGCAGCTCTGATTAGACACCTAGCCTGGGAACCTCCACAAACTGCAGGTGTGGCCCTAATATGACAAAAGACAAAAAAAAAAAAGATTTATAAAAAGCAAGTATGAATATGGGCCTATTGCTCACATTAAAATATAAGACACCCCAACTGGGCTCTCTTCTCTCCTAACTCACATTATTGGTAGCGTTTGAACTTGACATTCTATTTCAAGGCTCAAAAAGTGGTGCATATTAACCTCAACAAATTTATGAGTATAGAAATTATTTCAAGTATCTTCTCTGACCACAAAGGCGTGAAACTAGAAATCGACCACAGGAAAGGAAATGAGAAAAAACACACTACATGGAGACTAAACAACATGCTACTAAAAAACCAATGGGTCAATAAGGAAATCAAGAAGGAAATTAAAAAATACCTTGAGACAAATGATAATGAAAACACAACCACTCCAAATCTAGGGGATGCCGCAAAGCAGTGCTCAGACGGAAATTCACAGCAATACAGGCCTTCCTCAAAAAAGAAAAAAAAAAACTCAACTTAACCCATCACCTAAATGAATTAGAAAAAGAAGAACAAAAAGAACACCCTAAAGTCAGCAGTAGGAAGGAAATCATTAAGATCAGAGAGGAAATCAATAAAATAGAGATTCAAAAAACAATAGAAAAAAATCAATAAAACCAAGAGCTGGTTCTTTGAAAAGGTAAACAAGATTGACAAACCTCTGGCTAGACTCAACAAGAAGAGGAGAGAAATAACCCAAATAAACAAAATAAGAAATGAAAAAGGAGAAGTCACAATGGATATTATAGAAATGCAAAAACCATGAGAGAATACTATGAACAATTGTATGCCAACAAATTTGACAACCTAAAAGAAATGGACAACTTCTTAGAGACTTACACCCTCCCAAAACTGAATCTAGAAGAAATAGATCAACTGAACAGACCGATCACTAGAAGTGAAATCGAGTATGTCATAAAAAAGGCTCCCTACAAATAAAAGTCCAGGACCAGATGGCTTCACATACAAAGAGGAACTCATACCCACCCTTCTTAAACTTTTCCAAAAGGTTGAAGAAGGAACACTCCCAAAGACATTCTATGATGCCAACATCAACTTAATTCCAAAACCAGACAAAAATATGACGAAAAAAGAAAACTATAGGCCAATATCTTTGATGAATATAGATGCAAAAAAATCTCAACAAAATTCTAGCCAACAGAATCCAACAACATATAAAAAAGATCACACACCATGACCAGGTGGGATTCATCCTAGGTGCACAAGGATGGTTCAACATATGCAATCAATCAACTTCACACACCACATTAACAAAAGAAAAGTAAAAAACCACATGATCATCTCAATAGATGCAGAAAAAGCATTTGACAAAGTCCAACATCCATTCATGATCAAAACTCTTACCAAAGTGGGTATAGAGGGAACATATCTTAACATAATAAAAGCCACTTATGACAAACCCACAGCAAATATAATACTCAGTGGAGAAAAGCTGAAAGCCTTCCCACTAAAATCTGGAACAAGACAAGGATGCCCACTCTCACCACTGTTATTCAACATAGTACTGGAAGTCCTAGCTACAGCAATCAGACAAACAAAAGAAATAAAAGGCATCCAAATAGGAAGAGAAGAGGTAAAACTGTCACTGTATGCAGATGACATGATACTGTATATAGAAAACCCCAAGGACTCGGTCCCAAAATTACTTGAACTGATCAACAAATTCAGCAAAGAAGCAGGATATAAGGTTAATCTTCAGAAATCAATCGTATTTCTGTATACTAACAATGAAATATTAGAAAAAGAATACCAAAATATTTTACCTTTTAAAATAGCACCCTAAAAAATCAAGTACATGGGAATAAACCTGACCAAGGAGGTGAGAGACTTATATGCAGAGAAGTACAAAACATTAATCAAGGAGATCAAAGAAGATACAAAGAAATGGAAAGATATTCCATGCTCATGGGCTGGAAAAATTAATATTGCAAAAATGGCCATACTACCCAAAGCAATTTACAGATTCAATGCAATCCCTATCAAATTATCCATGACATTCTTCACAGAACTAGAACAAACCATCCAGAAATCGATATGGAACAACAAAGACCCAGAATCACCAAAGCAATCCTGAGGAACAAAAACCAAGCAGGAGGCATAACTCTCCCAGACTTCAGGCAATATTACAGGGCCACAGTAATCAAGACAGCATGGTACTAGTACCAAGACAGACATACAGATCAATGGAACAGAACAGAGAACCCAGAAATAAACCCAGATGCTTACAGTCAATTGATCTTTGACAAAGGAGGCAAGAACTTAAAATGGGAAAAAGACAGTCTGTTCAGTAAGCATTGCTGGGAAACTTGGACTGCTGCATGCAAATCAATGAAACTAGAACACACTCTCACACCATGCACAAAAATAAATTTAAAATGGCTTAAAGACTTAAATATAAGACAAGACACCATTAAACTCCTGGAAAAAAACATTTGTGAAACATTCTCTGACATCGACCTTACAAATATTTTCTCAGCTCAGTCTCCCAAAGCAACAGAAATAAAAGCAAAGATAAACCAAAGGGGCCTAATCAAGCTGACAAGATTTTGCACAGCAAAGGAAACCCAAAAGAAAACTAAAAGACAACTTATAAAATGGGAGAAAATAGTGTCAAATGATGCAATAGACAAGGGTTTCATCTCTAAAATATACAAACAACTGATACAACTCAACAGCAAAAAAGTCAGCAACCCAACTGAAATATGGGCAAAGGACCTGAATAGACATTTCTCCAAAGAAGATATGAGATGGCCAACAAGCACATGAAAAAATGCTCAATATCACTGATGATTAGAGAAATGCAAATCAAAACTACCACGAGATACCACCTCACACCAGTCAAAATGGTCTTCATTAATAAGTCCACACGCAACAAATGCTGGATGGGTTGTGGAGAAAAGGGAACCCTCTCTGCACTGTTGGTGGGAATGTAAGCTGCCACAACCACTGTGGAAAACAGTATGGAGGTACCTTTGAAAACTATACATAGAACTACTATGTGACCCAGCAATCCCACTTTTGGGCATATATCCGGACAAAACTTTCCTTGAAAAAGACACTTGCACACGCATGTTCATTGCAGCACTATTCACAATAGCCGAGGCATGGAAACAACCCAAATGTCCATGAACAGATGATTGGATTAGGAAGATGCGGTATATATACACGATGGAATACTTCAGCCATAAAAAGGAATATAATAATGCCATTTGCAGCAACATGGATGGAATTAGAGACCCTCATACTAAGCAAAGTAAGTCAGAAGGAGAAAGGCAAATACCGTATGATATCACTTATATCTGGAATCTAATATACTGCACAAACGAAACTTTCTACAGAAAAGAAAATTACGGACTTTGAGAACAGACATGTGGTTGCCAAGAGGGTGGGGGAGGCTGTGGGATGGTATGGGAGTCTGGGGTTAACAGTTGTAGACTATTGCCTTTGGGATGGAAAAGCAAGGAGATCTTGCTGTATAGAACCAGGAACTCTGTCTAATCACTTCTGACGAATCTATACATGCACGTGTAACTGAGTCACCACACTGTTGCAGTTGGAAAATTGACAGAAATCTGTAAACCAGCTACAATGGAAAAAAAAAGTGGCACATGTTATTCCATTCAAGATCTAGGGCAATGCAAGGTTTGTAAACTTTGCACACCAAGGTTGTTAATGTGAGTTTTTCTAGAATAAATCAGAACAAGAAATGAGTTTCTTCCTTGCCTTGCACAGGACTCTTCCTGTGTAGTCAGTATCACAGACAGCTATGCACTCCATAGGTACCCAGGGGCAAAAGAAATGCCCCACAAAGATACGCTGCAGCTGTTCCTACTCTGGGTGATGCCTTGCTTCCACTAAGTCCTAGCAGCCATGCAATAGAAGTTTCTGTGATAATAAAAATGTATGCTATTCTGTCACATGTGGCCACACTGAGCACCTGCAATGTATTGTGACTGAGAAATTTTATTTTTAAATTAATTTTTTATTGAAATATAGTTGACATATAATATTATGTTAGTTTCAGGTGTACTACAAAAGAATTTGATATTTGCATGCATTATGAAATTATGTGGCCCTATACAAAGTTATTACAATATTACTGACCATATTTCAAATGCTGCATATTATATCCCTTATTTATTATATAACTAGAGGTTTTCATCTCTTAATCCCCTACACCTATTTTGCCCACCCCCACTACCACTTCTTCCCCCATTTCTGGCAACCACCTGTTTGTTCTCTATAAGTCTATTTTGTTTTTTAGATTCCACACTTAAGTGAGAGCACATGGTATTTGACTTCCTCAGACTTTCTGCACTTAGAATACTCTCTAGATGTATCCATGGCATCAAAAAGAGCAAGATTTCTCTTTATGGCTGAGGAATAGTCATATACCACATCTTCTTTATCCATTAGTCTATCAATGGATGCTTTCTTTGGTTGCTTTTATATCTTGGATATTGCAAATAATGCTGCAAAGAACTCTGGAGGGCAGATATCTTTTCAAATAGCTTTTTTGTTTGTTTGTTTGTCTTATTCAAGTAAATACCCAGAAGTGAAATTAGATCACATGGAAACTCTATTATTATTTTTTTGAGAAACTGCCATACTCTTTTCTATAGTGGCCGTACCAATTTACAATCATACTCTCAGGGCTCAGCGATGTTTTTTTGCATAAGTCTACTCACGAAAGGGAAACAAAAACAAAAATAAAGAAGTGAGACTACATCAAACTGAAAAGCTTTTGCACAGCACAGGAAACTATCAACAAAACAAAAAGGCAGCCTACAGTATGGGAGAAGATATTTGCAACATATATCCAATGATGGCTAATACCCAAAAAATTCAAGGAACTCACATAACTCAATACTGGAAGAAAAACAAAACAAACCACTCAATTAAAAAATGGGCAGAGAACCTGAATTTTCCCAAAGAAAATGTACAGATAGCCAAAAGACACACGAAAAGATGCTCAACATCACTAATCATCAAAGAAATGCAAACCAAAACCACAATGAGATACCATCTCACACCTTTCTAAATGGAAATTATCAAGAAGACAATAAGTGGAGCTCCAGTTGTGACTCAGCGTGTTAAGAACCCAACATAGTGTCTGTGAGAATATGGGTTTGATCCCTGGGTTGAGGATCCAGCATTGCACAAACTGTGTGGCACAGGTTGCAGATGTGGCTAAGATCCAGTGTTGCTGTGAGGAAGGCCTGAGTTGCATGTCCATGGAACTACCCTATGCCCTGGATGAGGCCATAAAAAGGATTAAAAAAAGAAGAAGATAATAAGTAACAAGTGTTGGTGAGGATAGTCAGAAAAGGGAATTCTTGTACACTCATTTAATTTTAATTCATTTAAATGTAATAGCTACATGACAACATAATCCCAAAGCCTTGTGATATTTTCTTTTAAATCAGGGACTTAACACATGTATGTCTGTAAGTTGTCCACTGCCAACCCAAAACCCTACCTGCAACACTGCAAATGTGGTGTCACCTCCTCCTCCCTTAGCTGTCTGAAGAAACATCGATTTGCCCTCATTCAGACAGCACCTCCTCTGCGAAACTGTGGCAGCCCAGAGTTATCACTTCTTACCTATTACTAACCAGGTCACACCATGTTGTCATTATGGGTTTACATATCTGTGTTCCCTGCTAAACTGGTGGCTCTAAAAAGGCAGTAATTATATATTATTAACTTAAGAATTCCCAGAGCCTAACAGACTGCCATATCCTAAAACCCTTGCCCTATATTCTCCTGGCCAATTTATAACACCAGTTTTCATCTGACCCAGTCACTACCCTAGCATGTACAATCTCATAATCCCATCCACAATCAACATCTCAGAACTGGGGAAATTCCAAGTCATATCAACTGTATCAAAGGGTGTGGTGTTCTACTTCTACAATTGCTTAGTAGAAAATATTGTAAAGTAGTGGAAACAATGCACGTTAGAAACTCAAGTGGAAATAACAAGAAAGACATAGGAGTCTGGAATTCAGGACTAGACAAAAACTTGGGAGTTTCCTGACACAGAAGTGGCATTTGAAACCATGCAACTCATGAATTAGATCACTTAGGGATTAAGTGTAGACAAAGGGATAAAGGCACTACAACCTTAAGAAGTCAGAGGCAAAAAAAAAAAAAAAAAAAAAACTTGCAAAGAACACTGAGAAGGGGCAACCCATGATATAGAGGAAAGTGTGTTGTCTGAGAGCCAAGCGAACAGTTATTCAAGTAGTAGAGAGTCATTCAGCTATGATAAATGCTATAGATAAAGTTGCAAAGTAATGTTTCTTTTACATAAAGGTAAATCCTCCAAAACGGAAGAGAGAAAAACTGAAAAATATCACCTGGCGTTCAATTACCAGTGAT
Source organism: Catagonus wagneri (assembly GCA_004024745.2). NCBI lineage: Eukaryota > Metazoa > Chordata > Mammalia > Artiodactyla > Tayassuidae > Catagonus > Catagonus wagneri. The sequence goes on from PVHT021183519.1 coordinate 19,839,117, forward strand.
AGAGAAAAACCAGAAGTTACACCAATGTTATCTACTAGAGACATCTTATTACACATGTGCTATTCCAGACCATCACATCTTCCTTTGCACACCACATGAAATAAGATTCCAGAGAACACAACAATTTTCTTGGGTAGTATTAATTTTAAACAAAAACCTTGTTATTTTACCAGCTGAGACTCTGCCTGAAACAACTAGTGTCTCTCATTCAGCTGCCACGCTTTCCTTAGAAATGCAAGTTTGGTATAATTTAAAGGTGAGGATGGTTTAAAGAGCATCCAGTTTCCAAAAAAGAACGGACAAAAGGGTCAGCATTCACGGAGGACTTAGAGAAAAAGTTAGAATGTAAGTTCCAGGAAAGGAGGGGCTTCACTTCCCACAAAGTTGGAACTGTATTTTTCACTTAAAAAGAGCTGCATCTTACAGCGGCAAGTGGCGTGAATTTCATGGCACTACGCTGTCTGTTACATTAACACTCCAGGCCGAGAAAGGGACCCGCGAGCTAGCGAACAGCCGTGCCTAAGATCAGCACCCGGCTCGATCAAGGCAACGTACAACCGTACTTAGGCCTAAAAAGTGAACAGACCACTAGCTTCCTTCCGGAGGGTGGAGGACGCGCGGCCTTTGTCAGCCGCTGGGTGAAGACTAGCAAACCCTTCACCTAGTATCCAGACATTACCGAGTCGAGGGTGTAGCGGCTAGGGAGAAAGGGCCCTGGAGGACGAGGCGCGCTCGTCCTGTTTTCAGTCTCAGAGCTGAGGCTGCATGGTTGCCACAACTACTTCCTAGCTACTGGTAAGTGCGCGCGCTCTCCGGTCTCGTCGCCTAGCAACCCGAGAGTCCATCCAGACTTCCTCAGGCGTCGATTTCTCCCGCCCCTACAGAATGTCAAGTTTTAAAAAGATTTTGCTTCCGGGTCGAGCCGGCTTTACGCAGCGGAAGGTCTCCTTACCTCCCACGTTTGCCCTTCGGGGAGGATAAAGTCTCGGGAGCGCACCAGTGGCTAGTGTAGCTGGGGGAGTCTTTCTCTCCTCCCTCGACTTAACATGCGCCTCTCCTCCCGCCAATTGCTGGGCGCCATCCGGCAGGTCCTTTCCTCCCAAGCCCATATCATCCGCTCATCGCCTCCTCCAATCACAGAGGCTCGCCCTAGGGGACTACTTTGCAATCTGCGAAGAGCGCAGGGAGAAGGGAGTGAGAAGACCCTCCGACCGCGGGGAGTGTAGTTCAACACTTGAAGGGAATGCATTGGAGATTGCGTCCGAATGAGGGCAGCGTAAACTACATTTCCCAGAGAGCTCCGCGGTCGGGAGCCGAGCCTTTACTTTCTAACACCGCTCGCCCTTTCTGAGCAGATTCCGTGATAGAGGTGACCCGGCTGCCTGAGGCTCACTTTGCAGGTGCTGAAAGTGTGCGCGCAGTTCCCAGTCATGGTGAGTGTGGGCCCCTGTGTCCTGCCCACCTCCGATCTTCCCGCCCGTTTGTCGTTTTTCCCTTGCTTGAAAGCTGTGTAAGGCATTGTCCCTCGCGCCATATGGAAAGCTCCAACTTACCTTCTGGGGACTGTCGCAGTGACCCAGTAATTGGAAGGGGGTTGATTTCCAGATGGGGGCCCTTAGACTGTAGAGAAATCGCTCTCCTGGGAGAGGCGCGATCTCAGTCCTGCTGCATTTTGGGGCACAAAATACGAAGCTGCGGATTTTCTCCAAAGCACGATATGGATTTTGATAAGGATGGTAAGGGTTGATATGGGAGGGGGTGCTGGATCCTAACCTCTTTTTTTCCTCTAAGCCCACAGTTTTTAAGGGCTTTTGTAGAAGGCCCTCACTGCAGATGTAGAGTTTACCAGGTGCTTCGGTTTACAGTCTACGTTTTGGGGAGAAATGTTTCCGCCATATCTAATTTCACGAAATGTTAGTTAAAACCTGCTCATTGATGTTTTCTACAACCAGGACGCGTTGCGGTGAAGGCATCCCTAGCCAGATAAATAGTGCAGGTGTTCTTTACTGACCTGTATGTTAGGAATTCTAGAACCACTACTTTTAAATGTTACGCGATGTAACCATCTTGTCATAAAGATTGGATACCAAGATCTCCATATCTAGTCTCTGTTGAAAGGGGGAAGGGCGTTGGTGAGGGAACTCTGACGTAGGAATAATCTGCATGCTGTGGTGTTTGAAGGTGACATTTGATATCAAACAGAGAAATTGCTTCAGTACTTGTATTTATAGTTGAGACTATTTTTCCTCAATACTAAAATGAGCGGGGAATGTGGGGAAATATTTGAAGGAATTGGAACATTTCCAGAACCTGAAAAGACGTGTTTTCAAAGCAAGAAATTACTCTTTCCACCTTTATAAAAACCAGTGGAGACAGCTTCTAGTTCTTAGTCAGTGTTAAACTTAGGTTTCCTTATTTTTGTCAAATAACATAATTAGTCATTTAAATGATGGTTTCAGTGGCTTCTGATGTAATAATCTTAGCAAGAAAGCAGAGGCACTTATTATCAGAGAACCTCAGACTTAATTTTAAAACTGGAAGGGACCGTATAAAGATCACCTTGACACTCTTAAAATTGAACTTATTGAAACCCAAAAAGAATGTGGTTTGCTCAAGGTCACAACAGTTTGCCCCCAAGGAGCTCAGAGTCTCCATTTTACCTTACTGTATCATTCAGAAACATCAAATCATTCTGAAAATTTAAGTCATTGAGGTTCTGGATGAAGATACAAGCTCATACTGCAAATATAAACTGAACTATGTATCAGCACTTATATTACTTGATGGTTTTATTCCTTGCAACTCAGAATATTGGAATTCTAGAATTGGAAGAAAATTTGGAAATTATTTCCTCTGATCTTAAAACAGCATGGTCAGGTCAAAATGATTTTCCCAAGGTCACAGAAAGATCCTGTGACCTGTTTTCCTCCACGGTAAATCAAGCCAGGCCTCACCCCTGCAAGGTCACTTGAGCATCTGATAACTTCCATGAGGAAGAATCCTCCTGTCAGTTTGCTGAGACTGTCAGCAAATTCTCACATGACTCAATCCCCATGCTTCCTCAGGAGGGTGTGTAAACAATCACTGAATTAGAAAGGAGCCATATTTGTAAGCAATTCAAAGAAGGTTTTTTTTAAAGGAGTGAATTCTTTGCATGTATCCATAGGGGGTGACAGCAAGAATAAACTGGATGAAGGAATCTGAATACTGTTTGTCTTTTATATTACAGAAATAAACGTGTGTGTGTGTGTGTGTGTGTGTGTGTGCGTGTACATATATATATATATTAGAAAGTAGAAAGGAATACATGGGTCTTTCTGTAGAATAACAGAAGGAACACTTAAACTGAGGCCTTACAACTGAGACTTGCACATGTGCAAGACAGAGCCTACATCTGTAGGAAGGTCATTAGTGCCCTGCCAAGAGCAAAGACATTCCTTCTTTGGATTTTGGCAGACTGCCCAGATTGCTAAGCAAAGAATAGTAACCTACCTTCACACTATAACATTGTGAAAAGTCAGTGGGAATCTCCCACCCTCCTGCTTTTCCATTGCAGTGCTGCAGAGAGCAGAAAGAACCAAATACATGCACTTTCTTTCTTGTTTTATCATCAAACATTCAGACACTAGGCTTCATACTACTCTTAACAAGATGGAATTACCTACCTATGAAAATAATTTCCTCAGTGATACAGAAGTAGCACACTGCTGAGTTGGAATTAATGTGTACTAGTTGCCCACAATCCCTTCACTAGAGACTGTAGTACTTTGAACTCATTTTTTTAGTAGCTAAAATTAATGTCAAAGATTGCATTCTTCTAACCATCTTCCTGACTTTATGGGGGCTTAATCTCTACAGATCATAATACTCACTCCCCATCATTTCTTAGGCTAGCTTGCTTTCATTGAATTAGCATGTATTTATATTTTTCTTAACCATCACTTTCATTCATTCAACAAATACTTGTTGAACACCATATAGGAGTGCAAATTTGAGTCAAAGGCAGACTGTTCTCATGGGGGTTCCACAGTCTAGTGAAGAGTAACAGACACAGGCTACCAGAGTCCCTAGAGGAAAAAATCTATGGTGATGGAGACCTATAATTATAGTGCTTGCTACACACTGTTCTTACTGCTTTGCATGTTAACCCTCTCGTTCCTTACAACTACTTTGTTAGGTAGGTGCTATTTGCATTTTTCTGTGGAGAAACAATATAGAACATACAGAGTTCTAGAGAGTTGTGGAGTCAGGATTTGAACCAGAAAGTCTGGCTTTAGAGCCCATCTCTTTACCACATTCTGTCGCCTCTCTAGCCCCTTGTTTTGAAAAGATTGGTTTATCCTCTCATTTCCTACATATAGTTCACTAATGGAGTCTCTGGCCTAAAAACAGTATAAGTTATATAATAGAAGACTGCTTCATTAGAACTATTGACATAAATAATTTTGTGAACCATAGCTGAAACTATTGCCATTTCAACCTTCTCAGTGCAAGTATATATGAATAAAACAATTCTTTAAAGCATGCTGAGTTGGCTTACAAATAATTCTTTACCTTTCCACGTTTTTAACAGTAATTTTACAAGACCCAGTTATTCCTTCAGCAAATATTTGAGCTCCAACTACATGCCAGATATTGTTCTAGGTAGCATGGCTACAACAGTAAATAAGATAGACATAGTACATGTCTTTGAAGAGCTTGCATTCTAAAGAGGGAAGAAGAATCATTTATTCCTCAATTTCCTTTCCCTCGCCTATTTTTCAACAGAAGAGAGAAAGTGACAATTTAAAACATGTAATGGCCATGTGACAGGAAATATCCATGTACAATATAGCTTATGGTGTACCTTATAAACCTAACTTCTTTTTGGGGACATAAATATGTATTGTATTAAGATTGGATTATTTGGGGGAATTATTTTATTTTGTATATTTAGAGATATGAAAGCATAGGGGGAAGTTGGTGAAGAGTATGGAGAAGAGACCCAGAAGGTCAAGGAGAAACTATCCCTAGTTTTTTCCCTTTTTTCCCACTCTGACCATGGTCACCTCTCTGAGGGAGAAATGCAAACATAGTCTGCAGTGTTCAGATTCATTTCTCTACAACAGTTGACACTTGTTTCCTGACATGTTTTTCCTCTGAATTCAATGGGTACCAAATTGTTAAGTGCTGCTGACCTCCATAGGTTAGGGTTTGAATGTTAGAAGGACCTTTTCAGGTCATAGTCTTCTTTCCTAGACTCATGACACTTCTCACAGAGGGAGTTCTAAACATAAAGAAGTAGATGCTCCTGTCTCTAGTGAGTTCAGCCACTTGTGTGGGTAACAACAGAGGTGACACAGTGGAAGTAGAGTTACCAAGCATTGTCAGAAAAAGGAACAATTCCTTTGATTGAACTTTGCCATGTTTACCCATTAAGTTGCCAGACATTTTTCAGCTCTTTTTAATAGATTTTTTTTCTCTTTTTTTGGCCACTTCGCAGCATATGGAGTTCACAGGCCAGGGATCAGATCCAAGCTGGGATTGTGACCTATGCCACCACTGCAGCAATGCCATATACTTTAACCCACTGTGCCTGGCTGGGGATTGAATCTGCATCCCAGCAGAGATGCCGCTAATCCTCCTGTGGCGCCACAGGAACTCTGTTAACGGTATTTTTAATTTCATGAAAATCTTTTTAATTATCTATATTAATTTAAATTTTTTTAATGACTCAGGGTCATCACTTTGAATTAGTTATTTTTTTGGTATATATGTGTATTTTGTTCGGGATCTGTTGCGATCTATCTGGTGACTTCCCTCAGTTCTAACTAGTATGTTCTCTGTATTTCTTCCCCTTCCTCCCCTCTAAAATTAATTTTCCCTTGAAATCGAGTTGTCGACTGTTACTACATGTTTCCACTGTTATTTATGATGCTAAAATTATTATAATCCAGATATTATCATTTTTTCATTTTTCTTTCTCTTTAAAGATACAGACTTATTTTTCTTCCACCAGATAAGCTGAATCATGTTTAATAGTTTATAAACATTTTCTAGCTCCTTCTAAATGGAAAAATCTAACCACTATTACTCTCCCGAGAGTGAAGGACTTTTTAAGCAGGAGCGAATGGGGGGATTTACAGTAAGAGGATTTGTAAGGTTCTTGTGGCCATCATCATATAATGAATATCAAAATCGTTATACACATTTTAATGGTAAAATGTCCTAAAAAAGATGGATAAGCTTTTGTAAGTAAATCCAGGATAGCAGGGAGAGTTAAATAACACCAATAAATATGCAACCGAAGGACCCATGTTCCAGAAGTTGCTTGGTTGCTTTGTGCATGGGACAAGTCTGGGATAAATTAGTCTTCTACTAAACCAGTCTTTAAAATTTTACATTAACTTTTGAAGTATGTGGTTCTCTTATTATAGAGGAAATTCTGAATATCTTTAGGGTAGAATAGCACTTTTTAATAGGAATTAATGGGTCTCTTTCATTACAGTCTGAACCAATCCGAGTGCTTGTGACTGGAGCAGCTGGTCAGATTGCATATTCACTGCTGTACAGTATTGGAAATGGATCTGTCTTCGGTAAAGACCAGGTAGGGGCAAGTGTCTATAAATCTTAAACTAAGAACATTTTCAGGAAAACTGTGTTTAGTTGCAAAGAAATTTTTAAATGGCGAAGGAATGGGTAATCCCAAGAAATGTACTAGGCACGCAGTGCTATAAGTGGAATCTGGTAGTTTATTTACATGCACCCCTCTGGGCATTGAAAATGCTTTGCTAATTAGAATCATTCCACATACTGTTTAGTTGACTTGGTGCCACCAGTAGGCATCATAACGACAGTAACTGTTAGCTGCAGTCATGTGTGAGAGAAAGTTGCTGAATCAGCACTTTCTTGTTAAAAAAAATGGTCCTTAGACCCAAAAGACGAACAGGCCAATTGGCTTCAAGTGTGAAGCAGGCACCCCCCCCCCCCATTTTGGCAGGTCAGTTAATGTATACTAAAATCCTTTTCTGAAATATTCATTTATCCATTCCCTTCAGTCATTGACATAAGAGTTCCTCCTTCGTGCCAGTCACTAGGCTTAGCTTTCTATGAACTGAAATTAGATACACAGCCACCAACAACAAGAGCAAGCTGAGGCATGTCATTTCAATTGATATTTCTTCCATGTACTCCTTTAAAATTTGGTAATGGTAATTCCTCTTCCTGCATCTGTTAGCAAACCATTGCTGGTTTTATAGCATCCTTTTTTTCTGAAAGTGGCCTGATGTTAAGACACCTGACTTCCTAAAATGAATATGACTATTAATTAATGTGAATCATACACATATACACACCAATTGGCAAAAACTTTGCAAAATGACTTTTTCTGTGACTAAATGACATAACTTACACTGACAGATGCTGTCCTTGCTATTTCTTTGGCAGCCTATCATTCTTGTGCTGTTGGATATCACTCCCATGATGGGTGTCCTGGATGGTGTCCTGATGGAGCTGCAAGACTGTGCCCTCCCCCTCCTGAAAGGTGAGTTGGGGAGTGGAGGAGAAAGGGTTTTAACTGGCCTCTCAGTTTAAAATTATTTCATAAAAGGTTTTTGTTTTTTGAACTACAACTACTTTTTTTATAAGATGTATACCAATAATAAATAGAGGTAGATGTGAGAAATAACCAGCATAAGATAAAAGACTATACTTTTTCCCAACATGCTTATATATAATTTATTTTACTAATTACATATAATATTGCACAAGGGTCATCCACCTGAGATTGTCTACATTGTGTTGTTATTTAAAGTCTAGTTAAATAGTAATAATAGTGTCCTTTAATGGAGATCTTTTTAAACTCTTAAATGATGTCTTCCAGAGCCATGTGCTGCCTGGGGGCTGGAAGTTGGTTGGTCCTCTGTATATAGTCTTATCATGCCAGTCATTAGGTTGAGATATAATGTAAATTGTTCTAATTTTACACTACATAGTACAGTGAGAAAGCCTACCAAGGTTCTGCTAAGAGCCTTTGAGAATCATCGAAAAACTAACAAATGTAAGACAGAGGTCTTAAATTTGATTGAATGATTTGTTAAAATACTACGTCAAATTGTAAACTAATTTGAATATTTTTGTTTAGCTACACTTTGATCTTGACCTTTTTTGGGGGGGGTAAAGATTAATTAGTAATACTCTCAAAGAAATTTGCACAAAAATTATATACATGTCCAAGAAGAACCATGCTCAGAATTCATATATCTGTTCAATAAACATTTACTGCCAGGGGTATTCTACCATCTGAATCATTTGGTTGCACAGCTATGAAAGAGAATGCATTATGCTATCCAGCCTGTTCCCTTGGCTCCCTCTCCTCACCATTTCCAAATCAACTTCCTCTGTTGCTTTTTCCCATTTTTATTCCTTTCTCTGCTGAGTTCCCTCTCTTCTCTCCAATGGGCCCAGGTTATAATCAGCTTGTCTTTGATCAGCTATGAATATGATGGAAAGGGAAGGTTTAGCAGATAAAGATGCATGGTTGGGAAGAAGATGGGTATTTTTTCCCTCCCACTGCCACTCTTAAGTATACTTATTTTGGGACTTACAGCAGCCTGACTGACACAAGTTTTTGGTGCCTAAAAACTGGCGCACAGTTTTTGTGCCTAAAAATTTATCAGTGATATCACTGAATCCTGATCTGAATCCTGATTGTCTTAGTCCATTTGGGCTGCTATAACAAAAATACCATAGACTGAGTGGTTAATAAACCACTTATGGTTCTGGGGCTAGGAAGTTGGAGATGAAACAGCCAGTAGGTTGGGTGCCTGGTAATAGTGCAATTTCCGGTTCATAGCAGCCATCTTTTCACTGTGTCCTCACATGGTAAAAGGGGTGAGGAAGCTCTCTGGACTAATCTCATTCATGAGGGCTCCCCTTCTCATAACCTAATCACTTCCCAAGGGCCCCACTTCCATCACATTGGGAATTAGGTTTCAACATATGAATTTTGTGGGCACACACTCCATCTAAAGCACTGGTCATGGACTTTTAAAATACAATCAGGAAAAGAGAGCAGCTGACGCCTCCACAACTTAAGGCTTAGAGGAGACAACCTTCCCCACAGTGGAGAATCTGAGTGTAATTTATAGCTGACCCTTTGCATTCACAATTCCTCTCTATCCACAGGTTCAGCCAACCTTGGATTGTACGGTACTATAGTACTATTGAAAAAAATCCACATATAACTGGACCTGCACAGTCTAAACCTGTGTTGTTCAAGGGTCAACTGTATGGGCTTTAATCAAAAAACAAGTGGTATATTTTTATTAGACTGACACTGCAGCATTGTGGTTGAACTCTGGACCAATCTGGACTGGAATTACAGCCCCACTCCTTTTTGACAGGCTAATTAATCTCTTTAAGCTTCATTGTCTTCATCTACAAAATACTAAAATTACATTTGACAAAATATATCTTAGTGCTATTCCTGGCACAAAACTCCTTAATAACTGTTACTTTAATTTGTGACTATTATCTTAGAACTTGTTGAAATTGCTTCTTAAAGGTTAGGTGAATTCTTTTCTCTTTAGTGTTATCTGTGGTAATTAGTGTAAATAAATAATATTGCCCTGAAAGTTATCATATCATTCCTTGCATCATTATAAAAGATAAAAGCTACAGAATTTTGAAATTGAGATAATTATTGAAAATAGAAAAGCAAAAATAAATGTATTGATGTTTCTGCTTGATGTTATAGTTGTTGAATTAATTTATTGCCTTTCTTTTCTTAGGCCCCTAATACTTTGATGAATGTAATTTGTAAAAGTAAACATTTGCTGCAAAGTGAAAGAGTTAAAGGGTAGATTCACTATGAAAAAGAAAACCTCAGACTTTGAGGTTTAAGTAGCTGTGCATATTTATTGCTATGTTCACAGATGTCATTGCAACAGATAAAGAAGAGATTGCCTTCAAAGACCTGGATGTGGCCATTCTTGTGGGTTCCATGCCAAGAAGGGATGGCATGGAGAGGAAAGATTTACTCAAAGCAAATGTGAAAATCTTCAAATGCCAGGGTGCTGCCTTGGACAAATATGCCAAGAAGTCAGTTAAGGTGACCAATACAATATTTTATAGTGTTTTTCATTATCAGCATTTGAAACTTCTTTAAACATTTAAGTGAAAATGAAATTATTTGCCCGTTTTTTGGGTTTTTTTTTTCCAGTTCTGTGCATTGGTCAGTAAATACAGAGTTTTGCTTGATTACCCATGCCTTTCTAGGCTTTTTTTCATATAGCGTAGAAATCTATATCCAGAGGAGCTCAAAAATATTTCATTACTATGACGTGAAAATGTAATATTAGTTTGTAAACCTATAGCAAAGGCACAGAACGTTCTGGTGCCTTTTAGCTGTATAGGACTATTTGTTCAGACACCTGGATTTGTTTGTGTGATTGTGAAGGGAGATGGCTGTAAGCTGTGTTTGTTCTCAGTGATAGGAGGTGGTTGGTTTCTGAATGCTCAGATTTTCTCAATCTAGAGGAATTTTGACATGCTCGTCTCTTGAGGACTTGAGTCTGTATGACTTCCTTTTCTGTCTCTTTGTGTTCAGCCTATTTATTCTGGTTTCAAAACTTGTCTTACTATTACAATAAATCTTCCTTTTACAAGAATTAATCACTTCCAGTTACCTAGAACTTAATTTTCCCAGCAAAAGGGCTTGCTCCTTAAAGGTTTTACTGATTTTGATGCACTTCTTCCTACCAATCCTGAATTCAAAGAAAGGTAAAAGAAAATGTTATAAGGCTTTTTTTAAAGTTGCCATTTATAATGTTCTATTATAGTACCTCATGGTATTATATGAATTTTCAAATTCGTGAATTATATCAATTACCTGAATTTTTGCTTTCTGTGGACTTTATTTCAAATAGTTACCTTTTATTTTCTGCAATCATTAACAGAAAATAATAGAAATGAGTTGAGTAGATACCCCTGCTCTCTTAGTAAAAAAATTACAAGGTTGCTTGGAGGTATAGTGCTGCTTGCACAGTAATTGCCTCTCAGCCCAAAGTGTCTTTTGGGGGAAAATATACACTGACACTAGAGTATTAGGGATATCAGAGTATCATATCTGCAGCTTGCTCTCAAATAAGCCAAGAAAAGACTAAGGACAGAGTGCATGTGTGTAGGTAGGTGTGTATGTTCAAAAGTAAGAGAGATGGGACAAATTGGAGAATCTGGGTAAAGGGAGTGTGGGAGTTAGTCTCTGTAATATGCTTGCAGTTTTTCTGTAAGTTTGATATAATTTCACAGTAAGTTTTTTTAATCACTTTGAAGATTTTTAGAATTCATTAAAAAGTTTCTTGTATGTTTTTTATGCTATATTGTAATTCACAGTATCCTATTTCTCTGCCACACACACACACACACACACACACACACACACACACAAAAGCCTGAAATGCTTTCTCCTAAAGATTGATTCAATAGATGTGAAATGGTGCAACCTGGTATTTTGGTAGTTATCCCAATTAATTCTTAGGATTAGGCAAGATTGACAAACACTTTTCTTTCATCGGGACAAATCATTGTCCTAAAGTAAACTCTGCAAGTAGAATTTCTTTCTTGGACTACTTTTATAAGAAGGAAAACTTTTATGATTGAGTCAAACTCTGAGATAGAGCCTTGGGTTACTAGGTTACTGGTTTTTTTTTGTGGCAAGTAGGTTAATGCTGTCTGTTTTGGCTCAAAATGAAATGACTTGTATACACTGATGGTTTTAGTAATTGTTTTCAGTAGTCATACCAAATACTAGCGGGGTTTAGGTGGGAGTTATTAGAAGGGGGATAGAAACCTACTAGAAACTAGAACTGCATTGATGATTGTACATAGCTGGCTCACACAGACTTGATACAGAGGCTACCTGTTAACAGTTCAGTCACATTCTAAGTTGGTTTAGTTCATCACTGTGGGGTCTGGAGCTCTGCTGTGCCTCCCGTACATTCCAGGTTATTGTGGTGGGAAACCCAGCCAATACCAACTGCCTGACTGCCTCCAAGTCGGCTCCGTCCATCCCCAAGGAGAACTTCAGCTGCTTGACTCGCCTGGATCACAACCGAGCTAAAGCGCAGGTAAGAAGATGCCTTCAAATCTTATTAATGTTCAACACTTTTTCTCTCGCTTTTAAAGTAGTTGAGTCTTAGTTTGTGCTTTTTTTCTTATTTTGTTTTAGTAAGCTATTCCAATTTTTTGACATCTTTAGTCTCTAAGGCAGTTGAACTTCATACTTAATTTTCTAAGCTATATTTCATTTCCTAACTTTAATTACATGTGGTTGCTAATAATGTCTTCTCACTACAGTGGTTAAAAATTATTCATTAGTATAGATAATTTCACATAGTGCTATATGAATTATTTTTGTCAGATATATAAAGGAGATTATAAAAAGAAAGACTTGAGTTTTGTGGTTTTATGTGGTTCTGCTTCCTTTTTCCCTACAGCTAAACAATCAAATTTGAATATTTCATTTCATTTCATTTTTATATCCATTTAATATTCTGCATGTTTCCACAAAATGTCCTATTTTTCACTACTTAGTAGCTAAATTTTAATTGTTAACCAGTTTTCTTTCCCTTGGATCCTTAGATCAATAAGCCAAGGGGTCAGTGATCAAGGTATTAACAATAATTTTGTTTTGTTTTGTTTTTTAATTTGAGGCCATGCCACTTATCTGTGCTAGTTTCACCTAGGCTTTCTCAAATCTAGACAATCTCGGTACCCTCAGAAGTCAAAACAAAGTCCTAGTTCTTAGACATAACCTTCCTTTTCCCTAGTGCTTTCCTGGCCATCCCTCCTCATCTATAGATCATCTGCTAGATAAGTCTATGAATTTCTTTTTCTTCTAGAGAAGAGAACTTTGTTTAGTTTCAAGAAAACTGTTTTTACCAAAAATGGTGTGAGGTCTAAGTTAAAAAACTGTTACCATTACCAGACTCAACGGGTCCATTGCTTAGGGTGAGTAGCCAATGAACATGCCATGTACTTTCCATATTAGCAGAAAAGTTTATTCCTTGTGACAAGTAAGGAGATAGGGAGATCAAAGCACTGTCTCCCCAAATCACAAGATCGGGGACGTTTTGAGCTAAGGGTGCATGCATTTTTGTGAAAGGGTGACTGATCTTCCAGTAAAGATGGAATTCTAGATGCACTTGCCCAGTGCAACATCATGCTCAAGCACACATGCATTGTATGTTCAAAAATGGCAGAAATCCCAGGCCCTGAGGTGGAGATTTTAGCATTGAAATGAAGCAAAGGTCACTCCAGGCTGACAAAATCCAAGCCCCTAGCGAAGTCCTGAGGGCCAGCAAAAGTCAACTTTCTCATTCCTTAGGCTCCAGTTAATCTGGTGCTTGTGTGGTTGAGGGATTTTGGATCCTGCAAAACAGCTCAAGAATGTGCCTCAGTTGATCTTTACTTTGAAACAGAACAGAACAGGGAGTCTTTATAATCGATTTGTTATCTTTGCTATATTTAGTTATTTTGCCTAATAACAGTCATTTGTTCCTACATTCTTTGTTGTTTTTAAAATCATTAAAGTACTGAAACCTATTCTTTGTTTCCACAGGAAGACCTAGGAGGCCTTTGTACACCTTTCTCCCAGTCTTCTTAGAACTCAAAAGGGTTCTGAAATTCACACTCTGGTTCTTAACTTAAGCTTGTCCAATGCATGGTACAGTTTCTCTTACTGCCCAGTATTCTACTTCTGTAAGATATAACATGCTCTGGTTTAACCCCATATCTTCCTTATTACCGTCTGGCTAACAAAACCACTGCTTTCAACCAAGAACAGATAATCTTTCAGCTCTGATGGGCCCCGTGAAGGAGAAAAGTATTTACATTTAAGTTCCTACACTAAGCTGAATGCCTTACATCTAATTTGTCATTTATTTCTCAGAGTAACCAAATGAGATACCTGTTATCTCTCTCATACAGATAAGAAACCTGAAGCCCAGAAAGGTCAGGATATCTGCTTAAAGTCACACAGTTAGTAAATGATGGAGCCCACCTAGATTTGCCTGATTCCAGGCCCTCGTGTTCTTATATAATGGGATCAAGTGACCCAAATCCATTTCACTAGCTCTGTGATTCTGAGAAAGAGTATTCAAGCTATAAAGTGGGATGATAATTGTATCTCCCATGGACAGTAGATATGTGAATTAAATGAGTTAAGGTCTATGTTAAGACCTTATGCTGGTGCCTGTCACATAGTAAAACTCAGTAAAGATTGGCTGCTACAATTATTACTGATGATGATGATGATTAAGAGGGATATAACCAAAAATTGAGATCAGTTACACCCCAGAAATCTCTCTGAATATTCCAGTTAGTTAAGAAAGTCTTCAAATAACAAGCTTAAATTGGCAGTATTCCCTGAGAGGCTTTGGGCTGTAGACTGGGTCTTTTTCCTTATTATTTAGCCAGTATCTGATGGCTTGGAAGGAACGGGAGTTTGTTTGAATGACTGGAGGCAGGAGATTAGGGTACTGTAGAACGGTTATGAAGGAAAAGATGATATTATAGTGTTGCATTTGTAGGCTGTGGGGTGCCAGATGGTGACTCACTGTGTTGCAACAGGGAGAAAGAGGTAAATGATGACAACACTGACGAACTTCATCTTTGCTGTTTGACCTGAGGCCTTGGTGGAGGCAGGCACTGGAAAATTCTGCTTCTATAAGTACAGCTAAATGACACTTTGTCCCAGCGCCTGAAACAGTTTTCCTGGCAGGGTGAAAGTGTGAGTGAGGAAAGAGGGAAGAAGGAGCCATCTTGTTAAAGTGACTTTGGCACATGTTCCAGCATGCTGGTCTGGCACCATAAGAGCTTGTTAGGAAGGCGCTTTTTTTTTTTTTTTTGTCTTTTTGCCTTATCTAGGGCCGCACCCGCGGCATATGGAGGTTCCTGGGCTAGGGGTCTAACAGGAGCTGTCGCTGCTGGCCTTCGCCACAGCCACAGCAACGCGGGATCCGAGCTGCATCTGCAACGTACACCACAGCTCACGGCAACGCCGGATCCTTAACCCACTGAGCAAGGCCAGGGATTGAACCCACAACCTCACGGTTCCTAGTCGGATTCGTTTACCACTGAGCCATGACGGGAACTCCCAGGAAGTTTTTTCAAAAGCAGTTTCTTCCTCCTATAGAAATTATTAATCCAGTGAGAAAAGTAACAAACACAAAGATTAATTTTTCTTACATGAATGGGTACTAGCCTTACATTATTTGTTTTGGAATTCAGAGGACCTAGCTACTTGGTGACTGTTTATCTATCACCTGCAGAATTCTCCTGTGTTTTTGCAAACCAGAACTATATGTAAGTTTGGTGTCAAGGTAATTTGGCAATGAAACCACTTAGGTGGTATCAGGGAGAAGAAAATTACTGGTAGTGGCGAATGAATCAAAAACCGTTTAACAGGAGTACCTTGTGATATAGCAGGTTAATGATCTGGTGTTGTCACTGTAGCAGCTCAGGTCGTTGCCATGGCATGGGTTTGATCCCTGGGCTGAGAACTTCCACATGTTGCAGGCATGGCCAAAAAAATGAAAAACCAAACCAAAAAAAAAAAAAAAACCTGTTTAACAGATCTGCATAATAACAAAGTACGTGAAGGAGCAAGGAACTGCCATCATAGGTACATGGTAATTTAGACTAGCTCTCACATATTCAGAAACTACATCTGCTTTCAGAAACTACATCTGCTGGGTGCAAAGTACTGGCCTTTGCTATCTAGACAGAAGTGGTTTAGCTCAAGAGATCTAAAGAACAAGAGGAGGTGGGCAACAGGACAGCAGAAGTCAGGGGAGCTTCCTGTAGGGAGAAGAGGCCTCCAGGTAGTTTGTCTTCACTCTGTTTTGGAGCAGTTGGAGCTGGCATTCAGCAGAGCTATAGGTTCTGAGTTCTTGATAATACACATCTTAGGTCACTTGCTCCTGTACAAATTTTCTTTTTTCTCAGTGATGCCAGGTAAATATAAGTAAGGGCAGTTTTGGTCCTAATGTTTATTAAACAATTATCTATTAACTGAAAGCTCTTGATGTGATTCACTTAACAATGTAGGCCTGGGTGGGGTCAGTTTTAAAGGACAGGAGAAACTCTAAGGGCCCAAGATGGCATCAGTTTGCTCACAGCCATAGTTTAACTCTTCTTGAAGGACTTTTGTTTCCAGTTTGGGGCTATTAGTATCTCTTTTTAAAATTTTTTTAAAATATCAGAGTGTATTCCTTTTTTTATATGGACAACATGCAAACAGAGCTTTGGTGCAGGGCTACTTTTATTTATGTGTGTAAAGGCAGTGAATTGCGGCACAACTATTTTTTTATCTCATTCTTATTGTAAAATAAATCAGTAACTCATAATGTTAGAAAAATCACTGCACTGTCACTCACAATGTCACTCTAACAGATCAGCTTTTTAAAAGATTTTTTTCCCCAAAACCTTCCCTTCTGGATCATTATAAATTCTGCATCTAATTAGAAACAAATTATAGGCATACGTCAGAAATATTGAGGGTTCTGTTTCAGACCACTGCAATAAAGATAATATCAAAATACAGTGAGTTACTGAATTTTTGGGGTTTCCCAGTGTACATAAAATTTGTGCTTGCACTATACTGTAGTTTGCTAAGTATGCAATAGCATTATGCCTAAACTGTATACATATACATTAATTTTAAAAGGCTAAAAAATGCTAATCATCATCTGAGACTTAAGTAATCATAATCTTTTTGCTGGTGTGGAGGTGGGGTTCTTGCATCCATGTTGATGGCTGCTACCTGATCTGGGTGGTGGTGGTTGCTGAAGACTGGGATAGCTGTGGCAATTTCTTAAATAAGACAGCAGTGAAGTTTGCCCTAACAGTTGACACTTCCTTGCGCAGATTATTTGTATATGCAGTGTTGTCTCTTAGCATTTTACTCACAGTTGAACTGATTTCAAAAATGGAGTCCAGTCTCTCAAATCCTGCCACTGCTTTATCAACTAAGTTTATTAATATTCTAAATCCTTTGTTATCATTTCAACAGTCTTCAAGACATCTTCTCTGAGAGTAGATTCCATCTCGAGACACTACTTTCTTTGCTCAGCACAAGAAGCAATTCTTCATGCATTAAAGTTTTATTATGAGACTGCAGCACTTCAGTTCCATGTTTAGGCTCCACTCTAATTGTAGTTCTCTTGCTATTTCTGCTATATCACAGTTACTTTTCCAGTGAAGTCTTGAACCCCTTAAAGTCATCCATGAGGGTTGGAACTAACCTATCCAAAACTTCTGTTAATGGATATTTTGACCTCTTCCCATTCTACAAATGTTAATGGTGAATCCTTTCCAGAAGGTTTTCATTTGATTTTGCCCAGATCCATTAGAGGAAATCACTATGAAAGCTACAGCTTTATGAAATGTATTTCTTTCTTCCTTTCCTTTTTTTTTTTTTAAGGCTGCACCTGCAGCATATGGAAGTTGCCCAGGTAGGGGTTGAATCAGAGCTGCAACTGCCTGCCTGCGCCACACCACAGCAACGCCAGATCCGTGTCTTACCTGTAACCTACGCCACAGCTCACAGCAATGCCATGTACTTAATTCACTGAGCGAGGCCAGGGATTGAACCGCATCCTTGCAGACTAATTGGGTTCTTAATCTGCAGAGCCACAACAGGAACTGTGAAATATATTTCTTAAATCATAAGGCTTGAAATTCAAAATGAGTTTCTGTTGTGGCTCAGTGGAAACGAACCCCACTAGTATCCATGAGGATGTGGGTTTGATCACTGGCCATGCTCAGTGGGGTTAAGCATCCGGCATTGCTGTGAGCTATGTATGCTGTAGATCACAGATGTGGCTTGGATCTGGTGTTGCTGTGGCTGTGGTGAAGGCCAGCAGCTGCAGCTCTAATTTAACCCCTAGCCTGGGAACTTCCATATGCCACATGTACTGCCCTAAAAAGCAAAAAGAAAAAGAAAAAAAAAGGCATTAGTCATATTATTCCTCAGAGCTCTTGGGTGATCCAATGCATTGTCAATTAGCAGTAATATTTTGAAAGGAATCTTTGTTTCTGAGCAGTAGATCTCAATAATGGGCCTAAGTTATTTAGTAAGCCATGTCGTCAACTGATGTACTGTCATCCAACCTTGGTTGGTCCACTGATGGAACTCAGGGGGAATAGATTTAACAAAATTCTTAAGGGCCCCAGGATTTCCAGAATGGTAAGTGAGCACTGACTTCAGCTGAAAGTCACCGGCTGCATTAGTCCCTAACAAGAGAGTCAGCCTGCCTTTTGAAGCTTTGAAACCAGGCATTGACTTCTCCTCTAGCTGTGGAAGTCCTAGATGGCATCTTCTCATAGTAGAAGGCTGTTCATCTATACTGAATAACTGTTGTTTAGTGTAGCCACCATCATTAACTGTCTTAGCTAGATCTTCTGGATAATTTAGCTTCTGTGTCAGCATTTCCTGCTTCATCTTGTACTTCTATGTTTTAGAGACAGTTTCTTTCCTTAAACCTCGTGAACCAAACTCTGCTAGCTTCAAACTGTTCTTCTGTAGCTTTCTTACCTCTCTTAGCTGTCACAGAATTGAAGAGTTAAGTCTGCTCTGGATTAGGCTTTGGTTTAAGAGGAATGTTGTGGCAAGTTTGATCCTCTATTTATTTATTTTGACTTTTTAGGACTGCACCTGCAGCATATGGGGGTTTCCAGGTTAGGGGTCTGTCCTGTGCCACAGCAACATGGGATCTGAGCTACACCTACGACCTACGTGACAGCTTGCAGCAACACCAGATCCTTTAACCCACTAAGTGAGGCCAGGGATCGAAACAGCATCTCATGGATACTAGTCAGGCTCATTACCCCTGAGCCACAGTGGGAACTTCCTTATTTTACTTGCAACACACATTCCTCACTAACCTTAATTACTTCTAGCTTTTGATTTAAAGTGACAGACATGTATCTCTTCCTTTCACTTGAAGACTTAGAGGCAACTGCAGGGTTTTTAACTGACATAAATTCAATATTGCTGTGTCTCAGGGAATAGGAAGGCTCAAAGGAGAGGGAGAAAAAAAGAGGAATAGCTGGTTGGTAGAGCAACTAGAAAACACATTATATGTGTTTCAGCATTATATGTGGGACACAGTTCATGGCACCCCAAAACATTTACAGTAGTAATAATATCAAGGGTCACAGACCACTAAAAATAATGCAAAAGTTTGAAATATTGTGAGAATTACCAAAATGCAATGCAGAGACATGAAATGAGAAAATGCTGTTGGAAAAATGATGGGAGTAGACTTGCTCAATACAGAGTTGCCATAAACCTTCCATTTGCAAAAATGCAGTATCTGCAAAGTTCAGTAAAGCATAGCACAGTAAGAAGAGTTGTGCCTACATACATACAACTAACCATGTTTTCTTTTCTGCACATTACCTTATCAAATGAATAACAAAATAGCAAGCTTATTTTATTCATATTTTCAAAATATAACTTTCTAGCTCTTTCTGTGACTACTGTACTATATAACATAATTAGTGTTCATGTGACTACAAGGCATGCAGCATCCTGAAGTGCTTTCTGAACCTACAACTAGAGATTGTTACTTCTGTTATAATTTTAGTATTATGTGTATGTTATATTTGAACTTCAGTTTTGTTTTTTTTTTTTTTTTTTTTGGCTTTTCTAGGGCTGGATCCATGGCATATGGACATATGGAGGTTCCCAGGCTAGGAGTCTAATCAGAGCTATAGCCACTGGCCGATGCCACAGTCACAGCAACACAGGATCCAAGCCACGTCTGTGACCTACACCAGAGCTCACGGCAACGCTGGATCCTTAACCCACTGAGCAATGCCAGGGATCGAACCCGCAACCTCATGGTTCCTAGTCGGATTCGTTAACCATTGAGCCATGACGGGAACTCCTGAACTTCAGTTTTCTAATTTATAAAATGAGGACAGCCGTTCTTTGGTATCTGAGTCCTTTACAACTTAAAATTTTCATATTTAGGATAATTTGAAAATTAACTTATATGGTATAGATTAAAAGCCTCACCTAAATGTGGAGAAGGTATCTAAATACCTGATTGCTCAGAAATGCTGAGGAGACATCTCCAAATGTCAACAATAAAACAAAGTCCTGTTGACACATATGGGCAGTATAAACCTCTTTCTTGGGGTTTTATATTTGATAAACCTAATATACAAATAAGTTATTTTCAAACTGTAAGATGCCCTCTACTCTTAAATATTGTAACCTATAGTGTTTCAGGCTCAGAGTTTGTTTACTCTATTAAACCGTTTTGGGAAATTAAGCAAAAAATTTTATGGGATTTTTTTTTTTTAATCTTTTGTCGTTTTAGGGCCGCACCCGCGGCATGTGGAGGTTCCCAGGCTAGGGGTCTAATCGGAGCTGTAGCTGCTGGCCTTCGCCACAGCCACAGCAACGCGAGATCCGAGCCGCGTATGCCGCTTACACCACAGCTCACGGCAGCGCCAGATCCTTAACCCACTGAGCGATGCCAGGGATCGAACCAGCAACCTCATGGTTCCTTGTCGGATTCATTTCCGCTGAGCCACGACGGGAACACCTGTTTGTTTGTTTTTTACAAATCGGTATAACTCTTTCTGTTCTCTTGATGCTTCAGAGGCTTTTTATCTTAAGGTTTGTCAACCAGGTCACAATTTGAAGTTAAAAAAAATTGTCTATGGAATATATTTGTTTTCTATTGAACTAGATTGCTCTTAAACTTGGTGTGACTTCTGATGATGTCAAGAATGTCATCATTTGGGGAAACCATTCCTCAACTCAGTATCCAGATGTCAACCATGCCAAGGTGAAACTGCAAGGAAAGGAAGTTGGTGTTTATGAAGCTGTGAAGGATGACAGCTGGCTCAAGGGAGAGTTCATCACGGTGAGAAAAATCCGGGAGCTCTCTTACTGACTGGGTGTCTCTCTAACAGTAATGGGAAGAAACTCAAGGACAGCAGCCTTTGATGAGTGCATATTTCTTTTGGGGATCATACTAAGCCAGTCATAATCCAGTTTGACCTATTGTGTGGCCATCAAGATTGATTGTTTTAGTGGGAAAAAACTAGATCCCCTCCAGTCATCCAGCTGTCTTACAGAGATCCATTTCTTTGTATGAAGTGTGATAAACTTTGTAGATTTGTAGTTTTCCTTTTCAGGAGGACTGGAGCTTACAACTGAAATAGATTTAAAAGGCTGACATAGGGTAGTTGCATGAGTTCATAGGGGACACATTAAGCTGTGGTTGCAGTCTTTCACCCCAGGAGTAACACTACTCTCTCTGCCTGCCCCACCCAAGACTGTGCAGCAGCGCGGTGCTGCTGTCATCAAGGCTCGAAAACTGTCCAGTGCGATGTCTGCAGCAAAAGCCATCTGTGATCATGTCAGAGATATCTGGTTTGGAACCCCAGAGGTGAGGACTCAGTGATTTGCACAGGCAAGTTAGGTTCATATCCCAGTTCAGTTGCTGATTGGCTGAGTAATCTTGGAAAAGTTGCTTAACCTTTCTGAGCTGTTTTGTCATCTTTTACATGGCATTTACTTCACAGGGTTTTGAGGGTAATGAGATGTTACGTGGAAAGCACTTAGTACACACTGTTGAGGGGACTTTTTTTTAAAGCCTGTATTGGGCCGGAACTTCCCAGTTTATAAAATGAGGGTTATGTTTCTCTGGCCTGCTTCACACATAGGTAGAATGAGATAATAACCATGAAAGTTGCCCTGTGTGCAAGTGCCTGGTGATGGTTCCTTATTATAATAATGAAATTATGCACATATTAAGAACCTGTCACCTAGTTTACTGTTGTTAGTTCATCTGTCAGTTGGTTATGTAAACTAATTCCTTAGTACCATGAGAATATAAAACATTGCTTATAATTATTTTTAGGGAGAGTTTGTGTCCATGGGCATTATCTCTGATGGCAACTCCTACGGTGTTCCTGATGATCTGCTCTACTCATTCCCTGTTACAATCAAGGTAAGGTATTTGGGGTTATTTTCCTCTATCCCTACGGGGGAAGTAATTGTGTGTTTTTATGAATAATGGTATGATTTAGTCTAGAAGGTTGTTCCTTTATTAAATTAGACATTTTTCTCAGTTTTAAAATCATGTGAAGTACAACTTCAGGTCACCAAAGTATTGAAATTAATCTGGAAAGCAAGTTTCAACTCTTCTGACTAGATACATTTTATTATTATGACTCTAATATTGGATACCTACAAATATTCTCTTTGAAATGAAGTAGTGGTTCTCATTGTTGCTCTGTATTATATCTTTATTAAAGTCAGTAGTTTTTTATGTTTCCTACGTAAAGCCTCATTTAAAGATTTTTTTCTAGGTTCAGTGAGTTTCAAATTCAAGTGTTGAGTTTTTATTGGAATATCTGTTAAGATCTGGATTTTGATTTGCATCTTTAGAATCAGATTTTAAAACATACTCCTGGATTAAGTTCAAACTAAGTTGTTGCTTGCTGGAATATCAATTCTAGTTTAATTATAAATCTCTCATCTGCAATTACTTTCAAACAGGATAAGACCTGGAAGATTGTTGAAGGTCTCCCTATTAACGATTTCTCTCGTGAGAAGATGGATCTCACTGCAAAGGAACTTGCAGAAGAAAAAGAAACCGCGTTTGAATTTCTTTCCTCTGCCTGATTAAATAATCATTTCGATGTTACTAAATGCCCCAAAGCTGAAAAATCTAAATGTCTTCTTTGACCCTAGTACCAAATAATAATAATGCTATCCTTAAATTAATAGTGAAAAATAACACACTTTAAAGAACATGTGCTTCTTGGTACAAATTTGTGACAGTTTATCATCATGTTGTTAGTGCCACATTCTAAAATAAATATATATTCAAATGAAGATGACTCAGACTTTAATTTCCAGATAATATTTTATTTCTATGCCAACAAACTTGTATGTTTCCAAGCTTGCCTAAGGGGTTATGATTTTAAAAAAGAAAAAGAGAAAGACAATAAGGGTAGAAAATATTACAAGGTAAAGCATAATTCTCTTAATGTTTAAAGAGAACAAGAAAATCCACCTTGTGATAATGAATCAATCTAGAATATATTTCTAAACATTACCTACATTAGGCAATTAAACACTTATTTTTTTAAAACTTCATTCTTTGTGGATAATTGATTTTAATATTCACTATTAAATAGGCTACAGATAATATTCTGATAACAGTTTAATGCCACTGGATAAACCGAGGACATTTTCATGACAGAAGAAAACCATACCAATTTTAGAGAAAACATGGAAATTAAAAAGATGATTGGTTGAAATTCTTCTCTGTACTGTTTTGTTTTCTCTGGTTTTTTTTTTCACTTAGTTAAAAAAATGCATTTCATGCATTTTGTACTTCAACTAATAAATCCTTAGGATTAAGACATTTAAATGAAAGACGAGTTTATATAAATACAACCACCTTTGAGTTGGAAATGGCACAATTTTCTCTTCTCAGAAACCAACATCCTGTTAAGATTCTCTAAAATGCTCAAATAAGTACTTAGAATGAAAAATCAGCCAGCGTGGTGTGGAGAACTGAGAAAGTGGAGAGGATACTTTATTTCCTGGGGGCAAAGGGAAGGAGGTAGAAATGGACTTCAGGGTATTCCTTCAACACCTTTCACACATTTCAGTGTAATCACTAGCTTATTATTAAGAACTTAATTGTCCAGTTGTTAGGCCTTTTTTTTTTTTTTTTCTTTCCTGAAACTCTCTACTACAATTGTCTAGTAGTAAGTGATTATCTCCTATGGTCATCCCTTAGATGCTGGCCATCAACATGCTAGAGCAATTACTGTTGATTTTTAAAATAAGCATGAGGCAACTGGTTCACATGAAAAGTCCAGGACTTAGGTAAATGACACACTTGGTGAGTATTTCCATAAAAGGATAATTTTTCTGCTTTAACCTTGATTAGCCAATTTTGTTTTCAAAAACTTGAATTTCAAACATTGAATTTAATAGTTTCACAAGAAAAGGATTCCTAACAGACAATTCCTTTTTTTCATAATTAAATTTTATTGAAGTAAAATTGACTTACAATGTTGTGTTGGTTTCAGGATACATACATATGCATATACCCACTCCTTTTCAGATTCTTGTCCCATATAGGTTATTATACAGTACTGAGTAGATTCCCGTGCGATACAGTAAGTAGATCCTTGTTAACTCATCTATTTTATATACAATAGTGTGTATATGTTAATCTCAACCTCCTAATTTATCCCAACCCCACCACGTTTCCTCTTTGGTAATTGTAAATTTAGGTTTTGAAATCTTAGAGTCTGTTTCTGTTTTGTGAATAAGTTCTTTTGGATCATTTTTATTAGATTCCACATATTAGTGATCTCATATGATATCTGTCTTTCTCTGTCTGACTTCATCTAGTATGGTAATCTCTAGGTCATCCAAGATGATAAAAATGGCATTATTTCATTCTTTTTCATGGCTGAGTAGTATTCCATTGTATATACCATATCTTCTTTATCTGTTTTTCTATTGATGGACATTTAAGTTGCTTCCATGTCTTGGCTATTGCAAACAGTGTTGTAATGAAAAATAGGGTACATGTATCTTCAAATTATGGTTTTCTCCAGATATATGCCCAGGAGTGGGACTGCTGGATAATATGGTAGTTCTATTTTGAATTTTTGAAGGAATCTCCATACTGTTCTCCACAGTGGTTGCACCAATTTCCATTTCCACCAACAGAGTAGGAGGGTTTCTTTTTCTCCACAGCCTCTCCAGATTTATTGTTTTATAGACTATTTTTGTCTTTTTAGGGCCATACCCGTGGCATATGGAAGTTCCCAGGCTAGGGGTCAAATCAGCACTAGCTGCTAGCTACAGCCACAGCAATGCCAGATCTGAGCCACGTCTGCGACCTACACCACATCTCATGGCAATGCTGGATCCTTAACCCACTGAGCAAGGCCAGGGATGGAACCCATGTCCTCATGGATACTAGTTGGCTTTCTTACTGCTGAGCCACAACAGGAACTCCTATTGTTTTTGGACTTTTTGAAAAGTCATTCTGACCTGTGTAAAGTGGTACCTCATGGTAGTTTTGATTTTCATTTCTCTAATAATTTAGTGATGTTGAGACGTTTTCAAGTGCTTTTTGACCGTCTGTATATATAGAGAAATATCTATTTAGACCTTTTGACCATTTTTTAATAGGGCTTTTTTTAATATAAAGGTCCATGAGATGTTTATATATTTTGGACATCAATCCCTTATCCATAGCTTCATTTGCAAATATGTTCTCTCATTCTGTGGATTATCTTTTTTTTTTTTTTTTAGTTTCCTTTTGCTGTGCAAAAGCTTTTAAGTTTAATTACATCCTATTTGCTTATTTATTTACTTATTTATTTGTCTTTATTGGGCCGCACCTGCAGCATATGGAGATTCCCAGGCTAGGGGTCCAATCCAAGCTGTAGCCACTGGCCTACACCACAGCCACAGCAACACTGGATCCAAGCTGTGTCTGAGACCTACATCACAGCTCACAGCAATGCCAGATCCTCAACCCACTGAGCAAGGCTAGGTATTGAACCCTCATGCTCATGGATATTAGGTTTCTTAACTGCTGAGCCACTATGGGAACTCCCTATTTGCTTATTTTTATTTTCATCACTCTAGGAAGTAGATCAAAAGAGATAGTACTGTGATTTATGTAAAAGAGTGTTTATGTCTTGAATCCATTTGCGTTCATTTTTCTGTATGGTGTAAAAGAATGTTCTAATTTCATTTTTTTACATGTAGCCAGACAATCTTTAAACATGAAGCTCATTTATTCTTTATTTTTATTTTTATTATTTTGCTTTTTAGGGTTGCACCTATGGCATATGGAAGTTCTCAAGCTAAGGGCTGAATAGGAACTGCAGCTGCCAGTCTATACTACAGCCACAGCAACAACAGATCTGAGCCTCACCTGTCAACTACACCACAGCTCACAGCAAAGCTGAATCCCCAACCCACTGAATAAGCCAGGGATTGAACCCACATCCTCATGGATACCAGTCAGGTTTGTTACCACTGAGCCACAATGGTAACTCTATCATTTATACTTAAAAAATTTTTTTATTGTAGTTGATTTACATTGTTCTGTCAATTTCTGCTGTATGGCATAGTGATCCAGTCATACTGCTATATACACTCTTTCTCATATTATCTTTCGTCATGTGATTGGACATAGTTCCCTGTTCTATGCAACAGGACCTCATGTCTATCCATTCTAAATATAACAGTTTGCATCTATTAACCCTAAACTCCAGTCCATCTCATTCCCTCCCCCTCCCCCTTGGCAACTGCAAGTCTGCTGCCATGTCTGTAAGTCTGTTTCTGTTCTGTAGATAGGTTCATCTGTGCCATATTTTAGATTCCACATATAAGTGATATTATATGGTAACTGTCTTTCTCTTTCTGACTTCACTTAGTATGAGAATCTCTAGTTCCATCCATGTTGCTGTAAATGGCATTATTTTGTTCTTTTTTATGGCTGAGTAGTATTACATTATGTATATGTACCACATCTTAATCCATTCATCTGTTGATAGACATTTAGTTTGTCTCCATGTCTTGGCTATTGTGAATAGTGCTGCAATGAACATAGGGGTGCATATACCTTTTTCAGTGAATGCTTTCTCTGGATATAGCTCAGAAGTGGGACTGCTGGATCGTATGGTAGTTCTATATTTAGTCTTCTGAGGACCCTCCATATTGTTTTCAATAGTGGTTGTACCAGTTTACATTCCCACCAACGGTAAAGGAGGGTTCCCTTTTCTCCACACTCTCTCCAGCATTTGTTATTTGTAGACACATAAATGATAGCCATTTTGACCAGTGTGAGGTGGTACCTCATTGTTGATTTGCATTTCTCTGATAATTAGTGACGTTGAGCGTTTTTTTCACGTGCCTGAGGGCATTCGTATGTCTTCTTTGGAGAAATGTCTGTTCAGGTCTTCTGCCCATTTTTCAATTTTTTTATTTTTTATTTTTTTGCTGTTGAGTTGTATGAGTGGTTTGTATGTTTGTATGTTTGAAGATCAAGCCCTTGTCGGTTGCATCATTTGCAACTATTTTCTCCCATTCCTTAGGTTGTATTTTTTTTTTAATGATTTCCTTTGCTGTGCAAAAGCCTGAAGTTTGATTAGGTCCTATTGTTTTATTTTTGTTTTTATTTCTATTGTTTTGGGAGACTGACCTAGGAAAACAGGGGTATGGTTGATGTCAGAGAATGTTCTGCCTATGTTCTCTTCTAGGAGTTTTATGGAGTCTTGTCTTATGTTTAACTCTTTAAGCCATTTTGAGTTTATTTTTGTGCATGGTGTGAAGGTATGTTCTAAGTTTCATTGTTTTACCCGAAGCTGTCCAGTTTTCCCAGAACCAATTGCTGAACAGAGTGTCTTTTTTCCATTTTATATTCTTGCCTCTTTTGTCAAAGATTAGTTGACCATAGGTGTCTGTTTTTATTTCTGAGTTCTCTATTCTATTCCATTGGTCTATATGTCTGCTTTTGTACCATAACCACACTGTTTTGATTACTATAGCTTTGTAATATTGTCTGAAGTCTGGGAGAGTGATAGCTACTGCTTGGTTTTTGTTCCTCAGGATTCTTTGGCAATTCTGGGTCTTTTATGGTTCCATATAAATTTTTGGATTGTTTGTTCCAGTTCTGTGAAAAATGTCATGTGTAATTTGATAGGGATTGCTTTCGGTAGTATGGCCATTTTAACAATATTAATTCTTCCAATCCAGGAGCATGGGATATCTTTCCATTTCTTTGAATCCTCTTTAATTTCCTTAATTAATGTTTTATAGTTCTCAGCAAATAGGTCTTTCACCTCCTTGGTCAGGTTTATTCCTAGGTATTTAATTTTTTTAGGTATGATTTTAAAAGGTATTTTTTTAATATTACTCTTCTAATATTTCATTGTTATACAGAAATGCAACAGATTTCTGAATGTTAATCTTGTATCCTGCTACTCTGGTGAATTTGTTGACCAGTTTGAGTAATTTTTGTGTGTAGTCTAGGGTTTTCTATATATAGTATCATGTCATCTGCATATAGTGACAATGTTTTCCTCTTTCCTTCCAATTTGGATAGCTTTTATTTCTTTTGTTTGTCTGATTTCTGTAGCTAGGACTTCCAATACTAGATTGAGTAAAAGTGGTGACAGTGGGCCTCCTGGTCTTGTTGCAGATTTACTGGGAAGGCTTTCACCTTTTCTCTGTTGAGTATTATAGTGGTTGTGCGTTTGTCATAAAAGTCTTTTATTATGTTAAGATATGTTCCCTCTATACCCACTTTGGTAAGAGTTTTTTTTTTATATATATATATATATATCATAAATGGATGTTGAATTTTGTCAAATGCTTTTTCTGTATCTACTGAGAAGGTCATATGGTTTTTGACTTTTTGTTTGTTAATGTGTATGATGTTTATTTATTTGCATATTTTAAACCATCCTTGCAAATTTGGGATGACATTCACTTGGTTGTGATATATGATCTTTTTTATGTGTTGTTGGATTCAATTGGCTAAAATTTTACTGAGAATTTTTGTGTCTATATTCATCAAAAACACTGGCCTATAATTTTCTTTTTTTTGGTAGTATACTTGTCTGGTTTTGATAATAGGGTGATGGTGGCTTCATAGAATGTCTTTGGGAGTGTTACTTCTTCAATCTTTTGGAAAAATATAAGAAAGATGGGTATAAATTCATCATTGTATGTTTGGTAGAATTGCCTGTGAAGCCATCTGATCCTGGGCTTTTGTTTGTAGGGAGTGGTTTTTATTACACATTCAATTTCTTTTTTAGTGATGGGTCTGTTTAAATGATCTATTTCTTCTTGATTCAGTTTTGGTGGGCTGTATGTCTCTAGAAAGTTGTCCATTTCTTCTAAGTTGTCAAATTTGTTCGCATATAATTGTTTGTAGTATTCTCTTATAGTTTTTGTATTTCTGCAGTATCTGTTGAGATTTCTCCTTTTTCATTCCTTATTTTGTTTATTTGGGTTCTCTCTCTTCCTTTTGGTGAAACTGGAGAGAGGGTTCTCAACTTTGTTTACCCTTTCAAAGAACCAGCTCTTGGTTTATTAATTTTTTCTATTTTTTTAAATCTCTATTTTATTGATTTTCTCTCCAATCTTTATGATTTCCTTCCTTCTGCTGACTTTTGGTTTTGTTTGTTCTTCTTCTTCTAAGTCTTTTAGGTGCTAGGTTAAGTTGTTGATTTGAGATTTTCCTTTTTTGAGGAAGGGCTATATCACTATGAACTTCACTCTTAGAACTACTTTTGTGGCATCCCATAGATTTTGAATGGTTGTGTTTCACTGTCATTTGTCTTGAAGTATTTTTTAATTTCACTTTTGATTTCCGTATGACCTGTTAGTGTTTTAGTAGCATGTTGTTTAGTCTCCATGTAGTCAGTTTTTTCTTATTTCTTTTCCTTTGGTTGATTTCTAGTTTCATGCCATTGTGGTCAGAGAAGATGCCTGAAATAATTTCCATACTCTTAAATTTGTTGAGGTTAGTTTTGTGCCCCAGGATGTGGTCAGTCCTTGAGAATGTTCCATGTGCATTTGAAAAGAGTGTATATTCTAATTTTTTGGATGTATTATCCTGAAAATATCAATTAAATCTAACTATTCTACCACATCATTTAGGATCTCTATTTCCTTACTGTTTTTCTATCTAGAGGATCTGTCCAATGATGTGAGTGGGGTGTTAAAATCTCCTACTATTATTTTATTCCCACCAATTTCTCCTTTTATGACTGTTAGTATTTGTTGTATGTATTTGGGTGCTCCTATATTAGGAGCATATATGTTGACAAGTATAATATCCTCTTCTTGAATTGATCCCTTTATCATTAGTGTCCTTCTTTGTCTTTCTTTATGGCCTTTGTTTTAAAGTCTATTTTGTCTGATATGAGTATTTTGCAACTCCTGCTTTCCTGTCATTTCCATTCACGTGAAATATCTTTTTCCATCCCCTCACTTTCAATTTATATGTGCTCTTTGCTCTAAGGTGAGTCTCTTGTAGACAGAATATTGTAGGTTCTTGCTTTTTTATCCACTCTGTGGCTCTATGTCTTTTGATTGGGGAACTTCAGTACACTGACGTTTAAGGTAATTGTTGATGACTATTTATTTATTGCCATTTTAAACCTTGTTTTCCTGTTGACCCTGTTTATGCTTCCTTCCTTCCTTTCATTTTTTTGTTAGATGATATCTTTTTATTTTATGCCTGTGCCCTCTTCTTTTTAGTTCTTGTGAATGTATTTTTTTGGTTCTGATTGGTGGTTGCCCTGTTTTTCAATTATGTTAATCCCTTCCTATATCTGCTTGCTTTAGCCTGATAGTCATATAGACTCAAACACATTCTAAAAATAAATAAATTAATTAAAAGAATCTAGATAGTCTTACTTTCTTTCCCCACATTTTATGATTTTGATATCCTTTTTAAATTTATTTATTTAATTAAAAATTTTTTGCCTCTTTAGGGCTGCAACTGCGGCATATGGAAGTTCTCAGGGTAGGAGCTGAAATGGAGATGCAGCTGCCAGCATACACCACAGGCACAGCCACAGCAATGCCAGATCTGAGCCATGTCTATGACCTACACTGCAGCTCACAGCAATGCCAGATCCTTAATCCACTGAGTGGGGCCAGGGATTGATCCTGTGTCCTCATGGATACTAGTTAGGTTCATTACCCAACTAGTACTGAACCACAATGGGAACTCCTGATGTCTTTTTTTACATCTTCATGTTTATCCTTTTGCTGTTCCTTGTGTTTAGCATCACTTTTACAAATAGTTGTTTTTTCCTTTTAGATCTGTATACTAGCTTATTTAAATGATTACTTTCCAGTTGTGATTTACTCCATCCTATATGTTCTTATTTCTTTCCAATTTAGAGGAGACCTTTCAGTATTTCTTTTACAGGGGGTTTAGTATTGCTGTATTCTTTTAATTTTTGTTTGCTGGAGAAATTCTTTGTTTCTCCTATTTTAAATCATAATCTTGCTGGTTGGGGTATTTTAGGCTACAAATTTTTTCCTTTTTAGAACTTCAAATGTATCTTGTCACTCTCCTCTGGCCTGTAAAGTTTCTGTAGAGAAATCAGCTGATAGCCTAATGGGGGTTCCCTTATAATTAACACTTTGTTTTTCTCTTGCTGCCTTCAGAATCCTCTCATCTTAACTTTCGCCATCTTTATGATAATATGTCTTGGTGTAGGTCTGTTTGGTTTCAACTTGTTTGCAGCCCTCTGTGCTTCCTGTATCTTGATATCTGTTTCCTTTAGATTTGGGAATTTTTCAGCCATAATTTCTTCAAACATATTTTCAACCCCCTTTTCTTTTTCTGCACCTTCTGGAATCCCTTTTAGGCACAGATTGGCCCACTTTATATTATCCCATATTTCTCTTATATTGCTTTCATGTTTTTTCATTTGATTTTCTGTCTGCTGTCCTGATTGGGTGATTTCCATTATTCTGTCTTCCAAGTTACTTATTCATTCCTCTGAATTATTCATTCTGCTCTTCAATGCCTTAACTCAGCTTGTGACTCTGCAAATGAATTTCCTAATATTTCTTGGCTCCTCCTTATATTTTCTAGTTTCTTTCTAAAGTAATGTGAATTACTGTTCGTATCTGCTCTTAATTCTTTCAGTATTTTCATATCGTCTTTTTTAACTTGATGTCTGTTAGACTGTAGAAGTCTGTTTCATTGTTTGTTCCTTCAGGGGAATTCTGAGCTTCTTCATCCTGCTTATATTTTTTTTATCCTATGAGTTTAGGAAAAATAATTACTCTAGCCTTGGGGAGCTATGTCTATTTGAGAGCACCCCTGGGTAGTTTGTGGGGGCTTACTTTTTTTTTTTTTTTTTTTTTTTGCATGAGGGCTGCTTGTGGTTTGGATGTTTGCTGTCTCTTTCCTCAGTATGTACAGGCTGCTATCCCCTTGATAGAGGGTGTGCTGGTGTAAGGCCTGCACTTGCTTCCAGGAAGAGAGAGGCAATGGGCAGGGCCAGTAACCCAGTGCCTGGTTGCTAGGCCGTTGACAGTGGTGAGGACCTGTGGGGAGGTGGCCTGGGCTGCACCTGGTTGCAAGGCCCTAGGAAGGGGCAGTGACACTCAGGGAGGTAGGAAGTGCCCAGATCCTTGGCAGCAGCAACAGCAGGGCATATGTGTTCCCAGGGTATTGAGGACAACGGGTGGTGCTCGGTTGCAGTGCCCACCTCTGCAGCAACCCCAGAGGTGACTGGGGCTATGGGTGGTGCCTGTTCATGGACCTCTAGTGGTAACAGGCCACACCTACCTCTGGAGTCTGAGATGCCTGTGGTGGTTTGCCTCCATCCCCATAGCCCATACAAGAGGCACCTCACTGTCTGAGAGACCATGTATGTGCAGAGAAAGGTATTTCTGTGGCGGTCCCACTCCTCCTCTTCTTGCCATGTAAATTATTTTTTTCTTTTTATGTATTTGTGGGGGAAGGTGAGTGCCACATCTTACTCCTCTGCCATCTTGATCCCACCCAGTTCATTTATCCTTAAATTTCCTCAGGATTGTCATGATCTAGAGTATGATAATCATGATATTCAAGAAGCATTTGACTGATAACTTTCATATTCTAGTAAATGACTTTTTGTTCCTTAAAAATACTGAGAATCATAACTATAATGTGATATAGTCTATAGCCCAACTTCTTGCATGATAAAATAGGATTATCTTCCTGTTTTATAGCAACAAAAAGTACTGTTTTATCCTCTCACTAGAAAAAATCGCAATTATTTCCCAGTCTTTTAACTCCCAAAACAAAATTAATATCATATAATTGATTATATCTACTCAGTAAAAAGGATAGTAATAAATGAAGGAGCTCAGAATATGGCATCCCCCAATATGCCATTCTGGCATAAGAGCTGAAGACAACTGAGAAAAAGCAGACACAGTATGAGCTCTCTGCTGTCCCCTTATCCACCTGAAAATAGGTCACAAATTCCCCTTGTCAAGGTCTACCCTTCCCCTACTCTGACTTTCCAGACCGGGATTAAAATGAATAGACAGCCCACAGAATGGGAGAAAATAGTTGAAAAAGATGCAACTGACAACAGCTTAATCCCCTAAATGTATAAACAACTCATACAACTCAACAACAACCAATAAACAACTCCATTGAAAAATGGGCAGAAAACCTAAATACACATTCCTCCAAAGAAGACATATGGATGGCCAGTAGGCACATGAAAAAATGCTCAACACCATTAATTATTAGAGGAATGCAAATCAAAACTGCAATGAGGTACCACTTCACACCAGTCACAATGGCCATTATTAAAAAGTTTACAAATAACAAATGCTGGAGAGGGTGTGGAAAAAAGGGAATCCTCTTACACTGTTTATGGGAATGTAAGTTGGTATAGCAACTATGGAAAACAGTATGTAGATTCCACAGGAAACTGAAAATAGATCCAGCAAACCCACTCCTGGGCATATATCCCAACAAAAGTATAGTTCAAAAAGACAGTGTACTCCATAGTAGCACATTATAGCAGCACTGGTCACAACAGCCAAGACGTGGAAGCAACTTAAATTTCCACTGACAGAAGAATGGATTATGAAGATGTGGTACATATATATAATGGAATACTCTTCAGCCATAAAAAATGAAATAATGCCATTTGTAGCAACCTGGATGAACCTAAAGATGAGTGAAGAAAGTTAAAGACAGGTATCATATGTCACTTATATGTGGAAACTAAAATATGACACAAATAGTGTTCCTGTCATGGCTCAACAGTAATGAACCCAATGGGTATCCATGAGGACACAGATTTGATCCCTGGCCTCGCTCAATCAGTTAAGGATCTGGCATTGCCATGAGCTGTAGTGTAGGTCACAGATGCAGCTCAGATCCCATGTTGCTGTGGCTGTGGCATAGCTCCATATGCCACAGGTGTGGCTCTAAAAAGACAAAAATAAAAAAAATTTAAAAATGGCACAAATGAACCTATCTACCAAACATAAACAGACTCATAGACACAGAAAATGGATTCGTGGTTGCCATGGGGGCAAAGGGATGGAATGGGATGGACTGGGAATTTGGAATTTGTAGATGGAACTATTATATTTAGAATGGATAAATAAGGTCCTATTGTATTGCAAGGGAATTTATATCCAATCTCTTGGGATAGACCATACTGGAAAATAATATTTAAAAAAGAGCATGTATATATGTATAACTGAGTCACTTTACTGTATAGTGAAATTGACACAACATTGTAAATCAACTATACCTAAATTTAAAATTTTAAAAAGAATAGAATGGACAAAAACTGTTGAAAGGCATACAATATAAAATAAACATAAAAAACTAAAAAATCAGTGTACTCTATCATATTAACATGCTGAAGAAGAAAAACCAGATAATTAATTAATACAGAAAATATTTGACAAAATTGAACACTCATTCATGACTTATAACTCTTAGGAAAATAGGGACAAATGGAAACTTGTTTAATTTGATTAAGTGCAAATACAAAAAAATCTACAGCTAACATACTCAATGGTGAAAGAATGGGTACTTTCTGTTATGATCTGTATTGTGTCCCCCCAAGTGCATATGCTGGAGACCCAACACCCAATACCTCAGAAATTGACTGTACTTGGAGATAGGACCTTTAAAGTGATAATTAAATTAAAATGGTGTTCTTAGGGTGTCTGATATCCTCATAGCAAAGGATATTAGGACACACAAGGAGATACCACGGGTGTGATACACACAGGGATGACAATGTGAAGAGACTGCAAGAAGCCATGTGCAAGTTGAAGAAAAAGGACTCAAAGGAAACCAAATCTGCTGACACTTTTGTTCTCAGACCTCTAACCTCCATAACTGTGAGAAAATAAATTTCTTTTATTTTTAGATGTCATCTGTGGTGTCTTATTATGGTAGCCTTAGAACTAGTACACTTTCTCTTCTAAGATCAAAAAAGGCAAGTGTATTTGTTCACTCCACTCTTAACATAGTGCTGAAGTTCTAGCCAGTACAACAAGGCAAGAAAAGCAAATCAAATGCATACACGTTTAGAAGGAAGAAGTAAAACCTCCTGATGCTATGAATCTCTACAAAGAAAATCCCAAGGACTATACAAAAAGTATCCTAGCATAAATAAGTGATTTCACTAAGGTCATGGTATACAAGGTTAATGTATAAAAATTATAATTTTTATAGACTAGTAATAAACATATTGACACCACAATTTAAAATGCAATTCTATTTATAATCTGTCAAAAAAAAAAAAACGGAGAGATACTGGAGTTCCCACTGTGGCACAGTAGGTTAAGAACCCAGCTGCAGTGGCTCAGGTTGCTCATGGAGGCAAGGATTTAATCCCTGGCACAGCACAGTGAGTTAAATGATCCAGCACTGTTGCAGCTGCAGCTCAGATTCAGTCTCTGTCCTGAGAACTTCCATATGCCAAAGGTGTGGCCATTAAAAGAGAGGATGGGGAGGGGAATACTTAAGTGAAAAATCTAATGAAACATTTATAGAAATTCTGCACTGAAAACTACACAATGTCGATGAAAGAAATCTTATTATTTAAGATCTACATAAGTGGACAAACATACCGTGTCATGAGTTGGAAGATATGATATAGTAAAGATCTCAATTCTCTCCAAACTGGTAAACAGGTTAACATAATTCCTATCAAAATCCCATTAAGACTTTTTTGTGGATATAGGCAAGATTATTCTAAGATTTATACAAAAGGCAAAAGAACTAGAATAACTAAAAATGCAGTAGGAGATACCATTCTGCTTGACATCGCGACATTATGTAACTACATTTATCAAAACTAACTAGGATTGATGAGGGGGAAACACATATATAAGTAGAATAGAATAGAAAATCCAGAAATATCCACATAAATATGTCCAACTGATTTTTTTTTTTTTTTTTTTTTTTTTTGGCCATGCCTGTGGCATGTGGAAGTTCCCAGGCTAGGGACTGAATCTGTGCCATAGCAGCAATCTGAGCCACGCACTGACAACCCCAGATCCTTAATCCTTAAGTCACAAGGGAACTTCTATCCAACTAATATTTTTTAGGTTTTTAAAAAATTTTATTTTTTTACTGAAGTATATTTGATTTATAATGTTTCAGGTATACAGAAAGTGTTTGTACACTTTGGTCTTTTTAGGGCTGTGCCCATGGCATATGGAAGTTCCCAGACTAAGGGTCGAATCAGAGCTGAAGATGCCAGACCTAAACCACAGCCACAGCAACGCCAGATTCAAGCCGCATCTACAAACTACACCACAGCTCGCGGCAATGATGGATCCTTAACCCACTGAGCCAGGCCAGGGATGCAAACCCGAATCCTCATGGATACTAGATGGGTTTGCTACTACTGAGCCACAATGGAAACTCCTATATATATATATGTTCTTTTTATGAGTCTTTTCCATTATAGCTTATACAAGATACTGAACATAGTTCTCTGGGCTATACAGTAAGTGCTTGTTTATCTATTTTATACATTGTAGTCTGTATTTGCTAAGTGGGTTAAGGATCCAGCATTGCCATGAGCTGTGGTGTAGATCGCAGACACGACCTGGATCTGATGTTGCTGTGGTTGCAGCATAGGCTGGCAGCTGCAGCTCTGATTTGACCCCTAGCCCAGGAACTTCCATGTGCTGCAGGTGAGGCCCTAAAAAGAAAAAAAAAAAAAGCCCTTCTTTACTTACATTTAGGCAAAAGCCCAGTGGTGAACCTTAAGCACTTTGGCTTTGTTAGGACTCTTGCACTGCCCAACTCCATGAAACACATGATGGTCTATAGCTATCCCAGAAGTTGTGCAGTGCTCAGTCTGTGTGACAGTACATGGGGTTCCTGGTTGGAATCCTGTTCTGCTACTTACCAGCAGTATGAACTCAGAGAAGCTTTTACCTTCCCTAAACTTCACATTCCTTAACTGTACAAAGGGGATGCTAATGGTATCTCCCTCTTAGAACTTCTGTGAGTATTAAATGAGGTCAATTAAGAACACGGTAATAATTGTTAGGTGTTATTGATAAAAATAACAAATAGGTACTAAAGGCCTAATACTTTGTCCTATTTTTTCTGATCCTAGCCAAGGGGACCCATCTGTAACGATGGTACATAGGCACAGGGCAGGAGCACATTGCCACCACCCCCAGGAACATAATTTTTCAAGGTTCTAATTTGACTTAATTTTATGAATCTTGACTCCTAGAAAACTCTTCAAGATGCCAGGCTTTTATGTTACCAATCTCCACCTCTGATCTGCAGACCTGACATCACTAGGCTGTGTGACTTGCTTTGGGTCTGGCCACATAGCCCCTTTCCTTCAGTGTTCCCATGCCAATGAGGGCCCACCGCAGAGACATTACATGAGCCTTAGATGGAGTTAGAACCCAGAGAAGGGGGATTCCAGGATGTAACGTAGGGAGCTGCAAGTACTAGAACCAAGTGCACTGAAAGAGGTGGATTCTGGGGTTTTTCCTTCCTGTCCTTGAAAGACATGTCTGGTTCCACACGGAGAAGCTACAGAGTTCTCTTTTCAGTCAGATCTTACTGAAAGTTGCAAAGCAGCAGGAAGATGATAGGCCTATGAATGTCCAAGGGAGAATGTGTGTAGGGGAAAGGATGGAGGTATAAAAACAGGGAATAAGAGAGCAAATGTGATGGAGGAAAGAAGTGATTAGAGCCCCCAGTTGCTGGAGACCATGATGCCATCTGCCCTTTATTAATCCATGTCAAGGTCTAGGGTCTGGTCAGAAATGGCTTCTAAGTTTATTAATCACACTCACCTTTGGACTGAGTTAACACTGTAAACAGCAAGGATCAGTGACCTCTTATTTCCTGGAGCAATGGGAGGTACTAGTGGTAACAGGAGATCCTAGTTCTCACTACTTGTCATATACAATGCAATGCCCTTAATCAATGCTCTTTCAGTTATACTTAGACCATCTCCATTGGGCTCTGGGTGTGATGTAAAAGCTTCAGTGGCTTGAGAGGTCATCCCCATGCTCGAATGGAACAGTTTTGGCTTTGTCTGTGGGTACTCCCTCAGTCCATTTCTATGGGGAGGTGGGATATCCAATTTTCTGGGCAAAAGCCTCCTTGAATTTCTTTAGAAAGGAGTCAACAGCAGCATCAACTTATTTCATCTCTATATTATAGAGGTCTGACAAGCAAGACATGGAGTATCAGCTCTCCATTTCTTCCCAGCAGCCTTGAACTTGATGTGCCCCATCCAAGGGAAGAAGCCTGTCTGGAGTGACCTGTGGTGAGCTTTGATTGTCCAGCCATTTCTGCAGATTCTGGACTATATCATTAGATCCATGGAAAAGCTCAAAACCTTATCTTATAACCAAAAGCATATCAGTATTAGGCTATGTCCTCAGTTTTGTTTCTCTGAGGAGCTTTATTTTAATGAGCTTAAAATTTCAACATATATTAGAGCATGAGAACATACAGAATATATATTTGGGATATTTGGCTTAGGAAACATGCAAACCATAGTATTTTCTCTTGTTTAAAAAAGTCTACCAAATATATAGCCTTTTTTTTTTTCTTTTGGCCTTTTATAGGGCTGCACACAGGGCATATGGCAGTTCCCAGGCTAGGGGTCAAATCGGAGCTATAGCTGCTGGCCTACACCACAGCCACAGCAATGCCAGATCCTAGCCGCATCTGTGACCTATACCACAGCTCATGACAACACCAGATCCTTAACCCACCAAGTGGGGCCAGGGTAGAATCCACATCTTCATGAATACTAGTTGGGAAAATATAGCCTTCTAAACAGGCCTTTCTTTCCTTGAGAATCTAAGGTTTTCTAAATTTTTTTATTGAGAATCTAAGATTTTCTAATTTTTTTATTGTGGTAAAATATACATAAAATAAAATTTACCATTTTAAACTATAAACTTCAGTGACATTTAGTACATTTACACTGTTGTGTTACCATCACCAGTATTTAGTTCCAAAACATTTTCATCACCTCAAAGAAAACCCGGTAGCAATTAAGCAAACACTTAACTCTTGTCACCTCCTCCCCAGCCCAAGTCAATCACAAGTCTAACTTTCTGCCTTTATGAATGTACTTATTCTAGATATTTCATATAAATGGAATCACATAATATGTAGCCTTTTGTGTTTGCTTTGTTCAAGTAATGAAATGCTTTCAAGGTTCATCTACATTATTACATAAAAGGAATGAAAAAACTTCATTCCTTTTATGGCCAAGTAATATTCTACTGTACAGTCAGTTAATCCTTATTATTTGTAGATTCTATATTTGCAAATTTACCTACTTGCTAAAATTTATCCATAAACCTCAAATCAACTCTCATTGTGCTTTTGTGACCATTCACAGACATGCACATGCACGGAGAGGTGAAAATTTTGAGTCACCTGATGTGCATATTCCCAGCTGAGGTAATAATAAAGCAGCATTCTCCTTCCCTGTTTCAGCTAAGTGTCCTTTTTTTTTTTTTTTGCATTTGGGGGCTTTTTGTTGGTGATTTCACTGTTTAAAAGTTCCCCCAAAGTAGATTGTGGTTGAGGGTTCTAGTGTCTAGCACAAGAAGGCCGTGATGTACCTCATGGAGAAAATATGTGTGTTGATAAGCTTCTTTCAAGAATGACTTAATGTGCTGTCGGCCCTGAGTTCCATGTTAATGTATGAACAATATACATAAATGACCTCTAAACAGAAACACATATAACACAAAATTATGTATTGGAAGTTGAGGAAAATGTGACCAGAGGCTTGCAGAAACCTAACCCCCTATTTTCTCCAGGAGCAACAGTTCAGTGTTTCCTAATTTAGTGTTTGTGGTGACTTTACAGAACATAACCACTGTGAATAAAGAGATTTGATTGTATGTAACACATTTTGTTCATCCATGCATCAGTTGACAGACATTTGGGTTGTTTCCACTTTTTGACTATTGTGAATAATGCTGCTGTTAACATTTGTGTACAAGTTTTTGTCTGAATGCCTGTTTTTCAATTTTGGGGGTGCATATAACAGGATGTCCTCAGTTTTCAATTAATATGACTGCACAAGAAATTGCTGCCACAAGAACTGATGAAGGAGGTTCAGGGAGTAAAAGGTGAAGGAATAAGAGACAGAAAGCAGAGGATATGAGATGGGCTCAGGGTAGAAATAAAACTGGGCCTTTTAGCTGCAGAGTAAGGAGATGATTGAAAGGAGGCCGGGTACAAAATAAGATAAAGACCAAGGAGGCCAGGAACAGAACCAAATCAAGATCAAAATCACACAGGTACTTCAGCTAAGGGTCCACCCAAATAGGCAAGGCAGAAGGCAATGGATGAAAATAGCTGAGCAGATCAGAGCAAGAGGAAGGCAAGAGGAAGAACTAGAGTCTTTGAGCTGTTAGACACATGTCCTGGTGATCTTTTTTTCTTTTTTTTAAATAGAAGTATTGCTGACAGAAAACATTATATTAGTCTCAGGCATACAACTTAATGATTCAGTATACGTATATATTGTGAAGTGATGACCACAATAGTCTAGTCAACATCCACCACCACACAGTTACAATTTTTTTTAACGATGAGAACTTTTAAGATCTCTCACTGGTGCCCTTGATAGGTCCTGCAGTTACCACTAGAGGGCACTGAGCACACGTGTACTAGTGTCACATTTGGAGCCGGGTCTAACCTGGTATACCTGTCCAGTTGTGTCATACTAGATGAATTTGGCCTTTGCCTCTTTCAATTTTATCATCTTAAAGCACCACCACCAAGGGCATTTACCTCGTATGGTAACTGCAAGAATTCACATTAAGATAATGTGAATTAATTAGCACAGCACCTGGCACATAAGTGCATGATAAATGTATACAGTTGGCCTTCTGTATCTTGGGGTTCTGTATTCATACGTTCAACCAACCTTGAATCAAAAATACTTGAAAAAAATTCCTGAACATTCCAAAAAGTAAAACTTGAACTTACTGTGTAGACAACTATTTACATAGTATTTATATTGCATTTACAACTATTTACATGGCATTTACTTTGTATCAGGTATTTTAAATCATCTAGAGATTTAAAGATTTAAAGAGATTTAAAGTTTATGGAAGGATGCACAAGGTTATATGTAAATACTACACCATCTTATATAAGGGACTTGAGCATCTATGGATTTTTGTATCGTAGAGGGTGCTGGGACTAACCCCTCAGATACTGAGGTATGACTATGTGCACATGGATGTGTGCGTTCAGGGCAGGAGGGTTAGATGGAGAAGAGATGTTGAAGAATCATATCCACTTGGACAGCTGTGCCATACTGAGTTTTTAAGCAGAGGTCAAGACAGGATTAGCTGTGCAAGAGATTTATTGGGGAAATGCCTGTGAAGGATAAAGTGGGAGGGAGCAGGAGTAGGTAGGAAGTGCATCACAACACAATATAGGTCTGACATATATGAAAGGAAAGAGGGAGGGAAGGAAGTTTGGGTAGAAAGACCCTCAAATACAGTGCAGTTCTGAGCACTTTTTGGCCAGGTTGATGGGAGGTCCCTGAGCCAAAGTTGTCCATCAGGGAATCCCCCACCGGGAAGAAGGGCCTGACTTGAGCACCCCCACTGTGCCCAGTCACTGAATGGGAGACACTGGAGGCTGCTGGTCAGCTATGCTCTCAACAAAAGGCTCTCTTAACAGGACATCTGAAGAGTATGTCTCCATGACCCTTACTCCTCAACTGTAGCCTATCAAAACCCATTACTCATGACGGAATGTGCTGTGAGGATGAGGGAGTACTTTCCACCATATATCTGTACCTCTTATAGGAGCTCCACAAGGGCCTGGCAGTCAGCTTCTTTCCCACCTGAGGTGAATTTACCAAACTTCCTCCTAATTGTCCTCATGAATGGGTTTTGTTCCACTTTCTATTTTTCTACATAGTTTCATTTTCTACATAGTTCCTGTTGGATGTAAGGCTGAGTCTTAATGGGTACCCAGGTCTGACTTTTCCCCTGAATATTTGCTTCTCTACTTGTTTCATGTCCCCAAAGCCTCAGGCCACCCCTGCCCTATTCCTAATTCCAGCACCAGTTTCCAAAAACCAAACCCACATCAAAGTTCCAGGATTCCATTGCTTTGAATCCAGCAAC
This sequence comes from Catagonus wagneri, assembly GCA_004024745.2. NCBI lineage: Eukaryota > Metazoa > Chordata > Mammalia > Artiodactyla > Tayassuidae > Catagonus > Catagonus wagneri. Next base: position 19,881,358 of record PVHT021183519.1, read on the forward strand.
TGAGAAAAAAAGTTTTTCTCCTCATAGATAAAAGGAATAATGTGATTGACTTTATATTTTTTCTTTCTCTTTGATTGCAGATGTACCAGGATAATTTTTTTATTGTTTTATTCCCTCCCCCCCCCGCAGATTACTATAAAGTTTATATATAGAACTGAAACTTCCCAGAGGCTTTTGGGAAGTTTGGCAAAGTGATTCAGAGTTTACCAGATGGAGTGAAAAGTCAGCAGTCAAATAATTTCTGAAAAATAAAAGCTAGAAGGGGGCCATTTCTTACATGATGAAAATGTACTATAAACAGTATTACAGAGGTTTAAAATTTATAGGATAGGGTACTATAACTGAATTCAGTTTAGCTCTTGGATTCTCATTTCCCTTGACTGTAGAAAACGCTCAATCACGCCTCTTGGTTTTAGCTCAGTATGGTCTAAAATGTAATCAATATTCAATGAACTCTGAGGTCTGAGGCTATCCCAATCCTTGCCAGGGTGTGTGTGAGATCTAACTTACCCTGAGTGTATCAGGAGGCCTTGGCCTGGGGTAGGGGTACCTTGTTCTTGTGCTAGCCTTTGTCAAAATGAGAGTATGACCTGTCTGTACCTGCCTTGGTCTTAGGAATCATTTTGTACCCTATCCCAAGCTTCTTTTGTCCTCTGGTTTTCTCACCACTTCTTCAGCCACTGGGAGCTCAGGAACTTTCAGTGTCTTCTGGAACCACTCTGGAGGAAGAGATTCTGCCAAGATCCACTTAGCCCATCTGCCTACACACCTCCCTCAGCCTGACTCTTCTACCACCCAGGCAGTGAGTGTCTCAGAATGTGGCCTGAACTCCCGAACTTGGGGCTTCTCCAAGGGTTCTCCATTCTTCTTGGCTGGGATTACCTCAAAGCTATCTGGGTGTTTATATTACACTTTTTGATCTGAGCTTTGACCCCAGGTAGGTGGCACGTTAACAGTGGAGCAGGTTGGGGGGATGGTTCTAATGTAAAGAATCTATATTTAGTCCCTTCCAAAATCTATACTCCCCAACTGCTGTTAAATTTCTTGCTTCCTTTTCTTTTTGCAAGGAGGGGACACAGAAAAATGGCTGCTATATATTGTCATGCACTATTTTCTACTCTTTTTTTAGTATAAACTATTCTTGGCCCTCAGATTTTGACATTTTCTACTTAAATCTACTAAGAAATTATAAGAAAGCCTTTTTTCCCTTTTAACAAAAACTGAGTCTTATAAATCAAAAGGTTTCAGCCTATTGTTTCTGCTATCTATTTAAAGATTCATTTAGAAATTCAATTGACATTTTTTGTCTTAGTAGCTAGCCATTTCCCTCTTCTAAGCCAGTATATATATTATGTAAATATAATATCAAAACACTGCCCAATGTAACACACGTTTACGGTTCAATTACAGCAAAGATGAAACTTTTATGAGATATGGTATGTCCAATTTTCCCCCACAGTTTATAGTTTATATAAACTATAAACTTTAGTCTATATATTGTCTCTAGGCCCAATGTTTTGTTTTATTGAAATATTTATAGAGGGAGTTCTTTTTTGGTGCAGTGGTTTAAGAATCTGTCATTGTCACTGCAGAGGCTTGGTTTACTGTAAGTTCAGTCCCTGACCTGGGAACTTCCACAGGCTGCAGGTGTGGCTAAAAAAATATTACTGAATAGAGTTCTAACTCTGACAATGGCTGAATAGGTTATTTGGGACTAATCCTGGCACTGATAACAACTGCATTAGACAGACAAAATAGAAAGTAAACATCTATTTAAGGCAACAGATAGCTGTTGAGACAGTTTATAGGGCCAAGACCCCCTCAAAGAAAGAAGCCTAGAGAGGGAAACTCAGCATTTGTCTCCTTTTCCCTCAAAGTAGTTGCTGATTCTGAAAGTGAAAGCTATAGCTGAGGGCATGAGAAGCTGAGCAACCTCCTTGGGCTGGAGTAAAACCTACCAAGGAGGAGTGGCCCTTGGAAACACCCCAGCCTTTTGTCTTGGACCCTGAAAAGCCACACCGAGGAGTAACAATGAACAGAAAACAGTCTAGTCCTTACAGCACTGGTTCTCGATCATGAATGAACATTAGAATCACCTAGGGAGATGGAAAAAGATATTGATGTCCTAAAATTTAAAAAATATATGAGTTCCCTGGTGATGCAGTGATTAAGGATCTGGTGTTGTCACTGCTGTGGCTCTGTTTACAGCTGTGGTGTGTTCAGTTCCTAGCCTGGAAACTTCTGCATGCTGCAAGCATGGCCCCAAAAAGGGCATTTTTATAAAAAATAAGTAAAGGCATTTTTATTTAAAAAATATTTGTAATTATGCTGAGTGATAAGAGCCAATCTCAAAGGATTGGTTACATCATTCTAATATATAACATCAAATACTATACTACATCATTCTGTTTATATAATAATCACAAAATAACACTCTCAGGGATAGAGAGAAGATTAGTGGTTGCCGGGGTTAGGGACAGAGTAGAAGAGATGAATGTGGCTATAATGGACATCAGAGGGAGCAATTGTACAGTTGAGCATTTCAAACTGTGGTGGTGGTTATGGGAGGCTACAGATGTGAAAAAATTATATGGAGCCACACAAATACACACGAGTATATGTATAAGTGGTGAAAACTGAGTAAGCTATATGGATTGTGCCAATGTTCATTTCATGGTTTGATATTGCAGTTATATATGATGTTGGTATATGGTGAGAGAGATTCAGTACATGGGATTTTTCCAGTACATATCTTTGCAATCACCTATGAATCTATAATTATTTCAAAACAAAACTTTAAAAAATTATCAAATAAATCAATGCCTCACTCCAGAAAAATTGAATCAAATCTCTGGAGTGAGTCTAGGCACCTGCATAGTTTTAAGGCTCCCAGTGTGATTCTAATGTGCATCTAGGATTGAGAACCATTGCCTTACCAGCACTATAAGGTCACTTTCAATAATTTCAATGCTTGGGTGTTTCTACTGTGGCTCATTGGGTTAAGAATCCAACTAGTATCCATGAATACACGGGTTCAATCCCTGGCCCTGCTCAGTGGGTTAAGGATCCGGTGCTGCCATGAGCTGTGGTGTAGGGTTGCAGACTCAGCTCGGATCTAGTGTTGCTATGGCTGTGGTGTAGGCTGGCAGCTGAAGTTCTGATTCGACCCCTAGTCCCCTGGGAATTTCCATATGCCATAGGTTTGGCCCTAAAAAAAAAAATAATAATTTCAATGCTTGGATTAAGGTTATCAGCTACTAGTCTAGTTTCTTGCACAGCAAGGGTAAATCCTCTATGGAAGAAGAAATATCATTCAGGGTCACAAATTATTTCTAGAGTTTTTCAAATTCAACATCCATCAGAAGCCAAGACTTGACCTAAAACTAAGAATAAAACAGGTAACAGAAATATACGCAGATCTAGGGAGTTCCCTTAGTGGCTCAGTGGTTAACGAATCTGACTAAGAACCATGAGGTTGTGGGTTCGATCCCTGGCCTTGTTCAGTGGGTTAAGGATCCGGCGTTGCCGTGAGCTGTGGTGAAGGCTGCAGACACGGCTTGGATCCTGCGTTGTTGTGGCTGTGGTGAAGGCCGGCAGCTACAGCTCCTGTTAGACCCCTTGCCTGGGAACCTCCATATGCCGCGGGTGCGGCTCTACATAAAGGCAAAAAGACAAAAAAAAAAAAAAAAGAAATATACACAGATCTAGATGTTGAAGATATCAGCAAGGATTTAAAAATAACTATAATTAATGTTCATCAGCGGATGAATGGATAAAGATAAACGTGAGTACACATGCAAACACACACAATGGAATATTATTCAGCCTTAAAAAAGAAGGAAATCTGGCTATTTGTAACAACATGGGTGAAACTGGAGGGCATTATGATAAATGTAATAAGCCAGAGAAAGAAAGACTATGATATCACTTATATGTGGAATTAAAAAATACAACACACACACACACACACACACACACACACACACAATGGAATGTTATTCAGTCTTAAAAAAGAAGGAAATCTGGTTATTTGTGACAACATGGGTGAAACAGGAGGGCATTATGATAAATGAAATAAGCCAGAGAGAGAAAGACTATGATATCACTTATATGTGGAATTAAAAAATACAACAAACTAGTGAATTTAACAGAAAACAGCACACTCACAGATATAGAGAATAAACTAGTGGTTACCAATGGAGATGAGGGAAGGGCAATATAGAAGTCAGGAGTGGGAGGTATGAACTACTGGGTATAAAATAGGCTCAAGCTGTGTTTTCTTCAATCGCTTCTTTTAGCCTGGCTGCTACTAGGCCAAGTTCATCTCTAGTACAAGACCCTGTAGAAAGTGGCAATCACTCTGCTGAATAGGGTATGTGCTGGGGATAGGAGTAGGAGGAGAATAAATGAATGGATCAAATTGTTGTTATTGTTTTTAAACTCTCCAGTGTATTCTGAGAAAGTAGTTTATTTTCCTCCATATGATTTTCTTTAACTGAATAAATTTTCTCCACTGAAAAGCATTTTTTTTTTGTCTTTTTGCCTTTATGTAGAGCACACCCACAGCATATGGAGGTTCCCAGGCTAGGGGTCTAACAGGAGCTGTAGCTGCTGGCCTTCGCCACAGCCGCAGCAACACGGGATCTGAGCCACGTCTGCAAACTTCACCACAGCTCATGGCAACGCCGGATCCTTAACCCACTGAGAAAGGTCAGGGATTGAACCCACAACCTCATGGTTCCTAGTCGGATTCGTTAACCACTGAGCCACGAAGGGAACTCCTCCACTGAAAAGCATTTTTAAAAGTAAGGCCTGGATGTTGTCACCAAAATGGTGGTATAGGAGACCCTAGCCTCTGTCCCCCAACAAAGATCAACAATTAGACAGTGATTCATGAAAAAAAATAGCTCTGAGGAGAGATCCAGAGTTCACTTAAGAAACCCTGGCAACACAGTGGAACAAAACAGAATAGTAAGTGTACAAAAAGGAGGGAAAATAGCTTCGTTTTGCCTGCAGCATCCCATTCCCCAGGCTGGCACTGCTCAGCACAAGGAGGGAACTCCCAAGCTGGAAATAGTTCCCCTTGCTGGGACAGCAGAGTGAGCAACCGGTCCCCAGTCTTTTGCAGTACCACATAAAGGACTCTCTTTGGTTTTACCCAACCCAGAGAACTGCAAAGCTAAGATGTACAGAGGAAACTATAAAACAAGGAAGAAAAGCAGGGGCTACCAGTATCACTTACACAAGAGGAGCAACTGCAATTCCCTGTAACCTGCTTGGAATAGGATCTCAGTAGATTTCACCTCTCACCATTTAACCATGGTCAGCACAGCTGCCATGGAATTCCTCCAGATTTCACCAGTTTCACCCCACAGGTACTCATGTACGCATACATCAGCCATTTGAGTCTTTCCCAGCTTCCTCCCCACCACCCTTGCTGAAGCCTGAGACCTGCACTGGCAGCCACTTCAGGTGGCAAGAACCACCCTAGACTCTCATAGCTGTGCCCTATCAATCAATGTGTGCATAGTCAGGGCTAACCTTCTAGTTGTGTATCTGCATGCTGCCAGTCTGACAACTGTCATCAGCCTCCACTAATGTGTGCACACCTGCAGTAAGATCCTATAACCACAGAAGTGCATACTCACCCTGTTTCCTGTCACTGGCCTGTACCATGAGATTCATCTACAGCTAGGCCCTCTTAGCTGTGTACCTGAAAACCCCAATCTGACTCCCAGCTTTGGCCACCACTGCTCCTGTGGTAAGACTCAGCAACCACAGTACCACATGTGAACAGCTGGGAGCTGCCAGCTTTACTCACAGCTGGTCCTGGCCTTTCTGCTTGCTATGCCCTAGCCCCTGCCCTGCCACCATGTATGTGTCTGCATTAGGCCCCTGCCAGCATATAGGTACCTATAGCTGGCTCCTGTAGGTGATTATGTGCACACCACCAGTTCTCACTACCATTTCTGCCTGCCCTGATCCCTAGCAACTGGACCTAGAGGTGCTACTGAGGACCCCAACAGTCACAACAGCTACAGACCCCCACACAGTACTAGTCAAGGGCCACACAGTTGTTGACACTGTGGTTCTCAGCAGCCTAAGCCAAAGAGCCATGCTTCCTCAGAACTGAAGTCACATATACACCCACACTTGGTGCTCTGCACCACGAGACCCAAAATCACAGAATGCTCCAGTGTTCCTCCACTCTCAGCTGAAGGTTTTTCCTAACTGAAGGCAGTCCCTAAAGTGTGGAAGAGGTGACTGTTTCTTCAAATGTGCAGACACCTACACAAGATCATAGGGATCACAAAGAATCAAGGAATCATAACATGACAAAAGGAACATAGTAAACATTCAGCAACTGACCCCAAATAAATGGAGATATATGAATTACCTGACAAATAATTCAAAATAATTGTTATAAAAATGCTCAGAGAGCTACAAAAGAACACAGACATACAACTTAAGGACATCAGGAAAGCAACCCAAGACCAAAACAAGAAGTTGAACAAAGACACAGGAAAAAAAAATAGAAATTTTGGAGCTGAAGACTATAACGACTAAACAATATTGAAGAATTTATTGAGAGCCTCAATAGCAGATTTCATCAAGCAGAAGAAATAATCACTGACTTTGATGACAGATCAATTGGAATTATACAATCAGAGGAGAAAAAGGAAAAAAGAATGAAAAGTATTTAAAAAAACCCATGGGACTTATAGCACACCATCATCAGAAATGATGCATATATCACCGGAGTCCAAGAAGGAGTAGAGGGAGAAGGGGATGAAAGCTTACTTAAAGAAATAATAACTGAGAACTTCCCACCTTGAGGAAAGATTTGGACATCCAAGTTCATGAAGCTAATAGGCTACACCAAAATTTCAACCACTAAAGACCTTCTCTAAGACACATTATAATAAAACTGAATAAAAGAAAATATAGAGGAGCATTTTGAGAGCAGCAAGGAGGGCTCATAAGACACCTTGGGCTTATAAGCCAACTGCCTCTGGAACCAGCATCATGCACCAGTGGGCTAATACCAGCTTTGGGTCATGTCAGATTTTTCATGCAGTTGTGGCAGGAACAGCCCTGCTCACCAGCAGGCCAAAAATAGATCCAAGATCCCTAGACCTGAATCCGTCCATCTCAGAACCTAGCTCCACCCAGCACTAGGCCAGCAGTAGTCCTAGGAGTTCCCTGGGCCCTGTAGCCAGCTACCTCATGACTTACCCCACCCACCACTGACTGGTAGCCTCCATACAAGGCAAGCCCTGGCAACCAATCTAACTAGGGTCTAGCCATGCCTACCAGATCATTCACAGTAGTCAGCCCACCAGAATAGAAGAACCCATGCAGCTGACATAAAGGGCACCCCCTAGAACATATAGTTCTGGTGACCAGAGGGTAGTGTACTGCTATAACTCAAAAGAGGTCTACGATAAAAGGCCACATCTCCAAGGTTGGGAAACAGAAAAAACTTACCAAATACATAGAAATGAGAACAGCAAACTAGGCAAAATAAGGCTGCAGAGAAATGTATTCCAAACAAAATAACAAGATAAAACCCAGAAGAATTAAGTGAAGTGGAGACAGGTAATCTAACCGATAAAGAGTTCAAGGTGATGACCACAAGGACGTTCAAGGAATATGGGAAAAGACTGGATGAACAGAGTGAGAAGTTAGAAGTTTTTAACAATGAATTAGAAAATATAAGGAAGAATAAAACAGAGCTGAAAAATGTAATAAAAGGAAATGTAATGAAAGGAAAAATACCTTAGAAGGAATCAACAGTAGGTTAGATGATACAGAGGATCAGATCAGTAAGCTCGAAGACAAAGTAGTGGAAATCACTAAAGCGAAACAGAAAAAAAGAACAAAAAATGAGACAGTTTAAGAGAGTTCTGAGACAATATCAATATACAAATATTTACATTATAAGGGTCCCAGAAGGAGAAGAGATGGAGAAAAGAGCAGAGAACATATTTGAAGACATAATAGCTGAAAACTTCCCTAATCTGGGAAAGGAAACAGACATTTAGGTCCAGAAATCACTGATAATCCCAAACAGGATCAACACAAAGAGGAACACACCAAATCACATTGTAATTAAAGTAGCAAAAATTAAAGATAAACAGAGAATCTTAAAAGCAGCAAGAGAAATATAACAAGTCACATACAAGGGAACCACCATAAAGCTATCAGTTGACTTTTCATCAGAAACTCTGCAGGAGGGCAGAAGGGAGTGGCACGATATGTTTAAAGTGATGAGAGGGGGAGTTCCTGTCATGGCTCAGTGGAAACAAATCTGACTAGTAGCCATGAGGACGTGGGTTTGATCCCTGTACTCGCTCAAGGGGTTAAGGATTCGGCACTGCCATGAGCTGTGGTGTAGGTCACAGACGTGGCTTGGATCTGGTGTTGCTGTGGCTGTGGTGTAGGCCAGGAGCTGCAGCTCTGATTCAGCCCCTAGCCTGGAACCTCCATATGCCATGGGTGCAATCCTAAATAAATAAATAAATAAAACAAAGTGATGAAAGGGAAAAAGTTACAACCAAGAATACCCTACCTAACAAGGCTTTCATTCAGGCTTGAAAGAGAAATCAAAACTATTATAGACAAGTAAAAACTAAGAGTTCAGCAACACCAAACCAAATTTATAACAAATGTTAAAAGGACTTCTTTTAAGTGAAAAGAAAAGGCCACAATTAGGATTATGAAAATTACGAAAGGAAAAATCTCATTGGTAAAGACAAATACACATTAAAGATAGTAAATCTACTACTTATAAAGCTAGTAGGAAGGTTAAAAGACAAAACTAAAAGATTATCTCTATACACAATAAGTAGT
>PVHT021183519.1:19903448-19963594 GCA_004024745.2 Catagonus wagneri
TCTAGTCGGATTCGTTAACTGCTGCGCCACAACGGGAACTCCTCATTGTAGTTTTGATCCACATTTCTCTAATAATTAGCAATGTTGTAACTAGCACTTTTCATGTGCCTGTTGGCCATCTATATGTCTTCTTTGGAGAAATGTCTATTTAGGTCTTCTGCCCCCAAATTTTTTCACTGGGTTGATTTTGGTTGCTATTGAGTTGTACAAGCTGTTTTATATTTTGGAAATTAAACACTTGTTGCTTGCACTGTTTGTAAATATTTTCTCCCAATCTATAGGCTGTCTTTTTATTTTGTTTGTGGTTTCCTTTGCTGTGCAAAAGCTTCTAAGTTTGAATTTGATTAGGTCCCATTTATTTATTTTTGTTTTTATTTCTACTGCCTTGGGAGACTGACCTAAGAAAACGCTGATACAGTTTATGTCAGAGAATGTCTTGCCTATGAACTCTTTGAGAGTTTTATGGTGTCATGTCTTTTGAGTCTTTAAGCCATTCTGTTTATTTTTGGGCATGCTGTGAGGGTATGGTCTAACTTCATTGATGTGGCTGTCCAACTTTCCAAACATCACTTGCTGAAGAGATGGTCTTTTTCCAATTTTGTATGCTTACCTCCTTTGTTGAGGGTTAAATGACCTTGGGTGTGTGTGTTTATTTCTGGGCTCTCTCTTCTGTTCCACTGATCCATGTTTGTTTTAGTGCCAATATCACACCATTTTGATTATTGCAGCTTTTCAGTATTGTCTGAAGTCTGAGAGAGTTATGCCTCCTGCTTTATTTTTTTTTTTTTCCTTAGGATTGGTTTTGAAATTCTGGGTCTTTTATGGTTCTATATAAACTTTTGGATTATTTGTACTAATTCTGTGAAAAAAGTCCTGGGTGGAAGTTCCCGTCGTGGTGCAGCGGAAATGAATCTGACTAGGAACCACAAGGCTTCAGGTTCGATTCCTGGCATCACTCAGTGGGTTAAGGATCCGGCATTGCCGTGAGCTGTGGTGTAGGTAGCAGACGTGGCTTGGGTCCTGTGTTGCTGTGGCTGTGGCGTAGGCCAGCAGCTGCAGCTCAGATTAGACCCCTGCCTGGGAGCCTCCACATGCCACCAGTGGCAAAAAAAAAAAAAAAAAGTCATGGGTAATTTGATAGAGATCACATTAAATCTGTAGACTGCTTTGGGTAGTAGGCCTATTTTCACCATCTTAATTCTTCTAATCCAAGAGCATGGAATATCTTTTCATTTCTTTGAATCCTCTTTAATTTCCTTTATTAATGTTTTATAGTTTTCAGTGAATAAGTCTTTCACCTACTTGGTCAGGTTTATTACTAAGTATTTCATTTTGGGGGTAGTGATATTATTATTATTATTATTATTATTTTGCTTTTTAGGGCTGTACCCGCAGCATATGGAAGCTCCCAGGTGAGGGTCCGAATCGGAGTTGCAGCTGCCAACCACAGCCACAGCCACAGCAGTGCAAGATCCCAGCTGTGTCAGCAACTTAACACTGTAGCTCACAGCAACATCAGATCCTTAACCCACTGAGTGAGGCCAGGGATCGAACCTGTATCTTCATGGATTCTATTGGGTTCATTACTGCTGAGCCACAATGGGAACTCTTGGGGGATGTGATGTATTGTTTTTGTTTTGGCTGTGCCAGGGGCCTGTGGAAGTTCTAGGGCCACGAATCAAACTTATGCCAGAGCAGTTACAACACCAGATCCTTAACTCACTGAGCCAATACAGAACTCCCCAAAATGCAATTTTTTTTACATTCCCTTTCTGATATTTCCTTGTTAGTGTAAAGAAATGCAAGCAATTTCTGTATGTTAGTCTTGTATCCTGCTATCTTGTTGAATTCATTTATCAGTTCTAGCAGTTTTTGTGCAGAGTTTTTAGGGTACTCTATATATAGTATCTATCATGTCATCTGCATATAATGGCAACTTTACTTCTTCCCTTCCAATTTAGATAGCTTTTATTTGTTTTTCTTGTCCAATTGCTGTGGCTAGAACTTCCAATATTACGTTGAATAGAAGTGGTGAGAGTGTGAGCATCCTTGACTTGTTCAAGATTTTAGCAGGAAAGCCTTCAGCTTTTCACCACTGAGTATTATATTGACTATGGTTTTGTCATAAATAGCTCTTGTTTTGTTGAGATATGTTCTCTCTATATCCACTTTGGTAAGAGTTTTTATCATGAAAGGATGCAGAATTTTGTTGAATGCTTTTTCTGCATCTGTTGAGAGGATTGTGTGGTTTTTGTCTTTTCTTTTGTTTATGTGGAGATCACATTGATCGACATATATTGAACCATTTTGTAAACTTAGGATGAATCCCACTTGGTCATGGTATATGATATTTTTATGGTGTTGTTGGATTTGGTTTGTTAAATATTTGTTGAGAATTTTTGCATCTATATTCATAAAATATATTGGCTTGTAATTTTCTTTTTTTGGTCATGTCTTTGGTTTTGATATCAGGGTGGATGGTGGCTTCTTAGAATTCTCTTTGGGAACATTCTCTCCCAGTCTTTTGGAAGAGTTTGAGAAGGACTGGTATAAGTTCTTCTGTGAATGTTTGGTAGAATTCACCTGTGAAGCCATCTGGTCCTGGACTTTTGCCTGTAGGGAGTTTTAAAAAATTACACATTCTATTTCACTTCTAGTGATTGGCTGTTCAAATTATCCATTTCTTCTTGATTCAATTTTGGTAGGCTGTATATATCTAGAAAGTTGTCCATTTCTTCTAGGATGTTGAATTTGTTGGCATGCAAATTTTTTAAAAAAAAATTCTGTGGGGTTTGTTGTTTCATCTCCTTTTTTATTTCTTAATTTATTTGGGTTCTCTCTTTTCTTATTTGTGAACCTAGCCAGAGGTTTGTCAATTTTGTTTACCCTTTCAAAGAATCAATTGTTTTACTGATTTTTTCTATTTTTTTAATCTCTATTTTATTTACTCTCTGATCTTTATTATTTCCTTCCTTCTGCTGATTTTAGGTTTTCTTTGCTCTTCTTTTTCTAATTCTTTTCTTTAAATTAAATTTTATAGAGTATAGACGACTTACAATGTTATGCTAGTTTCAGTTGTAGAGCAAAGTAAAGCAGTTATACATATACATATATCCATTCGTTTTCAGACTCTTCCCATACAGTTTATTAGGCAGCATTGAGTAGCTTACTCTGTGCTATACAGTAGGTCCTTTTTACCCATCCATTTTATATATAGTAGTGTGCATATGTCAGTCCCAATCCCGTAATTCATCCCTCCTCCCAGTGTTTCCCATTTGGTAACCATAAGTTTGGTTTCAAAATCTTTGAGTCTGTGTCTGTTTTCTAAGTTCTTTTGTATAATTTTTCATTAGATTCCATATATTAGTGATCTCATATGATATCTGTCTTTCTCTGACTTCACTTAGTATGATCATTTCTAGGTTTATCCATGTTGTTGCAAATAGTATTATTTCATTCTTTTTTATAGCTGAGTATCTAATTCTTTTAAGTGCTAGGTTAGGTTGATATTTGAGTTTTTTTCATGTTTTCTGAGAAAGGCCCATATCACTATAAGTTCCCGCTAAGAATTGATTTTGTTGCAACCCATAGATTTTTGTACAGTTTTGTTTTCATTGTAATTTGCCTCAAGACTTATTTTCTAATTTCCTCTTTGAGTTTATCCTTGATCCATTGGTTTTTTTAATAGCATGTTTAGTCTCCACATAATTATTTATTTCCCATTTCTTTTCCTGGCTTGATTTCTAATTTCATGCCACTGTATTCAGATACAATGCTTGAAATAATTTCTATACTCTTAAATTTGTTGAGGCTTGTTTTGTGCCCTAGTATGTGGTCATTCTATAGAATGTGCCATGTGCACTTGGAACGAAGAATGTGTGTTCTGATTTTTTTTTGCATGTAATTTCCTGAAAATACAGATTAAATCTAAGTGTTCTATCGTATCACTTAGGATCTCTCTTGCCTTATTGACTTTGTTTAGAAGATCTGTCCATTGATGTGAACTGAGCATTAAAGTGTCTTACTATTTATTATTGTATTTCCATCAATTTCTCCCTTTATGTCTGTAAGTATTTGTTTCATGTATTTAAGTGCTCCTATATTAGGTGCATATATGTTGATGAGTGTAAAATCCTCTTGTTATATTCGTCCTTTTATCATTATATAATGTCCTTCTTTATCTTTCTTTATGGCCCTTATTTTAAAGTATATTTTGTCTGATATGAGTATTGTGACCTTGTTTTCAGGTCATTTCTGTTTGCATAATCTTTTTCCATCCCTTCAACTTCAATTTATGTGTGTCTTTGCCCAAAAGTGGGTCTCTTGTAGGCAGCATATTATAGGCTTTTTTTTTTTAAATCTAGTCTGCCACTTTGTGTTTTCTGACTGGAGCATCTAGTCCATTGACATGTCAGCTAATTATTGATACATATGTATTTACTGCTATTTTAAACCATGTATTCCAGTTGATTATATGTTTCTTCTTTGTTTGTTTTCTTTTTGTGGCTTGATCATTTCCTTCTATTTTATGCTTGTGTTCTCTTCTTTTTGGCTTTTGTGAATCTACTGTGTGTTTTTGATTTGTGGTTACCTTTTTCAAGTATGTTTACCCTTTCTTCTATTTGCTTTCTTTAGACTGATGGTTATATAGATTCAAACACATCATTTAAAAAGAATCTACATTTCCTTCTATTCTTCCCCATATTTTGTGATTTTGATGTCCTCTTTTACATCTCCACATTATCCTTTTGCTGTTCCTTGTGTTTATCATTACTTTCAGAGATTTTTTTTCTTTTTGATCTGTATACTACTAGCTTATTTAAGTGATTTACTTTCCAACTGTCATTTCATTTTTTCTATGTCTTCTTTTCTACTTAGAGAAGACCTCTTAATATCTATTTTAGGATAGGTTTAGTATTGCTGTATTCTTTTAGCTTTTGCTTGTCTGAGGAATTCTTTATCTCTCCTTCTAGTCTAAATGATAATCCCTTTGGGGGGAGTATTTCAGGTTGCAGATTTTTCCCTTTCAAGATTTTGAATATATTTTCCCACTCTTTTCTGGCCTTGTCTCTATACAGAAATCAATTGATAGCCTGATGGGGGTTCCTTTGTAACTAACTCTTTTGTTTTTCTCTTGCTTCCATGAGGATCCTCTCTTTCTCTTTAACTTTTACCATTTTTATTATAATATGTCTTGGTGTAGGTCTGTCTGGGTTCTTTTTGTTTGGGACCTTCTGTTCTTCCTATATTTCAATATCTGTCTCCTTCTTTAGGTTTGGGGATTTTTCAGCCATTATTTCTTCAAATACATTTTCAATCTCTTTTTCTCTTTATTCCCCTTCTGGAATACCTATTACACATAGATTAGCACACTTAATATTATTCCATAGGTATCTTACATAGCTTTCTTTTTTTTTTAATTTGGCTTTCTGTCTGCTGTTCTGATTGGTTGATTTCCATAATTCTATCTTCCAAATCACTTATTCATTCTTCTGCATTATCCATTCTTCTATTCATTGCCTTTAGCTCAGCTTTTATCTCAGCGAATGAATTTTCTAATTTGGGGGCTCTTCCTTATAGTTTCTAGTTCCCTTTTAGAATAATCTGGAGTTTTGTCAATAGCTTTTCTTAAGTCCTTCAGTATTTTCATTACTTTCTTTTTGAACTCAGTGTCTATTAACTGAAGAGGTCTCTTTCATTGTTTGTTTCTTCAAGGAAATTCTCTTGGTCTTTTAACTGAGAGTGGTTCCTCTACTTAATTTTACTTATATTTCTCTTATGCTGTGAGTTTGGGAGAACCAATAATCTATCGTAGTCTTGGAAGGCTACTTATGTGTGGGGCATCCCTGTATAGCTTGTGTGGATTTACTATTTTTGGCATGAGGACTGCTTTTAGTTTGGATACTTGCTGCCTCTTTCCTCAGCATGGGCTAGCCATCAGCCCCTTGACAGGGGGAGTGCAGGTGCAGCAGCGCATGTGTACTCCCAGGGCCCATGCTGGCAGGGGCAGTGACCAACATCTGCTCATGGGTCTCTCACCAGCAGTTCATGCCTACCTTTGAAGCCTCCAATGGCAGTGGTGTTTCATACCCAGCCCTGGAGCTCCTGTAGGTGGAGTCCTGTTGCCTGCAAGTGCACGTATGAGGAAAGATCTTATGGCAGTCTTGCCCCTCTCCGCATGTGTCTCCCAACAATGGTGACTTGCCTCTCTGGCAGCTGCAGGCTTCTTCTCTGTACATCACCTGTTGTGGTGCCCCATTCTCCAGCCCCCTCAGGCTGTCCCCACACAGCCAACCCCAGTCCTCTTACCTAGTCTGACCTCTGAAGCCTGAGTTTCAGTATCCACCTCCTGCCTACCCAAGCAGATGCGTGTCTCAGGCTGTGGAGTGTAGGTAGGCAGTACTGACTGTGTGCATAGTCTCTCTCCATTTTGCCTTCTGCAAACCAGTTGCTGTGCTCTCTTCTGAGGCTCCAAAACTCCTCTTCCATCCTGCTGACCTCCCTGTTAATGAGGGGACGTCCCAGGATGCAGGAATCTTTCCTCTTTCTCAGCTCTCTCCCAGGGGCACAGGTCCTGTCCTGCTTCCTGCTTCTTTTCGTTTCTTTCTTTCTTTCTTTTTTTTTTTTGTCTTAACTGGTTATGTGGAGATTTTGTTGCCCTTTCAGAAGTCTGAGGTCTTCCGCCAGTGTTTAGTGAATGTTCTGTGAGAATCATTCCACATGTAGCTGCATTTTTGATCTGTCTGTGAGAGAAGATGAACTCATGGGTTCCCCATTAGCAGTGTTCATTCACATTGGCATAGTTTTTGTTGTTTTGTTTTGTTTTGTTTTTTGTTTTATATAAGTTTGTTCCATGAAGTCATCTAATACTTCTTAATCTGTAAATCCCTCAACCTGTAGCAGGGATACTGGTCCTATTATATCAGAATAGATCATAACCATTCCCAAAACTAAGGACAGGGGATCAGGTCCCAAAAGAAGGCCTCCTCCCCTTCTCCCCAGTAGTGTTGGTGAGGACAATGACAGGAATTGAGCTCTAAGAGAGAGTGGGCTCTAAGGTTTAACAGGTCCTTTATACGTACCAGCCAGGAAAAGATGGAGTTCATTAAATATCTCCCAAGTCTTCCTTCGAGCCGAGCACATAGGGCTGAAACATTTTATGACAGCTGTTGCATGAAGAACTAGAAGTATATGATGTGGATCCTTCTCTAATAGGAATCTGAGGATAAGATTACCAGTGATTCAATTTAGGAAGGACCTTCAGTTATTTGACTGGGTGGTGCCATAAAGTCTGAATAGTTTCTGAGCATTAGCATTCCAGGCAAAAGTGAAGCACTGAAATTCTCAAAACTAAGGACAGGGGATCAGGTCCCAAAAGACCTCTCCAACCAAGCTCAAAACCAAGAAGGTAAAACATGGTATCTCCATTTCCTATCACTGTATTCCTTCCCTGCTAAGTGCATAGTCTGTCCTGTTACAAATGCAATCAAAGAAGGGTGTCTGCAGTATTGTTCATAATACCAAGAAAGTAGAGCACTAACTATCCAACAGTGGTACCTTGATTATATGCATTATGCTACATCCTAAACAATGTAATCCTATCCAGTCTTTGACACTGCAGAAGAAAATACAGTAGCAGTCACAGTAGCCTTAGCTAGTCCTATAAAGCCAGTGCTATCTGCCAGGTACTGCTCTAAGTATTTGGCAAATGTTGACTCACTTAAATATTCACAACAATAGTGTGAAGCAGAAACCATTATTCTTCCCATTTTTCAGATGAAAAAATTTTCATTATTAATGAAAAGGACATGCCCAAGGATTACACAGTTAGTAAACGACAGAGCCAGGATTCAAGTCCAGATAGGCTAGCTCCAGAGTCCACACTTTTAACTATACAATGACCAAGAAAAATGTTAATCATTTATCACTAAAAGATAAGAGCCAGGGTTCAAAATACAGTCTTAAAAGTGTGACTCCAATTCTATATAAGGCAGTTAGAAAAATCATATGACTATACATGCAAAGAAAACTATTGTACCACATGCCATAATGTTAACAATGTGGTCAGTGTTTAAATGATCCTTATTTGCTTCTTTATAATTTTCTATATTGTATAGCATTTTCTCTAAAAACACGTGACTTTTTAGTGAGAAAAACATTCTGAAGACAATACCATGTCTTGGTAAAACCAGCTCAACAATTTGTGACTTTTATGCAAGATCTTCTGGTGTGAAGCTATGGAAAGTAGTCATATCCCATGGAAAGTATTCAAGGGACGTGCATAGATCACATCATGCAACCATTTTGCCTCAGAGACAAGTGATCTTCAATCCCATTAAAGTATAAGCCAAGTGCACGGGAGGTGAGCTAGGCAGAGAACCAGCTAGAATTCAGAATGTTGAACCTGACAGGAACCTCAAGCCTCTTGAATCTACCGCCTCACTTGGTAGAGAATGAGGCTGGAGAGGTTACCAATAAAAGATCTTTAATTGGGAGTCCCTTACAGAAAATGGCATTAGTCTTAAGAAGCAGAACTCAGTAGGAAATTTCACAGGTAATTTAAAATTTAGCCATAAAATGTCATGGCAATAGCAGTTGAGGGAATTTGAGAAGATTTTTATCTTCTTGTGGCCCCAAAAATCTACCACGAGAAAGCCCTGTAAATATCTTGCAGCAAAGACTCATGCATATAACTTGGGCAAGTTCAAAATTAGCTATAACTGAGAAGAATCTGCCTCAGATGATGACACAGATATATAGCCTTCTTTTCTCTGGCTACACCCTCAGACAGAGTTGGGTTAAAGACATTGTGTCTCTCTGTAGGTGTCAATGGAGGCAACCCAGAGTTCTTGTACTTACAGTTTAGTCTGGATTTCCTGAAGGAAGGGTAAATTGAAAAACCGACACCCAGCTCCACCCTCCCAAAACATCATGGTGACTCATGTGAGGATAGTAGAGAGGGATTACAATCTCTAAACAACATGGTTTTCCAAAGCTTGACCTTTCCAATGGCTACTCCCAGAACAGGGCCAATCAGTGAGTCTTACCAACAGAGCAGCCTCTCCCAGCAGTTCCCCCCAGCCTCCCAAACTGGGCTTCTTCCAGAATCTCTTGCTGATCCCATTGTTTTAGGCCTCTCTCTGTCTCACTGATGATATATTACCTCTAGAGGGCAGCTCAAAGTGGGGCTGTTACTGAGTTCTGGAATGATAGCACTTCAGAGAGTTTAAATAAACTGTTCAAAATGTCCTGGATTACATTAGCAAAACAATTCTAATGTCACAGAATGTCACAATTTCAGCTGCCTTTCCAAGCCATTTGCAGAACTCTAGGAGTCCTGTGTACAGACCAAATATGTACACTACTACACAAACTAAACAGAATTGTATGATAAGAGTGTCTAGACTTACAAAGATAGAATTTAGAGGTTTCAAAGGGAAGATTATTTCCAGCTAAGGTAGTGAACAAGGCATTCTTTGAGAGGTGGCCTTTGAGCTGGGCCTTAAAGATGGACCCATACAGGAAGAGAAGCAGGACAGGGATACCCAGACAATGGGAATGGTCTGAACAAAAGTTTGGAGCTAAGAAAGAATGAATCATAGCACAGCAAAATGAGAAGTCCTGTCTTCTAGAATAGAGGTGTCCTGTAGGCAAGCCAGGAACTGAGAAAATAACCATATTTCGTCAAATCTAAGATGGCATGATTGCTATCAATTGTAAGAAGCACTCTGATTTCAGAGATGTTTTACTTTAAAAAAAATATTTCTTAGAGTTGATGAAACAATGGTAGCTGAGGTCATATTATAGAAGGTCTTGAAAATCAGATGGGATGGTAAATGGTAAGGAATAAGGAGCCCTGTAATATTACCCTTTATGAAGACTGCTCTAGTTGTTGCAGGGAGGCCAAGATAGGATATGTTGATCAGGAGCTACTGCATTAGTTAGCATCAAGGGAACCAGAGTGGTGGTAACGGGAATAGAAAGGGTCAGACACAGGAGATATTTCTAAGGAAAACCCAAGTGAGTCAACCACTCAGACGTGGTGAGTGAGAGAGGAGTCAAAGATGAATTCCAGATGGGTAACAAGGAGGAATATGCTATGCCTGTCATATTTTATGTTTTCAACTTATTATATTTACTTGTTACATATTTTTTCCTTTCCTGATTTTGGCTAGATGGTAGTTTTTGTAGTTCCCTTTCTCCCCTATCTAGTGCTTTTAAAGTTTTTATTCTCATCTTTATATTACTAATGGTTGCCCTTACATAATTAAAGCTATATTTTTATATTAACATAAAAAATTAATAGCTATTCATTCTCAAACAGAATGGAAGACTGAGCTGCTTTTTCTCTCCTCCATCCTATCCCTCATCCTCATTCCTACCCCTTTCAGGC
The DNA here is from genome assembly GCA_004024745.2 of Catagonus wagneri. Classification (NCBI taxonomy): domain Eukaryota; kingdom Metazoa; phylum Chordata; class Mammalia; order Artiodactyla; family Tayassuidae; genus Catagonus; species Catagonus wagneri. The sequence goes on from PVHT021183519.1 coordinate 19,913,842, forward strand.
TTTGTTGGTATCATCACATTTGGATTTTTTTTTTTTTCTTTTTACAGCTGCACCAGCATCACGTGGTCCTGGGCCAAGGTCAAATTGGAGCTGCAGCTAAGGCCTATGCTGCAGCCACAGTAGCACTGGATCTGAGCCACAGCTTGTAGCAACGCTGAATCCTTAACCCATTGATTGAGGCCAGGGGTTGAACCCGCATCCTCACAGAGAAAACACTGGTCCTTAACTTGCTGAACCACAATGAGAATGCCACGTACTTGGAATTTTATTTGGGGCTAGATTCATGCACATTTTATATCTAGTCACTAGTGTTATTTAATTATACCATGTAAAATATTCTCCCCAAACAGGACTAATTTCCAGCCATCAAAAATATGTTAAAATTTGGAGTTCCCGTCGTGGCGCAGTGTTTAACGAATCCGACTAGGAACCATGAGGTTGCAGGTTCGATCCCTGCCCTTGCTCAGTGGGTTAATGGTCCGGCGTTGCCGTGAGCTGTGGTGTAGGTTGCAGACGCGGCTCGGATCCTGCGTTGCTGTGGCTGCGGCGCAGGCCAGTGGCCACAGCTCCGATTAGACCCCTAGCCTGGGAACCTCCACATGCCGCAGGTGCGGCCATAAACCCGTGGCCATAAAATGACAAAAGGCAAAAAAAAAAAAAATATGTTAAAATTTAAGGAAACTTCTACCCTAAGGCCTGCTATGAATTTCAGTCTATAGTCCCTATGGTGCTAATTTCTAATAATTACTAACTACCTCTAAATTGTTTTAATTTTCAATAGTGTTATAATTTCTATTTTCCTAAATTTTATTTTAGCTTTATTGCTTTCAAATTTTCTTGATTGGATAAGCATATTTTTTGTTCTTACCTTAGGATGCGTAGCTTCTAGAATAAAGTATGTAGTTTTAGTTGTTGCCCCTTAATGAAATCATAAGAGGCATTCAGAAGGAGCAGAGAAATACAATAAAATGTTTGAAGAGAAAGGGCTGCTGCTGAGTATGGACCAACAAAAACCATTAGGAATATTAAGTCTGGGAAAGAAATGACTTAGAGGGCATATGGTTAAAGCTTTTGAAAGATCAGGTGAATCTACTGATAGGATCATTACACTAACAGAACATTTTGTGAAACTTTTAAGAAATAGATTTAGAGAAAAAATTAAAACTGTTGAGTTTCACAAGAGGTAGTTCTGCTAGATACCTTCTTGGACCTTTTCAGATCTAATTTTTATATTTCTCTGCCTTTTTCTGGCCCTAGGAGGCTGATAAACATGATGGCATCAACATACTCCCTTGCCCTCAGGCCAGGGTTGGGTTTGGCAAGTGGGGTGGTGATGAAAGGCACTATAGTAGGAGATTGAAAGATGGAGGGACGTGAGGTTGGGGTATTTGCTCCCTAGATCCCTCTCTACCAGAGTGTGCAGCGTTGGGTGAGTATTCCACTAAAGGCTGCCACTCTTGTCAGATAGCACTCTCCACATTCTTTCTTGGTTCTGGGAAATCCTCCCTTTCCCACTCTAGAAGTATTGGCAGTAACAGCTCCCCATTGTTGCTAACCCCAGAAACTGTCTTACCCCTTGCTGATTTCCATAAACCCTGCCCATACCTTGTAAATAGTACCTTTACCAATTTCCCTCAATTACCTACATGGACCATGCCATCCATGGCCAGACCCATCCTGTACCCTGCCTGACACATTACTGCACCTAGAGATCCCTGCATCTAAGAAATAGTAAGAGTAGAACATACAAATGTAAAAAAGGTGATGACAGATAAAAGAGACTAACCCTCAGTTAGGGAAATTAACCAATGTTATGTCATTTTGAGACTGCATTATTGGAGCCAGGGAACATCACTTGGGCTCAGTGGTTGGAGGGACACAGGCTTTTTCTTTTAGAGAATGGATGGTTACACCATTAGTCACCTTGAAAAGTGGATAATTCCTATGCACGAAGTAAATTGAAACTATGGACTGTGGAGGGAAGGGCTTCCATGTCTCCTTAGCCCTTATATCTGAATCCTAGACTTACCGAAATCAAGCTATATTTCAGTGCTTTATATATAAGGGAGTACAAATAAAGTTTCAGATATTGTTGAGAGCACTTTGAGAGAGGTGAATTTCCAGCAAACAGCTGGTAGGGGAGAATGCTGTCATAATTTTGGTATAAAATGAGAGGATATTTTCCACTGGAGTCAGACAGGGAAGCTGGGAATACATGGGTTATGGAAATAGCTTCTACAGTGTCAAATAGACCCTTTTGAAAGATCAGGTGAATCTACTGATATAATTATTACACTAACATTAGAACATTAGCACTAACTAGTCCTATCTCTAGTTTCTCTAGTGGACTGATAGTAGTTTTTTTTTTTTTTTTTCTGTCTTTTGTCATTCCAGGGCTGTACCCGCGGCATATGGAGGTTCCCAGGCTAGGGGCCTAATCGGAGCTGTAGCCGCCAGCTTTTGTCACAGCCACAGCAACGCAGGATCCAAGCCGTGTCTGCAACCTACACCACAGCTCATGGCAACGCCAGATCCATAACCCACTGAGCAAGGCCAGGGATCGAACCCGCAACCTCATGGTTCCTAGTCAGATTCGTTAACCACTAAGCCATGACGGGAACCCCTTGATAGTATTTTTCTGATGGAATCTGAAATACATCCCCAAGGATTGATAAGGAACAAACTAAGCTTCCCTTTCAAAATCTCCATTTGAACTTCTTTTGGGGTTAGAATGCGGGGTTAGGTGGGTATGGCAACATTTATGGGCTTTGTTTTCATTGAGGTTCTGCAATTCATTTTCCCTGTAATGACAGGAATAGTTCTTGGAGCTTTCACAAGGTTGATGTGATGCCTGATTCCTATTTTGGTCTAATGGAACTTAGAATCTCATTAAGGGCCAAACCAACTCTCATTAGTCATATGAGCCTTGCACGTTTACTAAGAACTTGCCCTCTGCTCTGGCAAGAAGGAAGGGCCCTGTGTGCCAGATGAAAGGACATCACCTGACAATCTCTAATATAATGTGAGGCTGGACTCAGTTTAATGTAAGCAGTGTGCCCAGGCATCATCTAAAAATATTGCTGTGAGTTATTAACTTGGATCAGATGCCTTTCTCAAGAATTTTTTTAAAAATATCAAGAGTAGCTTCATATATTAAGAGTTTTGTAACAGTTCAAGGAGATAAATTCCTAAGAAATGAATACCAACTCTCACACAAAGAATAATTGCTCCTGTCCTTGGAAAATGCTCATCAGAGTTTAGGGGTCCAGCTAGCTTAGTATTTCAAGTTGATAACCTGGGATAAAGAGAGATCTAGACCTAAGGTTTTAACATAAACTTTCTGTGAACTCAGTCCCCCTGAATATAGTCTGAAATGTCAGGGTCTCTCCTATCTGCTGCCACCAATTATGTATGACTGGGTTCCACCTCAGGGACATTTTGTTTCTCCACAGGCATAAACATTCCTCTGTTCCCCAAGATTTGTGAGTCCTCCTCAAGAAGTCTTTTTCCATGTGATGGACAAAGACCTCACGTAGTCTGATCTCCCTTATCTGTTCCTTTGACATCTGACAAAAGAGTGCATCTGCAGAGCTGCCTTGCCTACCTGTCCTCTTTTGACCTTTCTGCTTAAACTTGGAGTAATCTCCAAAAGCATGTGACTCAGGCAGCATAATATCAGGGATCGTGGCTGAACTATTATAGACACAGTGGATTAGCAGCCAAAGGGGTTTCTCTGACTCAGGCTACTCAGTGTCCTTAGGTTTCATTTTCTGGTGATCATGCCACTCAGACTGTAATAGCTTTGTAATTTTAAGGAGTAATTCTGAATTACCACATGGCAAGGTCCCTGATGGATGAGCTCATTTTCTGGGTGCATTTTTTAGGCATATTCTCTCAACTATACCAGCTTGGAAAAAAACTCTAAGAAAGAGGAGGGTTTTGTTTCTAATTTATTCCATCTTAACTCTGTTATGGTTGTAATTCTGTTGCACATCATGACCAACACAGCTTGATCAAACATGTGGTTACAGGGTTGGTGAATTGTTTCCTACTTGAAAAGGTCAGACATCCTGATGTTACTTTTTACTGGCCCTGCAGGATGGATGTGGGCTGTCTACCATTCAGTGCCCCACTACATCTTCAAGATCAATGTCACAAAAGGGGATGTCAATGGAGACATTCAGAAAACTGTAGATAGACTGGACTCTTAAAAGTCCATGCTTATTTCTGCAACAGGCCAATTCGATTTGTCTTTGTACTAATTTGTCATAGCAGAGTAACAGTTTTGGGGAAAACAGGCAGATCTCTTCCCATGTGATAACTAAATGGTAATTAATTTGCTAGTCAAACATTCAAAGTAGCATAGGGAACTCTACTCAATGTTCTATAATAACTTATATGGGGAAAGAATCTGAAAAAGAATGAATACATGTATATGTATAACTGAGTCACTTTGCTCTACACAAGAAACTACCACAACACTGGAAAGCAAATTATTACTCCAATAAAAAAGAAAATTATTTTAAAAAGCTCACAGAGTATGGATCCTTATGCTGATAAGAAGAAAGGGGCATAAACCTGATTTCTGGCAACTTCAGACTATTCAGGTTTTTCTCAGAACAGACTTCATCAGAATTGGCTTCTTCCTTTAAAGCAATTCTCTTGAGTTTGAGGTTAATTATAGTACAATGGCCAAAGAGCAACAGATCTGCACTAATGGAATCATTTCAAGGAATTCATGTGGCAAAAACTTAGCTGGAGTTTGGGGGGTCTAATTTGAAATTTCTTTCCCTGGTATTTTACAGTGCTAATTGTTGTTTTGATTCCATCTGTCCAGGATCAGAAGTCAGTCGGCTAAAACCTTTGCTGCCAATGACTCTATGTGTTTTGATTTTTCAGAGAATTCTTTTCAGAGGCTCAGAGGGCTGTGTTCCTCCTGCTAAGACACATTCATTTCATTAATGCTGTGGGTTTTCCCTTTCAGAAGCAAATGTAGGAAAACAGTTTGCCAATTTCTTAAAAGGTTAAACACAGAATTACTGTATGACCCAGCAGTTCCATCCCCAGGTATATAACCAAAAGAACTGAAAACAAGTACTCAAATACTTGTACATGAATGTTCACAGCAGTAATAGTCACAATAATCAAAAGGTGGAAACAACCCAGCAATAGATGAATGGATAAACCAATTATAGTATATACATACAATAGAATATTATACAGTCATAAAAAGGAATGAAGTACTGAAAGTGGTATGATGTGGATGAACCTTGAAAACACTGTGTTAAGTGAAAGAAGCCAGATACAAAAAGTAACATATTGTATGAGCCCATTCACATGAAATTTCAGAATAGGTAAATTTATAGGACAAAAAGCAGACAGATGGTTACTAGAACCTGGAGGTAGATAGGTGTTAGATTTCTTAATAGGGCAATTAAAATACTTTGGAACGGTATATAGATGGTAGTTGCACAATACTGTGGATGTACTAAATGTCACAGGATTGTTCACTTTAAAATGTCTAATTTTGGAGTTCCCGTTGTGGCTCAGTGGTTAATGAATCCGACTAGGAACCATGAGGTTGCAGGTTCGACCCCTAGCCTTGCTCAGTAGGTTAAGGATCCAGCGTTGTCATGAGCTGTGGTGTGGGCTGCAGACGCGGCTCGGATCCCACATTGCTGTGGCTGTGGCGAAGGCCAGCAGCTACAGTTCCTGTTAGACCCCTAGACTGGGAACCTCCATATGCCACAGGTGTGGTCCTAGATAAGGCAAAACAAAACAAAAAAAGTCTAATTTTATGTTATGTGAATTTCACCTTAAATAATTTTATTTTTTTTATTTTTTATTTTTTTTGCCTTTTGTCATTTTAGGGCCGCACCTGCGGCATGTGGAGGTTCCCAGGCTAGGGGTCTAATCGGAACTGTAGCCACTGGCCTACGCCGCAGCCACAGCAACGCAGCATCCGAGCTGCGTCTGTGACCTACACCACAGCTCACGGCAATGCCGGATCTTTAACCCACTGAGCAAGGCCAGGGATCGAACCCGCAACCTCATGGTTCCTAGTCAGATTCGTTAACCACTGCGGCACAACGGGAACTCCACCTTAAATAATTTTAAAATAAATGTAAAACAGCACTTCATTCAATGATCTGCATTAAGTACTGTTCAACACAGAATATCCTTCAGTTCTAGGCCACAGGACTACAAGCCATAGGTAGAGAAACAACTGTTTGTATCAGTTCCTGACAACGAGAAGCTACTTCAGCCACCTGTAATGTGCCAGATTCATAAAGGCTGACAGTTCACCAAGGAAAAGAAGTGATACCCAGTCCTCACACTTTTTGGCAGCTGCTTCAAAACAGAAGAGCCATTCATCTCTCTGACAGTGACAGAGTTTGAGATTCAAGTTTTTTACGCTTTACAAAAATGTATTTTAAACAGAAAATTGATATACTGGTTTTCATGAAAAGCAATCTTGGAATTGGTTATCAGCAGAGGAAAAATGACCTATTTCTTCTCATACGTTCCACTGCATTAAATTTTTGGTTTAAAGATAATCCTAGAATGCTTTTTTCCAAGGTCAGAGGTGTCAGAATTGTCATTCGTCATGAAATCAGAGAGGCAAAAACAATAATTAAGTCTTTGGGAAACAGACCCAGTAAGAGCTGGGGGTGTGTGTGGGGGAGACAATGATATTAGGGACTGAGTATTTGAGGATGTCACATGGAGTGGTGATTATCTGTCCTATCTTTCCAGAGCAAAGAGGAAATGAATCTCAATATAAAAAGGAGCCTCTACTTAGCATTAACATGTTCTTGCTCTAAGGATTACAAGAGAATGAAACAAGACACTAAGGGGGGCTACCATGTTTCTTCAGGAGGCATTTAAACTCTGGGAAGCTGATGGATGTGATGAGCAGTGAAGTGACAGTTCATTTCTCTCACTTTGGGAAAGCTGTAACAGATCAGGATCTTTTTTTTTTAGAGAATTCAGCTACCTGTCTTGAGTCTTAACAGACCTTTCTAAATGTATTTAATATAATTCCTTCATGATTACCTTCTTGTCCTAATCTCAGTGGGGATAAGGGACAAAGACATTATCCAAAAAAAATTTTTTTTTCAAGCAGTTGAAGCTGATTGCAGTAAGTTCATCCCCACCCCAAATAAGTTTCTCATTCTTTGGGTAAAATAATATTAGTTCTTAACTTGATCATCTGTGGCATTTTAAAGCTACTGTACTTTGAAATCATTTATATGAATGATGAGTCTAACTTTAGAATAAAAGCAAAAGTGCTATCTGAATAAACATGCTAAAATAACAGAATATATTTGAGTTTTTCACCTACTTGATTCTAAGGAGAGTCACTACTGTTCTATTGGCCACAAAAAAGCCTTTGGCTGGGAGAGGTTGGAGCAAGTGGTGTGGGGCCAAGGGGAAGGCGGGGAGGAAGGAGCAGAAATTATTGATGCACTGCCCAAAGAGTACTTTATTAGAAATCAAGAATTCCTCAAATTAAATATTAAGGGCTCAATTGTCCATGCCTTACTCTTTTTCTACTTTTTTATTTTACAAGGCCAAAGGCAAAGAAACAACAAAAGATTTACTTACTATACAGAGCCAATAAGTGGTAGAACTGAAGTTAGATTTTTTTTTTTTGTCTTTTTGTCCTTTTTATGGCCGCACCCGTGGCATGTGGAGGTTCCCAGGCTAGGGGTTGAATCGGAGCTGTAGCTGCCAGCTTACGCCAGAGCCAAGCTGTGTCTGCAACCTACACCACAGCTCACGGCAACACCGGATCGTTAACCCACTGAGCAAGGCCAGGGATTGAACCCGCAACCTCATGGTTCCTAGTCGGATTCGTTAACTACTGTGCTTCAAGGGGAACTCCCTGAAGTTAGAATTTAGAACTACTTTATTGCCAATCTAGTGCTTGGTCTACTGAACTAGGTAGGCTTCCCAAATTTGGAATTTCAGTTAACAATAATAAATATATGGTGATAATGTTCATATAAGCACCTTCCAAAAAATATCATGTAATATCATTCTGGTAGTAATTTAATGTTTTGATCAAACTGGCATTTCTACACTTCCTTAGGCATGAAGTGTTTAATAAGGACTTATTATTGCTTTATAAAGCAACAATGCAAAGTAAGATTGTAAACTTAAATATCTGAATAACAAGTAATTCTGACGATACTTGCATTTATTGCTTTTGTGGGTCTTTATGGTGGTGATTTACCAGGTAGGAAGTCTCTGGAGATCAGTCAAAAAAAAAAAATCACATGATATACTCAGTTTTTAGGATTTTAGTGTAAGAACCTCAGGCCAAAGGCTAGACTTGTTTCTATACTTTCCAGTTTTTACCTTCCAGGAGATTTATAATGCATTGTACTTTGGAGCCGCTACAAAATTCTCAGTTACATCTGAGTCATTTAGAAAAACAAATGACACGGAAAACAGGAAATAAAGTATGATGAAATTTGTTTTCAAATGGAAAATTGTAATTTGTTCATTTTGAAGGGAAGAAAAAGGATCATGACCAAGAGAGCAAAAGATAAATAAGATAAATAAGAAAAATGAAATACAGAATTTGGACAAGGAAAAAAGATGGATTTATCTCAAAACATATCTGAAATCTAATTTTTAAATAAAATAATATAAATCCCAAACACTCAGAACAAGTCCTTTTGAGTGAAAAGAACTTCAGGACAAAAGGAAGCCAAGGAATACAGAGGCTGTGGCACATATCCGCTTTCTGTCACCACTGGGGGGTATAGCTCCATGTTAATTTGACGTTATAAATTTTTATAAGTGTAACTCTGGGTAGGCAGTGGTTTCTAGCTCCACACAGGCCATTCAGAGGATCCTTAGGAGGTCACTGGGTCATGTTCTCATGCAACAAGGATTTGGCTACTTGAGATATTATGTGTGTGTCTTGTTGGTAACGAGATTGGGCAATGAGGGAATAAACCATGGAGAGCACAGAGGGTGGCAGCCTGGACGGGCTGCAGAGTCAATAGAAACCACTCATGCAAGGGGTTCCCAAGAGCTATTCCAAGGGTCAGTCAAGATGAGAACCAAGTTGAGGAATCAGATCTCAAAACCAAGAGCAGAGTTACAGTCCGATGGCAACATTCAATGGGGAGCTGAGGCAGTGGCCAGATAATTCAGACAAGGGCAAAGTATATGGTGTTGGAAAAGGAGAAAGAGTTCAAAAACCTTCAGCTAATACTTTGATTTCTAGCATTGATGGCTTTTTTGGGCCTACCAAATTGCAGTAGGTTGAATGGCAGTCCCCTACAAGTTCAGGTAATAACCCCTGGAACTGTGGATGTGACCTTGTTTGAAAAAAGGATCTGTGCAGACATAATTAAGAGTTTCAAGATGGGATCATCCTGGCTTAGCTTGATGGGCCCTAAATCCAATGACAACTGTTTTTATAAGAGATAGGAGAGGAGAACACACAGACAGAAAGGAGAAAAGGCCATGTGAAGACAGAAGCAGAGACTAGAGTCATGCAGCCACATGGCACAGAATGCCTGGGCCCACAGACACTGGAAGAGGCAAGCAGAATTCTCCCAGGACCATTACAAGGAGCACTGTCCTGCCAACACCTTGATTCCAGACTTCGGTGGGGGTGGGTAGCTTAAAAGTCCACATGACTTCTAATACCACTATCTGGTACCTACATAAGTAGCAAAAATGATATATATACAGTGAAATAAATCTATTATTACTTAATAAATGGGATTTGTTTAAAGCATTATATTTTTATTTTTAAAACATGGGGTACAAAATTCAAAAGAGTTCTTAGCAGTATAAAGATTTAGAGCCATGGTTTTAACTTGATTTATTTTTTCTTTTTTAAAAAAATTAAAGTATAGTTGCAGTTCCAATTGTTGCTCAGTAGGTTAAGAACCCAACTAGTATCCATGAGGATGCAGGATCAATCCCTGGCCTTGCTCAGTGGGTTAAAGGATCCGGCATTGCCACAAGCTGTGACATAGGTTGCAAATGTGGCTTGGATCTGATATTGCTGTGGCTGTGGCTGGCAGCGTATGGCTCCAATTTGACCCCTAGCCCAGGAAATTTCACATGCCATGGGTGCAGACTTAAAAAGACCAAAAAAAAAAAATTATAGTTGATTTACAGTGTTGTGCCAATTTCTGTTGTACAGCAAAATGACTTGATCCTACAGGAGTGTGTGTGTGTGTGTGTGTGTGTGTGTGTGTGTATTCTTTTTTAAAATATTATTTTCCATCATGGTCTATCCCAGGAGACTGGATATAGTTCCCTGTGCTATACAGTAAATCCTTGTTGTTTATTCATTCTAAATGTAGTAACTACTTGGTTTTTTGACTATCTCTAGGATGGTGACAGGAACTCCTAAGACTAGGTTTAGGTTGTCCTAGGTCAGGACCATTCTACACTCTTTTTCTATTTTGTTGTTGTTGTTGTTGCAGGTATTACTTAAGTGAACACTTGAGAATGAAAAGTGCCTGGTAATTTTGAACTGTACTGAAATTTATGAGTTTTTCTTATATTTCAAATACCCAGCTTTCAACTGACAAATTTACAGTGCAAGTTCTAATATTAAAATCAGTGCTTAGTTACTCTAAAGCTAAAATATAAAGCCCGTGCAGGTGGGGATCTTTCTTCTTTTGCTTTGCTTTTTTTTTTTTTTTTTTAGCTTTACCTTTTAAGTATCAAGAACAGTGCCTGTCACATAGGAGGCACTCAAACTCAAAGCCCATTTAAAGAAAATAAAAATACCTAATGTGTAACCAAACATACTTTAAAAATAACAGGTTAAAAGCATTAGTTTATTAGAATTAAGCATATATGTTTCTATAATATAAATAGTTTCAATTAGTTATCAAGTGGATTTTCTTTGGTCTGTTCTATTGCTACTCAATGGAGCCACAAACTCTTATCAGTCGGGCTGTGTGTGACTGCAGGTGGCAAGTGAATAGAGTCGCTAATTGCATTCCAAAGTCAAAAGAAAAAGTTATCTGGGTCATTTGTCATTTTAGATTATTTGTGTTAGCACTGATAAGTCTCTCTGCTAAAACTACTGGGGTTAAAGATGAAGTTGTTAGGAACATGGTCTAGTATTTTCATAAGATTAAAAAATACATATCCAGATAAAGTCTCACCCAGGAAAATAATAAGTCACTTTCCCTTTTTTCTCATAAGCAACTGATGATGATAGAAATAAAACAGTTGTTCTTCACACATTCTGATGAGGATCCCTTTAGATGCTCATTCTAATTTTAGCTAATTGGTTTTGTGACTACACCTATGACTATTCCTCTACTGGCAATGAGGCATGACCACACTCTCTCAAGGACTGCAGGTCTGGTCACAAGAAAGCAGAATAGGAACAATCCCTATTCTAGAGTGATTCAGTGGTGGATCTGGTATTAGAGTTCCTTTCACAAAAGAATGGGGATGGAGCCGAAGACTAATAACAAGAAGATGGGTTTTATTGAGTTCTCCATGTGTCTGATTCTAGTACCAAAATGACATAGTGGTTAAGAGCATGAAATCCAGGGTCAAATTGTCTGGGTTCAAACCCTGGTTCTGTATCTTATTCACTGTGCATCCTTAGGTAGGTTAGTTAACCTCTCTGTGCCACTTATAATAATATTGATATTATTACAAAGAGAAACAGAAAAGAAATACGTCATGTGGAATAGAAAGAGTCTAAGCTGAAGAGAAAGACTTAACATTGTAAGAGTTTAACAGGTTTTTTTTCCATTTATAGTTTCTCTCTCTTTATTTTTTTTTTTTTTTAGGGCCACACCCATGACACACGAAGTTCCCAGAGTAGGGGTATAATTGGAGCTGCAGCTGCCGGCCTATGCCATAGCCACAGCAATGCCAGATCCAAGCTGCAACTGCAGCCTGCACCTCAGCTCATGGCAATGCTGGATTCTTAACCCACTGAGTGGGGGGCAGGGATCAAACCTGCATCCTCACGGATCCTAGTCAGTTTTGCTACCACTGAGATACAACGGAAACTCCCATTCACAGTTTTAAATTTTTTTAGTCATTTCTAATGCATTTTTCTGTGCATAAGAGAAATAACTGAGTCAAAAGATACAATTTCCTTTATACATAGCAGTTAAAAGTAATGCAAATGTCATATGCACTTTCAGTGAAAGTTACATTTCCAATTTCTAATCAAAATGCATATTAGCGTCTCTTTGTGAGAGAAACTGAGAAAGAATTCTCAGGTAAAAAAGCATTTACCTGGCATTACTATACTGATTCTTCAGGCTGCACTAAGATTAAGATCGTATATAAACAATCTGCAAATGTTGACACAATGTGACATGGTAAGGTCTTGGTAAAATTAAATGTAACTTAGAGATACCAAGATAAACATTTCTACTTATTTTAAATAAACTTGCCTAGCCAACATTTTCACTGATCTTATGCTGTAAGATTTCACAAAATTGTGAAATATACGGAGCTCCAAAAATATACCTACTTATTTGGCCTTTAAACAGCTACATGGATTTATTAAATGGCCTCAGGATGCAATTTTAATATTGTGTTAAAATTTTTGAAGGATTCAAAAATGAATCAGGCATGGCTTCTTCTCTCAAGGCATTTACAGGCTAGAGGGGACAATTCAGGGTATTCATCTTAAGAAAATACCACCAGAGGGCTGGAGTTAAATTATGAGTTCAGGGAAAAGCGTGATTACTTCCAGCTGGTTGAGGTACAGATTTATCGAGGCCCAGTAGCAATCTTTTACCTATCCCTCAATCTACCATCTCTTAAATCAGAACAATTCACTCAGATCACTGTCCACTGTCTCCAAACTGAAGGAAAGTCACTCTACAGAGTCAACAACTGGGAGACTGCAGATTAGGCCAGGGAAGGCGCTAGGGGTAGGGATTTCACTGCCACCTGAGAAATTAGAAGGACTGAAAACTTTTCCAAAAAGCCTGGTGTATAGTTTTATGGAAACAAATAAGATTTGTTTTGCTCTATTCTTATTAGGACCATATGCCAAACACCTGAAAAAAAGAGAAAACTATCCATCTGAATCAATTGTTCATAACTGAAGTCACCATCTTGTTTTTCAGTTTTCTCAATAAATTATAATTAAATTATATGAACAGTATGGCAGCTCCTAGTCATAACATTCCCAGCAGGTGAGAAGGATCTAGCAATAATTAAATCTATTAGAGAAAGTTAAAAGTAAATGAACAGTGCTTTTTTTTTTTTTTTTTAAAGGTGTGTATTTAGATATCGAGTTCCCTGAAGAGGACTGGTTTTAGCATATAATACTTAATGAAATGTTCTTTCATATATTTGGAAGTATTCTCCAGCCTGGGTATATTTCACATGCATATAACCATCTTCTTGCTCTCCTTTCTCTCCAGATAAACTAAGAGCAACAAAACAGTCATCTCCAGTTCTTCCAACTGATGTGGAGCTCACCTTTCTTTTTATATTTTTTGGAAAACATCACATATTTTGACACTTGAATATTATTCTGTCTTGTGTTTTAAAAATTTTTATGTAGGTAGGTCTTATTTCATTTAGGGAATTATAAGTTTCTTGAAAAGAAAGACATATTTTTGTGGGTGTTCTCTGCCACTTAGTACAAGGCATACTGTAGGTGCTTAACACAAACTTTGGGATTCGACTTCCGATCCAGATAGCATCCTAAATTTATACTTTGAGGCATATTAGAACAATACATGGCAGTAATACTTACAATATAAAGAGAAACACTTTGAATATACAATTGTACATCAAAATGTGGTAAACGTTTCCATGTTTTTGAAATGGACTACAAACACAAAGCGGTCACTCCAGGTCCAAAGTGGATGAAGCTACTCAGGACTGAAGGCAGGAATGAGGCTCTCCCACCCATGAAGTTGCCACCCTGGTTGATGTCTGTGGTCACAGCTTATGAGAAGCTGTTTGTCTAAGAAGGCAATTAGAAACAGATGTAGTTTTGCAGCAAAGACCTGCCCAATCACCAGCTTGTTTGGGGACTAGATTTGTGGTATCTACATATCACTATAGCACTAGGACACTGAGCTGCCATCACAGAACTTATAAAACATTTTGGCAAAAGCATTTCAAGCATAACAATATGAAGAAATCTTTTTTTTTTTTTCTTTTTACAGCTGCACCTGTGGCATATGGAAGTTCCCAGGCTAGGGGTCAAATCAGAGCCACAGCTGCCAGCCTATGCTGCAGCCACAACACCAACAGATCTGAGCTGCATCTGTGACCTATGCTACAGCTTGTGGCAAGGCCAGATCCTTAACCCACTGAATGAGGTCAGGGATTGAACCTGCATCCTCATGGACACTGTGGGATTTTTAACCCACTGAGCCAAAATGGGAACTCTAATAAATCTATTTTTATACCCCAAAAGATGAAAAAAAACTTCTCTATAATGATAAGGAATATAAGGATAAGTGATCAGTGGGGATTAAAAGGTGCTAAGGTCCCTTTTTTTTTTTTTTTAATAAGGGAAGGGGATAGAGACATTAAACAATTTCATACCATAGGGAAAATAATAGTTAAGCATAACTTAAAGAGTAAGAATACAATCTATGTCCAAACTAAAGGAGAGAGTAAACAGAAAACAAAGTAAAATGGCAAAAATAAGTTTAAATATTAGTAATCACAATAAATGTGATGGATAAAATTCACCGTTATTTTATCAGACTGGATTCAAATTCAAATTATAAACTTTTAAAAAGATATACATTTCAAACAACACAGGTTGAAAAACAAGAGATGGACAGAAAAAAATTATCCCTGATAAATGCAAACTAAAAGAAGACTGGTTTATCAGTTATTGTCAGAAAAAAATAATAATTAAACAAACCCATTAATATAAAAAAGGAAAAATCAACCAAGTAGAAACATCAACCACAAGCTTATGTGTACTTGACAATATAGCCTTGAAATTAATAAAACAAAAACTGAATTATACAAAGATCGGAAAATCCAGTCAGTCTTGACAGGAAGCAGATGTCATGCTCAGGAGAGTTTAACTAAAGAGAATTGAATGACTGTTAACAGAGGTGTATCCAAGCTTAAAAGGACAGAGGGGATGGTGAGGCACCAAAGAACTAGCAACAATGGGAAGCGATTACTCTCCTAGGCCCAAATGAACAAAGGGAAGGAACAGTATTACTGGAGCTAGAGCTGTGAAGTATTACTGGAAAGCTAGAGCTGTGAAGGGGCTGACAGAATGCGTTCCTCCCCTGGAGGATGGGAAACTCCTGGTGGGGCAAGGAGCTGGGCCAAACCCACTCTTCAACCTAACTGGAAACCAAAGGGCAAGAAAGTAGGACAGAGGGCTAAAAATATATTTTTAAAGGAATTTTTTATTTAATACTAGCAGATCTTTCTTTATATGAGCATCCATAAATCATACAGCAAATGGAGAATAGTAAGCACAACAATCATAGTCAGAAATTTTAACATTGCTTTATCAGAAACTGATAGACCAAGTGACAAAGAACTGGTAAGATGTAGAAGACCTATACAATACAATTAACAAGCTTGATTTACAGGTGTGTGTGTATGTGTGTGTGTGTGTGTGTGTGTGTGTGTGTGTGTGTGTGTGTGTGGAGAGAGAGAACCTGCTCCCAACAGAGAGTATACAGTCTTTCTGAGCATATTTATAATGGAATATTTATAAAAGTTTACCATGCTAGGTCACAAGAAGATCAAATGCTGAAGAACTGATATTACACAGAACATAATGTAATTCAATTGGAAATCAGCCTTAAAAGATAAGATTTGTGGAGTTCCCTTCATGGCTCAGTGGTTAACGAATCCGACTAAGAACCATGAGGTTGTGGGTTTGATCCCTGGCCTTGCTCAGTGGGTTAACGATCCGGTGTTGCCGTGAGCTGTGGTGTAGGTTGCAGACGCGGCTCGGATCCCGCGTTGCTGTGGCTGTGGCGAAGGCCGGCAGCTATAGCTCCTGTTAGACCCCTAGCCTGGGAACCTCCATATGCTGCAGGTGCAGCTCTAGATTTAAAAAAAAAAAAAAAGATAAGATTTGTATGTGCTAATATGAAATGATCAAGAAATATTTCTAAATGAATAAGATGTGAAGCATCATCTGTTTTATTCTAATATTTGCATAAAGTAATCTCTCTACTTATACACACACAGAAAATATCTGGATACCTAAGAAATTAATAGTGGTTGCCTGGTGGGTGGGAGAGTAATTTACCTTTTCGTGTATGGATGTGTGCATGTGTGTATGGGTATATTCTGAATCTTACTCTACTTGCACCATTACTTTAAAAAAAAAAGCTAGCTAAAAAATGTTGAATGGATTTGAGATATGTTATCTTTAAATTTTTTAAGGCCATTTGTGAAGCAGTTTCCCAGGCTAATTTTGTAGCATATAGGATTTTAACCAAAATGAATAGCTGCCTGGCTTATCCTAGGTTATGCCAAATTTCCACTTACCCTCCCTCATTTATTTTTTTCCAACATAGAAAACAATATTATAATTCCAGTGTGTCTCTTTCAATTAACCCTAAGTTGAAATGATTTCTGAAAAAAATAAAAACTGAGCTCTTGAATGTAAACAACATTCCCGAGACTTTTGAATGTACGTGCTGTACTGTTCTGTAAGAATTCCTGCTAGAGATGGTAGTAATTCACAGAGCAGTTAAACGGAAACAAAACGGAAGACATAAAATAATCAGGACAAGAAAGTAAATATTAACACAACCCAAGGAATGAATGTCAAGAAGGGTACATCTAAACTACCCTATATATTTTTAAGCTGAATTCTCCCTAGTCAGAAACAGTTAACACTTCTCTGAGTTTGTTGCCATACCTGACAGTCATTAACCTAGAGCCTGAAATGTTAATAGCAAAGTTATATCTCATCTGGCATTTCAAGTGACAAAAGGGACATCTGAAAGCCCCGAAGCAAACAGTTCCTTAATGGACTTCTTTTTATAAGAGAGAACCTACATCGATGACCACTGCTTTCATAATTCAAACACAAGAGTTGAGAACTGGCGTGACGGCATAAATGGAGCTGCCACGCAATTCCTTGATTTATTTGTTTGTAGGTTTATAAAACGAAAACGAATGTTCCCCATCTGCTCACTTCAGAGCGGTGTCATGAGAGGAGGCATCCTGGCTGTTAGTTTAAGTTAGCTCCGTACTACCAGATGGGGTCAGAGGCGGTCTGCTCGCAGGTATCTGATGGGCCTGGGCAGAGCTCCTCAGTGAACTAATTTCACCTTTCCTCTAATTCTCACCTGAGATCCAGGGCACAAAGCATGGCTGGGCTTCTGCTCAGGTCTCGGTGTGTATTCCATCATGTCAGGGCCTTACTATGGGCAACACCTTCTTGATTGCACTTTAGAGTTTGGAGTCAGGAAGACCCAAATGGAAGCTCCCTCTTGACCACACCCTCAGCCTTTTCACCTGACTCTCAGCTCTCTGGCTTCTTATTGGGTGTGGCCAATGTGAGTCCTAATAGGAGACACGTGGGAAAAACAGGGAATTGACTATGTTCTTCCACTGAGGATCACTGATCCTTTCAAGACAGCTTCCACACACAGGACTTTCTCCTGTCAGGGTCTGGGAGCTACTCTCCTCTGGATACTTTGTTTCTTGGTATGGTAATAGCTCAGCTGCTTCTAGCCCTAGCTTACCACTACTGCTTATAGACCCTACTTTGAATCCTCATTAGATAATCTTTCGTAAAACAAAAAGATCGCTCTTTGAATTATCATTAAGTTTGTCACCTGTTTCTGGCTGAGGCCCAGACTAATATGCTCCATTTCACTGCTTATTAGCTAAATGGCCTTGGGCAGTTAATGTAACTCATCTTAGTCTGTTTCCTCATTCACAAACTACAAGGATATCCCTTCTTTAGAGGAGTACTTAGGTAAGTATCCGGCACTTTGTAAATGTGCTTCTACCCCATCTCTCTCTAAGAGGCTACTTCATAGTTGGTCCCACTAGCAACTAACTGGCTGGACACCCCTGGAGTTAAGACGATATCATCTGTCTGACAATGAGTATTGTCTGAGGCTGTTGCTATATTCCTGTGATTTCCAGATCTTTATATTCTCACTATCTGATATCTCTACCGGGATGTCTCACAGCTACCTTAAAATCAGCTATGGTCCAAGCACAACTCATATCCTTCCCTCCTAAACCTCCCGCGTCCTCTAGTTCCATACCACCATCTACCCAGTTTTTAAAGTCAGTAACTTTGAGAGTCATTCCTGACAACTTCCTGTCTCCTATAACTAACCAAGCAGCAACTCCTGTCAATTCTGCTTCCTATATTATCTCTGGAATTTGTTTACTATGCCCAAAGCCTGACGCCACAACCATCACCTGGGCCACCATTAACTCTCAGCTGGATCATTGTAATAGCCTTCTCTAGGGCTCCCTGTGTCTCCTCTGGCCCCTTCTATTCCAGAATCCACAGAGCAGACAGAGTGTTCTTTAAAAAATATAAACCTTAAAAAAAAAAAATCTCACAACCAATAACTCCCTCACTCTTTTGGCTCCAGCCATGATGGGTTTTCAGTTTCTTAACAAGCTTTTCCAATTTCTGAACCTTCCCACAAACCATTCCCTTCACCTAGAATGCTTCGTTTTCCCTACTTCTCCTACTTGGCTAATATCTGCTCACCTTCAGAACTGAAACTGTATATCACTTCCTCACAGCCACCTTCCTGGATCTCCCTACCCTTTGAGCAGGTCAGGTTCTGCTATTATCCACTCTCTTAGAATCTTATTTCTTTGTAGTCCTTATCATATTGCTAGTTGGAAATTTTTTCTAGAGCAAAAGCTCCATGTGGGGATTCATGATTGGCTGCCCAGCCCTCACACATCACTTTGTACTGGTAGCTGACATTCTATAAATAGTTGCTGAAGTATGGATGAATGAATACACATTACTGCCGGTTCGTATTATATCCAACTTTGCCTTACTCCCCGCCCCCCCCAACTTGAATAGTTGACAAGCAGCACCATAGACCAGTTCCTAACCTCTGGCCCCACCCAATGCTGGTTTGACCTGCCACTGAAATCCCAGCACACCTTCAAAAGAGCTGAGGCAGCATGAATTATAAATCCTTATATGAAAGCATTCTTATTTTTCTCCTACTTTTTTAATTATAAAAGGAATACGCTTACTAAGAAAACTGGGCAAAGTTCAAACATTAACAAACAAGAAAAAAAAAAGACAGAACATGGTAAATCAGCTATAATTAAAAAAATTTTTTTAAAAAGGAGAAAAACAATCTCCCATAATCTCAACATCTAGGAGAACATCCATTTTAAACCTCTGGTAAATTGTGACATTTTAGCAGATTTGCTACCCATGTTTCAATTTGAAATTCCTTTATCCTTGACTAATAACCCACATACCTAGCACATGGCTTATAATGTCCTGCCTCATTTAAGAAAGTTCTATGAAAGGTAGATTATAAACTCTCAAATACAGACTGCTGAGTAATAAAGGAAAATACCTGAATGATGAATTTTGTTTGATATAGTTGTTTATTGCTATACTAAAATTCTTGCCCATAAATGTGTTTACCTTTCTCAATAGGAAAAACTCCCATTGCGGCACAGTGGGTTAAAGACCCTATGTTGTCTTGGTGAGGATGAGGTTTTGGTCCCTAGCCTTGCTCAGTAGGTTGAGGATCCAGCATTGCCACAAGTTGAGGCACAGGTCACAGATGTAGCTTGAATCCAGTGTAGCTGTGGCTGTGGCCATAGGGCTCAGCTGCAGTTCCAACCACCCCAGCCCAGGAACTTCCATATGCTGCAAGTGTAGCTATAAAAAAAAAAAAAAGAAAAGAGAGAGAAAAGAAAAAAGACAAAAAGGAAAAAAATGTACTAAATGTGCCAAATTTCATTGACATTCTAATTTTCCATTAAATTAGTAGACAAAAAATGGTTTTATGCCTTTTTTTATTTCTCCTCCTTCTTAACTACCAAAGGGCAAAAAAGGCACTCTTTGAAAGAATCACAGCAATACTTTCACTGTAGGTCACATTTCCTGGGGAATTTATTTTCCAGTTCTCCTGCCTCTACAGATTTTACTAATGATTTAGCGTGACCAAATTTTCATATTAAAAAATCATAATTCCTCTATGACAGATTTAGCTTCAAAATATCATTAATCATATCTCGGTATCTGCAAAGATTTAGAAAGCAAGAATAGGGCATAATGGGGCAAAAGTTAAGAGTGCATCAGGAAGTTACCTTGTGGCAAAGTAGGCTAAGGATCTGGCATTGCCACTGCTGTGATGCAGGTCACAGTGCAAGTGTGCAAGTTTCATTCTAGGCCAGGGAATTCCACATACTGTGGGTGTGACCAAAGGAGAAAAAAAAAAAAAGAGTGGGTCAAACCTTTAAACATGGGTATGAAGAAATTCAGATGGAAATATGGGCAACAAATTTTAAAACTCTCCTAGTGAGCAATTTTCAAAAGTTAAATGAACCGTTAACACTAGCCTCCCTTGTTAAAGAACTCAGAGGTTTGTCATTGATTGGTTACCCTAAAAACCCACCTCAGCCAGACACATATAGGCATGTAAACAGCTCTTGAAAAATCTGTTTGTGCAGAGAGGCAATTCATTTTTGTTTCTAGGACTGGCTCTGTGCCTAGAAGAACTGCTTTCATACACATTTGTCTCTGGAATTTTTTTATGAAAACCTTGCAACATCTTTTTACTTGACAGGTAAATTGCTTCTACCTTGTAGCAAGCAATTTAAAGAAGCTGAAGTACTGCAAATTCCAGAAAACAATAATGCAGACAAAGTATTATTTAGTGGTCCGCCATAATGTAACACCACCTCCAGAATAATACTGGAGATAAAATGAATGTATCTTGTAACATCTAACCATGTACAGATATATGAGTAACATAATAAGGGAATAAAAAGAAAGGAAAAAAAGGAAGTTAGAGGATTGCTTTATCCAAGCAGCAGCTTTATAGTTTTTGGGAATAAGGAACAACTGCTCCTAACCTACCTCAAGTGTAGGAAACAACAACAAAAATAAGTCTTTCAGAAACCAGACCCACATCTGGAACTGTATAGCTCCTGTTTACAGGAACTATGCTTGGCTAAACCCCAGGGCCTGGATTAGGGCAAGAGGAGTGAGAAGCCTGCTAGGTCAAAGTTTGAGGAGGTGATCTCTCTGAGGATGGGTCAAGGGAGGGTCAGGTCTGAGAATGAGTGCCTCCTTAAAAGTAGAGTCCTGGCAGCTCAACTTAGTCTGGGCACTGTCAAATGCTATATAATAACCATAAACATTCATGTGATGCTTTTTCAAAGTAATGCTTTATACTTTATTTTATTTAAGTCTTACAACAACCCTACAAAGTAGATGTATAATTTCCCTCATTTTACAGGTGCAAAAACTGAGGCTCAATGTTAAGTGAGCCAGTTACTCCATTAGCAAGCAGGGTGTCAAGACTTGAAGGTGGGCCTTCCGACTTTAGCCCTGGCATTCTTCCACTCAGTGGCCCCCTCATATGCCATTCAGGACAGCTTATCTCTGAATTCCAAGGGGATGCCTTCCACCAGGTATCAAGAAATTTTCAATATACAGTTTCATGAACACAAACTGAAAATACTTTGGAAGTTACTTTGGAACTTAACTCTCCATCTAACTATTCATCCAGTCCTTATTTATAACTGGCACCAAGAATTATATATCTCTACCCCCCAAAATCCTTAATCTATATTTTGTAAGAATATGCAGTGACATACTTTGCACAGCTTTTGAACAAGACTTGTTATAACCCTGAAGAATCCACTCCATGTGATGCAAATTCACGATATTCCCTACAATATCAGAGTCAAAGTAAAATCAATTATAGTGCCACATTTTACTAAGTAAAATTTTTATTTGAAAAAATATATTTTAAATGAAACACTGATATAGAGATAATATGACTTGGTGTTTTTCTAATCCAGTGCTGCCACAAAAGAAAATATAGGACTCTGGCTATATATTAGTGGGTTTATTAAAATTATCTTAATAAGTTTTTATCAAAATAATAATCTAGGAGTTCCTGCTATGGCGCAGCGGAAACGAATCCGACTAGGAACCACAGGTTGTGGGTTTGGTCCTTGGCATCGCCTTGGTGGGTTAAGGATCTGGCATTGCCATGAGCTGTGGTGTTGGTCACACATGTGGCTCAGATCTGGCATTGCTATGCCTGTGGAATAGGCCAGCAGCTACAGCTTCTATTCGACCCCTAGCCTGGGAACCTCCATATGCTTCAGGTGCGGCCCCCTCACCCCAAAAAAGGAAGAAAATAATAATCTATTTTTTTTTTCTTTTTAGGGCCAAGCCCACAGAACCTGGAAGTTCCCAGGCTAGGGGTTGAATCAGAGCTACAGCTGCTGGCCTATACCATAAACACAGCAAAGGGGGATCTAAGCTATGTCTGCATCCCACACCATAGCTCAAGGCAACGCCAGATCCTTAACCCACTGAGCAAAGCCAGGGATTGAACCCATATCTTTATGATTACTAGTTGGATTTGTTTCCACTGATCCATGACGGGAACTCCCCAAAATGCTTTTTTAACCTAAAACCATTTCATAATCTACCATACAAAATAACAAAATATTTGTAAAATTCCTGGAGAGTGGAGTTGTTCTGTAAAAAGCAGTTTTTGAGTTAAAAAAAGGTGGGGGGAGGTTTGATTCAGTGCCTGATAAATTTTCCTTACGAATAAACAGACCCAGCTAGGAGAAGGGGCCAGTCAAGGTCACTCGGTTAGTAGCAGGGCCAAGACCTGCATCTCCTGATCCCCATTCCAGAGCTCTTTCCCTGAACCTTGCTGCCTCCTGATAACATATCAGGCAATTTCCCCTTCATGTTAAAAAAAAATAAAAAATACTGCACAACTGAAATCTGTATTTTTTTTATTTAACATGTGGAATAACTTTCATCTATAGTTCAAGGCTTTCTCTCATCCCCCTCCCTAGATTAAAGGGATACAGAAGTTATATCCAATTTCTGCACAGTATTTAAGTTCTCTATGATATTTGTGTGCAATGAAAAAAACTTCCTACCAAAAAACGAAGATCACAAAGAGGAATTATAAGTTTTACTACAGAGAGGTTGTTTTTCCTTTTCTTCTAGAATCTGATACCTACTGCTGTTTTTTTTTTTTTTTCTTATAATTCTGAAACTCATCAATACAGTCTATATTTAGTTTCTGTCCTGGGGGCTTCCTTGACTGGCATGTATTTATACATAGCAGGCATAGGAGAAAGAGCCATTGCCCCAAGCAGGGGACAGAAGAAGCATTTGTTACTCAGTGTTTGTAATAAGGAAGGTGTAGTAATTTATGATACTAGGGGAAAACTAGGAAAAGAATAGGTGTGAACACAGATACCCATACACATGCCCATGAGTGCTCTCAGGGGACATTTATATACATTTACCATCTCCACAAGGACCTTAGAAGCAGGTACTATTGTTTTCCCAAGTTTGAGGAAAGTGACTTGCCCATACGACAGACCTAAGATCACAGAGCTAGAATCTGACAGCACCAGGATCTGAACAGAGGCTGCCTGACTCCAAAAACCCACAGGAAGGGAAATTTTTCTTCCTTCTATATCCAGAGGTTGATTTTCTACCCCTCCTCAACATAAATAAAAAGGAGTAGAAATGGTCAGATCTGTATCGGGAACAAGTTACAATAAACTTACTCTCCATCTAACTATTCATCCAGTCTTTATTTATAACCAGCACCAAAAATTATCTCTCTCTACCCTTCAAAATCCTTAATCTATATTTTGTAAGGCTATATAGTAGACTATATAGTTGTGTCATCTTAAAAAGTCTCCAGACAAGTGATAATGCTCTTCACGGAACTGATTCAAGAGCAAGAACAGATAGTGAGAAAAAAGTAGAGAAAGAATGGGCACTAATAGGAGAGTGTCCTTAAATGAGCAAAAATGACTTACTAGTAGAAATTATAGTTTAAAAAAAACTTGTGACCAAATGTTGATGGCCTCACTACTGAGTTCCACAAGGCCTTTGGACAGTTGCCTAGACCAACCTTTTCTTGTTTTCAGTGGCATATGGGAGAAAGGTGAAAGAGCTAAGTCCGCGAAAGACAAGCATTAGCAGCATTTTAAAAGACAGGATGAGACTGTTCACGAGCCAGAGGGTCTTTGTTACTAACTCAATGAATGCATTTTTTAAATTGAGGTGAAATTTACAGAACATAAATCAACCATTAACTTTTTTTAAGTGTACAATTCAGTTGCATTTAGCACATTCACTATATTGAGCAACTACCACCTCTAAGTAAATTCAAGACATTTTCATCACCCAAAGGACAACCCTGTACCCACAATAATGCAGTTCTGCAGAAAAATTGTTGGAAAAACCAAAAAAGAGAAGAAAGTAAGACAAGCTCTAGTGGAATGGCGAGAAGAGAGAAGTAACCTGATGAACTTAAGAGAGAAAAAATTTCTTTAAATCTCATTATCAAATATTTTCATCTTTCTCTAGTTGCTTTAGGTATAAAGTTAGATGTGGTATATATATACAGTGGAATATTACTCAGCCATAAAAATGAAATAATGCCATTTGCAGCAACATGGATGGACCTAGAGGTTATCATACTAAGTGAAGTTAGACAATGAAAGACAAATACTATATAACATTTATATGTGGAATTTTAAAAAAGGATACAAGTGAACTTATTTGCAGAAAAGAAATAGACTCACAGACTTTGAAAACAAACTTACAGTTCACCTAAGTGGACAGATTGAGGAGGGAAGAATGGATGAGTGATTTGGGATTGGCATATGCACACTGAGGTATGTAGAATGATTGAACATGGGGACCTGCTGTATAGCACAGAGAACTCTACCCAGTATTCTGTGGTAATCTATGTAGGAAAAGAATCTGAAAGAAAATGGGTATGTGTATATGTATTGTTGTACAGCAGAAATTATCACAGTATTGTAAACCAACTATAATAAAACAAAATATTTTGCTGAAACATTATAATGTAAAGCATACTGTGTTAAATATACTTTTTGTTTGTTTGTTTTTTTAGGGCCATGCCCATGGCTTATGGAAGCTCCCAGGCTAGGAGTCTAATTGGAGCTGTAGCTGCCGGCCTATGCCACAGCCACAGCAACGCCAGATCTGAGCCATGTCTGTGACCTTCACTGCAGCTCACAGCAACACTATATCCTTAACCCACTGAGCAAGGCCATGGATTGAACCCACATCCTCATGGATACTAGTAGGGTTCATTACTGATGAGCCACAATGGGAACTCCAGTATTGCATACTTCTTAAAAAATTTTCTGGCAAAGCAAACTTTACTGTGGCTCTGAGGTCAGGGTTCTTCTCTCCTGGTCCTGCTGAAATCTGATATCTGGGGTGATGGGCTTTTGTACTGCACTCTCACAACACCTTGGTCACCTTTTATTCAGATGGAGGGGGACTTGGGTGGGGGGGCACCCTAAGTCTGTAGCACACTCTGAGGAAGGCCCACTTGCAGGCTCTCTCTCAGTTGCTACAGCCAGGCCATTCCTGGTTCATTTCTTGGATCCCAGCTTTTTAGGTCTGAGTGTAGGTTTGGTCTTGTTTTCAAAACCGAGTCTCATTGCTTCTCTTCTTTTTCCACCTTTTTTTATTTTCTTTGCAAAGTTCACCTGCTTCTGGGGTACGAGCCTCTTGACCTGACATAAACCACCTCCTCTAGGGACACATCTGTATCATCATCATCTTCTTCATCTTCCTTCTTCTCCTAGGCCTCCTGTATGGAGGACAGGTTGGAAGTGTCGTAACATTCCTGGCCACTGAAGAACACAGGTGCAGAGCCAGCCTGGAGCTGAAAAGTAACAAAAGGAGAAAGCGCCAATACCATCATGGTGACCTGGGGAGGGCAGAGGCAGTGATGAAGGGTTATGTCTTCTTGTCCTCCTGGATTGCTGGGGACAGATCTCCGCAACGTTCATTTTCTCTTTGGCTTTTCCCCCAAGCAAATCATACTAAGTAACAGCTTCCAGTTTTGCTTCCCCTCCTTCAAGGCTTAAAGGTCCAAATTTGTCTCTATTGGTTTAGCTCACAGCTCCAAAGCATGGCTGGAAACTGACTTTTCAGTTGTGCTGCTAGTGATGCAGCATTAGGGTGTGGAAGGTACCAAAGACACAATCTAGCTTTTGTCTTCAAAAGAGTTTGTAGTCCAGTGAAGAATCCAGATGTGTAATCAAATGGTACAAGGTTAAAGAAAAAAAAAAGGGACTAGAGACAGAAGGGTTAAGATACCAAAGGAAGGTTATAGGAAGACTACTTGTTTTGTTTAGATAAAGAAAAATCTTGTGCATGAACCAATGACAATTTTCTCTAAGACTATGAAGAGCTGCAAAGTGCCAGGTAAAATGCCAAAATAGGTCAGGATGTTACACTGCCACATGAGCCCAATCCCTACTCTCCAGGAAAAAAATGAGGAAAGAAGGGAGCTAGTTAAGGCTTCTTGTGATCATAGGTACTTCTGGTGTTATGGTGTGTAGACTCTCACAGGACAGTACTGACCAAATCCAAGAAACTTTGGGGGAAGATAAGAAAAGGCAGTGTTGTTATGTAATTATATCTACAATGGCATCATTTGACAAAAAGAGAATGTGAGCACTAAAATATGTAAAGAATGAACAATATAAACAGGTATGGATGCCAACAAAATAATAACAGGACACAAAGAGGAATACAACACTCCAGTACTAAAGATGTATAGAATGTACATGTACTCTGAAAGGGAATAAAATGCAATAGAGACCAAGCTTCAGATCCCACCTTGCCCAAGATGAAATAGCAAATTCTGCAAAAAAAAAAAAAGATGATTTGTAAATATAGAAGACTGATATCTTTCCAAAAGATATAATGAAGAATTATCAATGGGATGTAAAGACTGAGCATCTAAAAAATTATCAGGAACTCTTAAAGGAGCTGTATATTTATACAAGAATAAACAATAAATCCGAGTATCAAAATAATTTTTAAGAGGCTATAGAAACAAGGAGAACTGGAGTTCCCTTGTGGCACAGCAGTTTAAAGATCCAGTGTTGTCACTGTTGTGGGTCATTTCTGTGGCATGAGTTCGATCCCTGGCCTGGGAACTTCCATATGCCATAGGTATGGCCAAAAATAAGGAAAATAAATTAATAAATATAGTTTATATTAAATATAATATCAAACAGAAATGTCTTACTAAATGTTTCAACAAACAATGGTTCTCCAGTAAAAACGTTCAGAATGGGGGAGCAACTACCATTGCATGGGTTATAACTAAATATCTTTGGAGTCACTTAGTCAAATTAGGGGACAGGAAGAGGTGAATTACAGATTCAAATAAAAGAACTTATTGGTCTTATTCAGAGGAAGGAGAAAGATGAACACATTGCCACCTTGAAAATAAAGACTTGGAAATCAGAAACATGAAGAAGAGCAAATATGTAAAAAGTCAGGAGAACTGGACTTACATGAATAAAATATATTAGAAAGAGAAGAGTAAAGCATCTACTTCATTTATAAGAAATGACATTTTTCCATTTTCATGATAGATGAACAATTATAAATAGATATAAAATGTAAGTATGCTTGGATATAAAATATGAGAATTAAATGAACTAATAAGGATAAAAGTACTTGAAAAACTATATGCCTATATATAAATAAAAACTTTTATTTCACTGCAACATAGCAGCTGTAGGCTTTCATATTTAGCCCAGACAAGCAGAGAAGAAGTATTAAGCAGATCTCTGCTCAGTTACCATAAAACATAGTAACCATTAGGTAAGTGTGTTGAAGATTGTTCCTCTCAATGACTGTCATCTCTCTACTCTCAGTGCTGGTTGGACAAAGGCTCTGGAAAACCTTATTGTTGTATACAATCTTCAACTGAGATATAATTCACATACCATAATATTCACCCTTTTAAAGTGTACAATTTAGTGGTTTTTAGTGTGTTCACAGTGTTGTGTAACTATCACCATTATCTAATGCCAAACATCTTTATCACCTCAAGAAGAAATCCCATATCAATTAGCAGTCATTTCCATTTCCCCCTCCTCTCAGCCACTAGCAACCAAAACTATATTTTCTGTCTCTATGAATTTTGTTAACTTATTGTGGAAGTTTCATATAAATTCAGTCATACAACATACGGCTGTTTGTGTCTGGCTTCTTTAACTTAATGTTGTCAAGGTTTATCCACGTTGTAGCATGTATCAGTTCTTCATTCCTTTTCAAGAATGAGTAGCATTTCATTGTATAAGTATACCACATTTTGTTTATCCATTCATCAGTTGATGGACATTTCTGATTACGATTTTTCTTCCTTTAACTTTTTTATATTTGTCGATATTTGGAAATTATCTTTAAATTCAAATAGATGTATTTCAAATATGTGTTTTGAAGTTAAGATAAATCTTAAGATAAAAAAATTGTCTAAAAATTAACAAATATCACAAAAGGTATACAAATGAATAAAGCAGTTTTTATACATACAAATATATATCGTATATAATATATCGATACATAATTGATCATTTTATAATATTATATTTATATGTAAATATATAACCACTTTAATATATATGTGTTTATATGGCCAGTCATCTAACTGTCTGTCCTCATTCAGGTGCATGTTTTCTACTGAATAGCTATTCTTTGCCCTTCTCACTCCCCTAAAAAAGAAAACAAGGCTATCACTTTTCTCACTGCCCCACATGTAGCAATGCCTCAAGTGAATTCTTCACCTCACTGGATTAAAATTTCCATGCTGCATCTGCAGAGTTAATGTTGATCTTTCTCACACAGTTGCATCAGCTTTATTTGAGCAAACATTTGAACATCACAGGACACAAACTCATGTTAACCTAAACCACTTTGGAAAGCTGACTACAGTACAGTGCTTAAAAGAAAGGAACTAGATATTAATTACATGCTAAACCTGTAGCTTAAGGTACTGTACCTTTCTCATTTTTCTTTTCTCCCCTGATTTTCCTCACTGAAATCAGACATAGATTGAAAAATTATAGAATAGATAGGCATACAGGTAGGTAGGTAGATGATAGATAAATGGAGAAATTTCCCATGGTAACTCTGATATTATTTATTTATCAAACAAACATTTGTACAGGGACTACTATGCAATAGGTACTTTGAGGGCTATAAATATGGAACAGATATTGCTTCTGACTTCATAAAACTGATTATCTAGTGAAGAAGATAAGCTATGAAAAAAACCATATCTGTCATATAGAACAATGATAACTGCTACGAGAGAGATGCAAATCAGTTGCCACAGGAGTTCAGAAAAAAAGACACTGCCCACAGCTCGGAGAGATCAAGAAAACCTGGTGGCAGAACCCTGACCTTAAACTGTAAAAATAGGTAGGATTT
Source organism: Catagonus wagneri (assembly GCA_004024745.2). NCBI lineage: Eukaryota > Metazoa > Chordata > Mammalia > Artiodactyla > Tayassuidae > Catagonus > Catagonus wagneri. The sequence continues at coordinate 19,943,300 of PVHT021183519.1, forward strand.
GAACAAGTAGAAACAGGATGGAAGAATCAATGAGACAAAAGTACAGAGCCGGAACATTTTTGGGCATGTAAAGAAAGGGCTTGGAAGCCTGTAGTAAAAGGAATAATGAGCAACAAGGATGGGAAGCCGCATTGGGTCAGGTGATAGGGGACTTTGCATGCCATGAGGAGTTTGTATTTTATATTGCAGTAAACAGAAAGCTATTAAGATTTTTGAGCAAGAAAATAAAGTGAGAAGAGCTGTACTTGTGATTAATCTGATAACCCAAGTACAAAATCATGTGTAAAAATGGGTTAAGGGGAAGACACCAGGAGAGAGAAGAAGAGCCATGGAAGAAATAAACATGAAAACAGAATCAAATAAATGTTTCATATTCCTATTACTAAACTGTATTCCAGAAAACTAAATTCTATTAAGTTATACAAATAAGCCTCTGACTGACTGGCAACAATCACTTAATACCAGTCACTTGTACACAAAGGTACACAGAAAATTACCCTCTCTGTAAAAAAAGAAACAAATAATACCAATAGGCTCTGAAAATCCTCTCAAAGGTGATTTTTTTCTCTTTCAAATACCTAATCTATCATTAAGATTCTTTAGGGAGAGTTCTAAAACTTTAGAGGTTAAGGAATGCAGAACTCTAGTCACAGACTTCTGGACTAATCACAAAAGTCTGGGCCAATCTGCCCCACCTCCAATTTTACCAATAGTGAAACAAGCCCTAAAGCAGGAACTGACTTGTCTAGGGAAACACGGCTGGTTAGAACTCCAGTCTCCTGATCTTTTCTCCCATCCTCTAATCCACATTCCGGTGCAGATACCTGGGGTTGGCTAGAGCTGAAGCACCAAAATAAACTGACTCCTTATTGCTTGGGTTTAATAAATAGTTTCAAATAAATGGCAGTCAAGACAAAAAATATGGCTCCACAAGAAAACTGGAAAACTGCAAGCTATTGCTACGGTTGCAATATTGGCATACCACACACCTTGCTCCTTAGGTATCATAAAACACAAATTAAATGTAGTGTAGCAACTACTTCACTTTTTCTGGAAAGTTCTGGTTCCTCGGGGGAAGTCCTTAGATCTTACAGAGACTTGTGGTCTCTAAACTCCAAAACATTTTTTTGTGGAGAATAACAAATATGTTTTTAATAGAATTCAATTTGGGATTTCAGGAAATTACTGAAAATCTGCAGCCTATATAGGCATTGTAGAAATGAAGGAAAAGGGCATCAATCTCTCAAAATTCTGGCAGAAAAGGAGTGGCTGTTTCCAAAGATCTTTTTTCCTTTGCAATAAGCTGCTTGTTGGTGCCAAAAAAACAGCTCATCAGCAATGTTGTTTCATTTTATAGGGATGTTTTGAGAGAGAGAAAAAAATTAGGAATGTGTGCTCTGATTTTTCGAACTTCATGTCCCAAAGCCCATAATAATCCTGCTGCTTTTTATTTTAAAAAAGGAAACCAAATGTTTGCGATTTGATCTTTAAGTCTAACATATTCACTGTAAGCACATACTTTAACCTTATCACAAGAAGCAACATGTAGTTTCTTTAAATGTTGCCAAGTCAAAAAAAAAAAAAAAGTCATAGATTCCCTAAAGGACTACGTTTCTTCTATGTGTAACTTATATTACATATACCAAGAACCATAGCTACAAAATAACATCCCTTTACCTCTGCTGGAGGGTTCATCCCCTACCTCCCCTAAATCAGGGTACCTAAGAAATGTCTTCAAGAACAATTTCCTAAGATCCCAAATGGTGTTCACAATTCTCCTTGCCTAATAAAGCAACTGCTGCCAACCTTCCAAGCTGTGCCATTTTTGCCCACTGAAGGCACTGCCACTGTTGTTGCAGCTGCTAGTGTGTGCAAGGAGGCCTGCAAGGCTGAAGTCCAACTTCAACGGCCTGGGAAGTGTTGAGGGTCCTGGCACCAATATTCATACAAGTGACAGACTGCACTCTCCGTGTCCAAAGATGAGGAAAAAAAAAAAGCTCCCTTAGCTTTTACTAGATATTACATTACAGCCATGCTGGGGTCATAGGGCTCAGGTCAGAATGTTCAATTGCTATGATATTTTCACTTATTGAGTTATGGGGAAGTCCTTCTTCTAATACGTGAATTAACTTGAATTTTATGCTAACTAAAACAGCTTTTCTGTGACCTATCAAACATCCATCATACATCTGTTTTAATTATTAAAGGAAAGGGCACAATGACCAGAAGTAAAGAATGTCCATGTTTGGAGTTCCCATTGTGACTCAGTGGTAATGAACCTGACTAAGTTCCACAAGGATGTGGGTTTGATCCCTGGCCTCGCTCAATGGGTTAAGGATCCGGTGTTGCCATGAGCTGTGGTGTAGGTCGCAGACATGGCTCAGGTCTGGCATTGCTGTGGCTGTGGTGTAGGCTGGCGGCTGCAGCTCTGATTCAACCCCTAGCCTGGGAACTTCCATATACAATTGAATGCCCCTCTTCTTGAGACACCAATGCCAGTACTCTTAATGATAAGACTCCCTTCCCAGGTGCCAAGGTCATACTGTACATGCTGTACATGTACAAGCTGGTCTCCTTTTTTTTTTTTTTTAAAAGAAATATTAAAGAAACATATTCCTTGTAGAAAAAAATGCTCTTTTTTTCTACAAGATACAAAACTATGCTGAAAACTTTGCTGCTCCAGAGCAGTTTCTCAGAGTAATCTGGGAAGCAGGTTTCTGAGCTAATCCTCAGCTTGGCTCAAATAAAACTCTCTTCTATTCTTATTATTGCTTGTTTATTGATTATTTTGTCAACAGCTATTTGTTGAAAGAATGAATGAGTCCAGCTGGTTGGGCTACAAATAATGTGAGTGGCAAATACCAGGTTGTACTCAGATGTAGTTAACTCCATTTGCTGCTCTTAATGTAACCTCTGTACCTTTGTTGTTTCTTCCACTGGGTTAGTTCCTTTCTGGAGGCAACTTGACCTATAGATAGAATTCCAGAAGGCCTACCCCCATGAAACTCCCAGGCATACCCAGAGATGCCTGAATCCTGGGGAGCAGAAATCTTGGGTTCAAATATTACCACATACTGTCTTTATTTTAGAAAAGAGAATTACAGAATTGACATACAAAAAATCCAAGTTTTTGTTTTTCATATGATTCTCATTAGGAGTTAAAAATTGGTAGCCTGAGGACAAATCTAGCCAGATGGATTTCATTAAAGCCTACATGATTTTTTTTTTAAATCTGAATTAGGATAACATCTAAATCAATGATTCTCATACATGAAAGTGGTCAGAATCAAGCTTGTTAAGACTCGGATTGCTGGTCTCCACTCCCAGTTTCTGATTCAATAGATCTGAGTTGGGGGTCTGATAATTTTATTTATTTTTTCATTATAATGATTTTTATATCTTCCATTATAGCTGATTTACAGTGTTCTGTCAATTTTCTGCTGTAGGGGGTCTGATAATTTTAATTTCTACTCCCCTGATGCACACTGGTCTGGGGACATTCTCTGAGAACCACTATTTACAGGCTCTGCAGTTTTTCCAGACCTCATGACTAGACCCCACCGTATTTCATCCAGCCTGCTTTATTCATTTATGTTACCTGCCTGGCTTTTGAATTTGAAAGCTTTATAAGTGTCAATATTTCAGGTGACTGATTCATAAAGATAACTGTATTACTCACTCTTGCTTGTAATACTTGGTTTATCTATAACATCACAACAAAATTTTCAGTAAATGGTGTTTCTGTTACTCAGATTCTCATTTATCATTATGGCTGCTATTGATATTTGATCGTTCTTGAGATTATCATCTCCTTTTCCCCCCATGCACATAGATTTGCTTGTTGACAGCTAGATTCAGAAGTGAGAAATGAAAAAGGCCAGACTGCTTATGACAAATGAGAAAGTAATTTAACTTTTACTTATGTTCAGTCACGTCACTTTAAAAAACAAATGGTGATTTTCAAGCATATTTACATTTGAATTTTTAATCTGTACCTTGGTCAGAGACCAAATATTGCCTGAGTGAAAAATACTGATTATATTCATTGCTATAGACATTGTAATAAGAGAGGACAATCCAAACCTGTCATAGAGAATATTTATTTTTACTTTTTGTTTTTTAACTTTTTGTTGAGATATAACAGGTAGAATAGTATATACACTTTAAGTGTATAGCTTATCGAGTATTCACAAATTGAACACAGGTATCTAACCAGCACCCAAAACAATAAATAGCATATCACCAGCACACAGAAATCTCCTTCAAGCCCTTTTCACGATTTTAACTCCAAGGGTAACCAACCTTTTTGACTTCTTTTTTTTTTTGTCTTTTTGCCTTTTTTTTATCTAGAGCCACACCCACGGCAAATGGAGATTCCCAGGCTAGGGGTCTAACAGGAGCTGTAGCAGCCGGCCTACGCCACAGCCATAGCAACGTGGGATCTGAGTCGCGTCTGCAACCTACTCACAGCTCACGGCAACGCTGGATCCTTAACCCACTTAGCGATGCCAGGGATCAAACCTGCAACCTCATGGTTCTTAGTCGGATTCATTAACCACTGAGCCACGAAGGGAACTCCCAAACCTTTTTGACTTCTAACATCATATATTTGTCTTGCCTGTTTCTGAAGTTTACAATAATGGACTCATACTTTATGCACTACACTGTGTCTGGCATTTTTTCCCCTTTTTTCCTGGGCCAGGGATTGAATCCAAGCCAGAGCTGTGGTCTATGCCAGCTGGCATAGACCACAGCTGCAGTAACACCAGATCCTTAGCCAACTGCACCACAGTGGGACCTCCTGTGTCTGGCTTCTTTTGATCAGTGTGTTTAGGATATTCACTCATTATGGTGTATAGAGTTGCAGTTTGTTCATTCTTATTATGATATTCCATTACTGAACACAGGTCCATGTGTCTGACGCAGTAAGGCCAAACAATACAAAAATGTCAGGGTTTGGAGCAGAGAGAAATTTATTACAGGGCTATGCAAGGAGACAGGTGCCTCATGTCCCCAAACCCCAAACTTCCTGAAGGCTTTCAGCAAAGCTCTTTTAAGGACAAGGTAAGGGAGGGGCCACAATTTCTATAATGAAGTAAGAAGTTCAAGTTTAAGACTTCACTTCAGGAAGTCAGATTTCTGGATAATGTCTGTCCACAGGGAAGAGTATTGGTAGTTTCTGGCCAAAGGTTGACTCTAATGATCAGTGACAAGTTTCTAATATGCAACTCTTCTCACTCTGCTATAAGCTACTCCTTCAAAAACACTGAGACAAACCACAAATGAATATATCTCTTGTGGAACTAGCAAGAGTAGCTAGGGAGCCAATCTTGGGTCCCTGGAACCTTCCTTTTATTTATTTTTCCAATCTCGTTTTCTCCCCAGAACCCTTGATAATTGTCTAGCAAGTGCTGCAAATATAGAAAATGTTTTATTTGTCTGAGCAGGAAATAGCCTTAGCAGAGTTAAAATCTTCTGTATTTCATATACTTAATGTTTCTTTCCTTTGCTTGTCTACTTTGAGTGAAAAGACTTCTGATTTTGATATATAGCATATCAAATTTTAGTGGTTCAGCTAGGTAATTACAATATTTACAACTTTTTCTTCTTAATATTTAATGATTTACAATGTAACTTCTCATTCCACATTTGTCACTTTTACCTAGAGGCTGAATAAGTGGAAAATCACTGTTTTAGATGATTTTATGTTTTAAAAAATAACTTTGATTTTTTTAAAAAGATACACACTCATTTTATAAAATCAAGCAATAAAGAAAATCAAGATAAATAAAAGCAAAAATTTACTCCCTTTTACCACTCAGAAAATAACAATTGCTAAACATAGGTGAATATTATTCCATACATCTCTCTATGCCTATATACAGATAAAAGGTTAGACAATAAGAAAGATAAATAGATAATATTATTAAACTTGGATATACAACAGCTAGTAGTTAATAAAAATGATTAGAGCTAATTTTATCTATCTATCTATCTATCTATCATCTATCTATCTGTCTGTCTGTCTATCTATCTATCTATCTATCTATCATTTTTGTCTCCTGTGGCATATGGAGGTTCCCAGACTTGGGGGGAGAGCGTCGAATTGGAGCTGTAGCTGCTGGCCTATGCCACAGCCACAGCAGTGTGGGATCTGAGCCACATCTGTGACCTAAACCACAGTTCAAGGCAACACTGGATCCTTAACCCACTGAGTGAGGCCAGGGACCAAACCTGTGTCCTCATGGATGCTAGTCAGATTTGTTTCTGAGCTACAACAGGAACTCCTGGAGTTAATTTTAATATAACAGAAGAAAAGCAAACTGAGTGATATGAAACAGCTGAACTTCAGATAAATTTTCTATCACATTTCAGGCATGTATTAGAGATTGTGATAATATGTGCTTGGTCTTGTCTCAGTCCTGATCTCTAACTCGTGGCTAAACCTAGAGGAATTTTAGACCCCAATAGTTCACCTTACTGTGTGTGTTTTTGTTAGTAGTCTGCTATTCTTCCCGTAAAAAAAGATAAAACAGATAAAAAACAAAGAAAGGAAGGAAGGAAGAAAAGGGAGAGGGAGGGAGAGAGGGAGGGAGGAAGGAAGGGAAGAAAATGTCTATTTCAATGTCTATATTCCAGTTTGCCATTTTAATGATCCTCTTAATTAAAGTGCCATATAACATACAGATGATGTTTGTTGAGCATTATAGGGAGAACCAGCTTTTTGTTAAATATGTCTGGTCTTTCTATTTCATTATAAAATAGGTCCAAAGGTCCATTACAATGTGGTCACATCAGAGTTTATGGTACCCCGCCTGATCCATATCCTCTCACTGTGGACGGAGGTTGCACTAAAAGTTTAGTCTTGTTCAATTCATTTTATGCAGCCTGTTATTGCTATAAACCTTCTTTTTTATCCAGAAAATTCTAATGAGATTATCTTTAGATCATTAATACAAAACCCCAAAGCAGTGGTAAAGAACAAAAAAGACCCATACAAGATGATATAAAACTGTTGATGGATTGTTTATTGTATGCTCTGCACAATGACACAACCATGACCCTGTAGAATGTCTGAGTAATGTACCAAGAAGCACCAGGGAAACTCTATACTCAGTCCTTGCATTAACAACACAGATCACATTGTTATCAACTGTGTCTCACTAACTAAGGAATCTAAGAATGCTCTAACTGAAAATAAACTGAAAATTTGTTAGGACCAGCAACGACCTAGACAAATGGGAGAGAAGGAATTAATCTTTCTTGAGCCTCTATTTTTATGTTAAATAGGCTGTTTACATCCTTTTCATCCTCAGACAACCTTGTGGAATTAGTACTGTTTGTATTTTCAGGTTGCAGATGAGTAAACAGGGCTTGGAGGGGTTGATGTGATGAGCAAGAATGTGAATCTAGATCTGTCCAGCATTAGGACTTTTTTTTTTCCTGAGCTGTTCTCCCTTCCTGCAAGTCGTTATCCCAACAAAAAGTCAACCATGTACTACATGAGGCTTGGTGCAAGGGTAGTATGTGCAGAGTGCTATATATATGGCTCCCCTATTTGACCATCCCTCAGAACATCAGACCCACTGCTTCAGTAAGGTAGTCAATGTTCTCTCGGAGTCACAGAGTAAATGGATTTGGTTACTGCCTGTTCCTGCCACCTGATGCTGCCTGGATAAATGGAAGAACAGCTGCTGGAAAGACTTACTAATTTCTTTGAATAGTTTGTGACATTATCTAAACTTTAGATTCTAAAGAAATGTGTAGGTTTCAGAAAAATATATCAAGATATAAATGGAAATGAGAACGGGTGTTTTTTTGAAGATTATTTTGTTGGTAATACGTAGATTTCTCAAATAATGTATATGAAATTTAATCCCCAGTTATGAATACTTGCATGACAGTTCATAGCATTAAGAGATGGAGTTCTATTTGAAAGGTCATGTGCACATTTCAGCAACTTGATATCAAGTGATCTTATTAGAGAGATTACATCGTAGACCTTGTGATATTAAAAGCATTTTTAAAAAAGTCACGAGCTGCTTAAACATAAAAACTGATTGTCCATGTGATACATTTATATGTCTTACAATTTTAATACCACAGAAAATTAAGTTTAAAAATGCATTCACTGTTTTATCACTCATGATTTAAAAATCTCTGAAAAATATTTGGGTAGAAATCATATAACTCATAAGGATCAGAAGGTAGGCTTGATTAAAGTGTGATAAGCCACTTGGTGGCAGGGACAATTTCTGTGCATCATGTTCTGAAAAAAAAAAATCATTGATCTCTCTAATCTATAATCATAATATGTTCCAGATGTGTGAATGGTGGGGGTACAGAGGGTGGGAGTTATTTCTCAGTTTATTTTATAACTGGAGAAACTGAGAGAATAAGTGACCTGTTGAAGTCATAGTGCACTTTTATTTGCAGAACACCTGTACTTTATTGATTCAGATTAAAGAGGTGGTGCCTTCTACCTTACTTCTAATCTGCCCTAGTTTGAAAGCTGCAGTAGCCATGCAGTCCTCTCTTGCTCCCTGACCTTCTTCTACGCTAGCCTGTGGTTGGGAATGGCACTTTATTCATTTTTTTTGGCTTTAATTTACTAAAATACTTAATTTACTAAAATTACTTATTGAGATAAGACTCACAATAGAATGACCTTATGTCACTGTCATCAAAGCAACTGAATATCATTCTATGAATGAGTGATATATTCTTCCACTCATGCTTTACAGACATCTCTCAACATTTAAACAAATTAGCCAGACCAAGCACAAAGGATTCAGACTCACCCTGGAAAGCTGTCTCTCATATACTGAAGTAAACTATTAAGCTTCATTGCTTTAGAAATAAATAGGTAAAAGAACTAAGGAAAAAGAACAGTTTACATCCTGAAGAGAAATTAACTTACAATCACATTTTCCTAAGTATAGTCCTTCCAGTGTTTTTCCCCTTGAGAAATCTTCTGTATAATTCTCCCCTTTTGGCTCCACAGCCTGCACAACTCAGAGAAAACCTCTGATAATAGAAGCTTCCCATTTGGTGAAATTTTCGGTCCCCTTTTTCCCTACCCACCCTTTACTACTGCACAAATAGTTTCACCATCTGTCTATAACACTGCCTGAAATTCCATCATTAAATATATCCTTCAGATTACATATGAGTCCACTTATTTTAAAAATTATAATCACTTCAACATTGCCATCAACTGAACACAACTATTTATAGTGTTTTAACTATCTGATATTTTCAGTGCTTCTGCAGATATTTTTAATCATACAGGCAACATGTGAATGTATGTTTAGTTCTGGCTGTTCATTTGATATTGTTTAAAATATCAAAATTCCAATACAAGGCATATATTTATCATGTTATTTTTATTGTCAGTGTGGTCTATTTTGAGAATTTACAATGATTAAGGAATTTGAATTGTTTCAAGTGTGTTTTCACAAGTATTTGTCTTAAACATTATTGTACACATTGGTTTGATTCTGACTTTTTGAGATTATTTTCATAAGTAACCTTAAATTTCCCAAAGTAGAAATCCTAAGAATGGCAATGTTTTAATATTTCATTTCATATATCTAACATGGTTAAATCTACTCCACTGAAAGACTGTATTGATCTGAAATGCTACTAATAGCATATGAGTACAGAGTATCTATACAGTGTTGGGTGATCACTAATATTTCTTAATTAAAAAATATACATAGTAGTTATGTGTATAGCTAGAACTCATAATTGTTGATATGATATATTTCATTAAACAAGGTAATGATTTTTCAGTTACTGTTTTACTATAGCCCATTCATATGGAAAGCCTGGAGTCTAGATATTGATCACATAGCTCTGCATGAAAATCATAAAGTAAGGAAGAGACAGAATTAAGATTTGAATATAGGTTTGTCTGACCTCAAATCACTACACCATAAGGAGGCAGGGTTGGGCTGGAGGGTTGTGGAGGAGCAGGCCATAAATATAGGAATGTTCTTCATATATTTCATAAATTAAATTGTTTTAAATATTATATCAGCTTCATTGTTAAATATACAGCATATAGAAAGTATGTAGATGTAATTATGAAGTGAGCTCTTGTTATGAAATAGAACATTACTAATATTTTAGAGCTCTGTGTGGGTCCTATACTGTCTTCCAGAGGTAACCTACGTAAACTACTCTCTCATCTTCTATGATTTTTTTCCTTCATTTTTTTTTATAATTTTACTCTTTATGTATGCCTCCATAAATTACACATGCTTGGGTCTGGGTTTTATCTGTTTACAAACACCATGCAAATGGAATCATATTGCCTGTATTCTTCATGACTTGCTTCTTATACTCCATATTATGTTTATAAGATTCATTTATATTGATACATACAGCTGTAATTTGTTGAAATTTATTTCTGTAGAGTTGCAATAGTTTTACATGCTATGTAACAAATTACCACAAATTTAGTAGCTTAAATCATCATTTATAATCTCAGTTTCCACAGTTTCTGGGTCAAGAATCCAGATGTGATTTAATGCAGTCCTTTGCTCAGGGTCTTATAGGTTGCAGTCAGTGTCAGTCAGGCTGCATTCTCATCTGGAGACTTAACTGGGGAAGGATATATTTTCAAGCTCATTTGGGTTGCTGTTAGAATTCATTTTCTTGCAGCTTTACAACTCATGGCAGCTTGCTTCTCTAAGACCCGCAGGAGAAAGGAGTCAGCTTAGATTATAAACATAGACATAGATATGCGTATGTGTGTATGTATGTATATACACACACAAAAATTTACAGAAAGAGAGACACACAGATACACAATCATGAGGGTGATATTCCATCACCTATACCATACAACATAATCTAATCAGAAGTAACATCCCATGACCTTTGTCATACTCTGTTAGAAGAAAGTCATATATTCTGCCTGCATTCAAGTAGAGATTATACAGAGTCTAACAGCAGGGGTAGAGATTAATGGGGAACCAATTTAGAATTCTTCTTACCAGAATAGTAATTTAGTATTTACTGTATGTGTAAGCCATGATTTATTCACCTCGTCTACCACAAATGGACATTTAGATAGACATCTACTTTGGGGCTGTGATGGTTAATTTTCTGTGTTAACTTGGCTGGGCCACTGTGCCCAGATATTTAAATATTTCTATATGGGTGTTTTTTAGAGGAAATTTAAATTTAAATTGTTGGATTTTGAATAAAGCAGATTGCCCTTCATAATATGAGTAGATCTCATTCAATCAGTTGAAAGCCTGAATAGAACAAAAGATTGACCTCCCCTCCTGAACAAGAGGGAAATCTGCCAGCAGACCACTTCATCTGCAACACTGGCTCTTCAGCATTAGCTGGTTTGCCAGCAGACTGCCTTTGGACTCAAACCACAGCTATTTCCTGAGTCTCCAGTATGTTGGCCTCCCCAATCAGATTTTGAACTCATCAAGCCTCTACAGAGGCATGAGCCAATTCCTTAAAATAAATCTTTACACACACACACACACACACACACACACACACACACACACACACACACACCCTATTAGTGCTATTTCTCTGGAGTACCTTGACTAATACAGGGGCTATTATTAACAATGCTCCCATGAATGTTCTCTGTACATCTCCTGATGAACAGGAGGAAGACTTACAGGGGCATATAACTAGGAATAGAATTCCTGGGCTGTAAAGTGCACCTCTATTAATCTTTATAAGGTCATGGCAAACTATTTTTCAAAGTTTTTGTGCTCATTTATACTCTCTCCAGCATGCCTAAGTTCCCAGCAACACAAATACTCATCAATATATTGATGTGATACTGAAATGTAAATTCTTAGCTTGAGATTTTTGGTAACATACAGTTCCCACGAATTTGTCCTACAAATCTGTGGGAGCCCATTTTGTGATTCCAAATATGTAGCAATGTTTTAACTTCCACTGCTCAATGCTAATAGTAAAGACAATTTATTTTCTTTGTAGACCCCTGGGACAAGAAAGAGGTGGGTTTACTTCCTGGTTCTGCTTATAATGAGTGTTTAGAATTTTGATGTTTCAGCTTTATTGAGATAGTGGAAGAACTCTCATTAAACTACTACCTTTGAGGAGTTCCCGTTGTGGCTCAGCGGAAATGAATCTGACTAATGTCCATGAGGATGTGGGTTCGATTCCTGACCTCGCTCAGTGGGTTAAGGATCTAGTGTTGCCATGAGCTGTGGTGTAGGTCACAGTCACATCTCGGATCCCACATTGCTGTGGCTGTGGTGTAGGCCAGCAGCTGTAGCTCAGACTTGATCCCTAGCCTGGAAACCTCCATATGCTGTGGGTGCAGCCCTAAAAAGAAAAAAAGTAAAAACAAGCTATTATTTTGAACCCTCCTACACTGTTGGTGGTAATGTAAATTGGTACAACCACTATGGAGAACAGTTTGGAGGTTCCTCAGAAAACTGAATATAAAACTAGCATGTGATCCAGCAATTCCACTCCTAGGCACATATCCAGACAAAACTACAATTCAAAAAGATACATAAACCCCTATATTCATCGCAGCACTATTCCCAATAGCCAAGACATGGAAACAACCTAAATGTCCATCAAAAGATGAATGGATTAAGAAGATGTGGTACATATACACAACAGAATTCTACTCAGCTATAAAAAGAATGAAATAATGCCATTTGCAGCAACATGGATGCAACTAGAGATTCTCATACTAAGTGAAATAAGTCAGAAAAAGAAAGACAAATATCATAGGATATCACTTGTCTGTAGAATTTAAAATATGGCACAAATAAACCTATCTACAATCACAGACATAGAGACCATATTTGTAGTTGCCAAGGGTGTGTGGGGAGGGAGTGGGATGTATTGGGGGTTTGGGGTTAGTAGATGCAAACTATTTTATTTAGAATGGGTAAACAGTGAAGTCCTACTGTGTAGCACAGGGAACTATATCCAGTCCCTTGGGACAGACCATGATGGAAGATAATATAAGAAAGGCAACGTATATATATGTATGACTGGGTCACTTTGCTGTATAGCAGAAATTGGCACAGCATTGTAAATCAACTATACTTCAATAAAATAAAAAAAAATAATAAACTACCACCTTTGGAGAGCCCTGGACTTTGTCTCTTGCTCTGTAGGTTCTGTGAGTCCATGACAAAGTTCAAAGTAATGGAATTTGGTTAATGCATTGAGAAAGAAAAGTGAATAAAATGCTACACTTACCTCTCTGGATTTTCTCCCTCTTTTAGTCCCTGATCTGAGGATTCTTTATTTCTTTATAGTTCATTGATGCTTTATCTATTTTTAAATGAATAATCTAGAATTTTAAGAATTGTGTTTTTAAAGAAGGACAAATCAGGTGGCTAGTCAGCCATATTATTATATATTATATTGTTTAATATACTACATTCCATGGTCTCTCTCTTAACTTTTTTACTATTGTTTACATAGTCTTTCAATTCAAATATCCTTCTAAGAGACATTTAACTGAGTTTATTGTGTAAAATAGTTTTTCAGATGTTATCCTCTGTGACAACTATGACTAGGGTCTGAAACAATGGGGAAGGGGTCTATATTTTTATGACAAAAAAGGCATGAAAAGACGAATAGTTTTGAGATGTTATATATTATTGAAGAAAGACTGGGAAGGTGTATTGTGTCTAGACACTAGGTGGTTAGGACACACAAAGACATATCAGATGGATGAAAGACATGCTTAAAGCTCCAAAATATAGAAAAGCATTAAAGTAAATTTCTATTATTACAAATTTTGCCTAGGTTTAGTTATGCAACTGTAATTGGACATATATGTCTTATAATTCCTGAGAAACTAAAAACTTTAACTCAGAAGGAACGTTCATTTGAACTTAAGAACTTTTTACACGTAATCCTGATCAAAAAAAATTGGAAAGCATAATTAAAAAAAATCTGCAAACATAACTTTACTTCTTTCCACTTTTTTTCTCGCCTTACTATAATAGCTAGGCTCTCCATTACAATTTGATTAGAAGTTGGGAAAGTAGGCCTTTTTACCTTGTTCCTAATTTTAGGAGGAAAGCATTCAAGGTACGGCTGTAAAAGAGAAGAACAAACCTTATTAACCTTTATGCTCTGTTGGTCTGTGCTTAGTCATGCTGGCTCTGCACCTTTGAAAAGAATGTTGCCTATAGCTTGAAGTATACGTGATAGCCCATTATCAAGGCCATTCATTTAGAGATTATAAAGTTGCATGGCAGAGAATAACATTTGCCTTGTTGGAGGTTTACAGGAATATTGTGAACAGAGCAACACTGACAACCATAAGAACAAAGGATTATCACATTCCCTCTGGGGTCTGGACAGCACCAAGGAGTTTGCAACAACTGGTCACACCCCTCCCCTTTTAGTATAAAAAAAGCCTGAATTCCAACTCAGATAAATTTCTGGTGGGGACACTAGTCTGCCCTCTTCTTGGTATGCTGGTTTTCTGAATGAAGTCACTATTCCTTCCCCCAGCACTCGATCTCTCAATTTATTGGCTCATCATGCAATGAGCAGCATGAGCCTGGACTTAGTTATGGACTTAACATCATTGTTAAAAGTAATATTACCTGTAGGTTTTTGTAGCTGTCTTTTATGAAATTGAGGAAGTTCCTTCCTATTCCTAGTTTGCTAAGAGTGTTATAAGGGGTGATACATCTTGACAAACGCTTTTTACTTGTATATGCAAATGATCTTTTTGGGGGGTGCCTCCTTTATTCTGATAATGTTGTTATAGCGATCAATTTTTTGAATCTTAAATCAACCTTGCATTTTGAGATAGACCATTCCTGGTCATGGTATATTATTCCTGTTATATATTATTGGGGTTAATTAACCAATTTTTTAAAGGATTTTTGACTCTGTGTTCATTTAAGGTACTGATAAATAACTTTCTTTTCTTGTAATGTCTTGTCAGCTTTTAAGATCAAGATTATGATGGTCTCACAAACAAGTAGGAAGATATTCCCTCCTTATTTATTTCCTATAAGAATTTCTGTAAGATTAGTGTTATTTCTTCAATGAGTATTTGTTAGAATTCACCAGTAAAACCATCTGGATATACAGTTTTCTGTTATGGAAATTTTCTGACAGCACATTTAATTTTTTTAATAGGTGTAGGACTATTAGTATTTTCTATTTCTGTGCTGACTATGGTAAATTGCATTTTTCAAGAAATGTACCCATTTTATCTAGTTCTCAGGTTTTTTGGTACAGATTTGTATACTGTTAATAAAATATTTTGATAGTATTTACAGAACTATTCCAAAGGCAATCCTTACTCAGAGGTACAATATCATATTTACATTAGGCTTAAAGTAAGAAAGAAATATTATACAAAGATATGTATTAGTTAGGACAGGCTGAACTACTGTATACTTTAGACCACAGTGTGTAAAGTTTCTAAAGAAGTTTTTTTCTCTCTCAGTAGTCCAGGTTGATGTGGGGTGGTTGAGAAACTAGAGAAGAAAACTCTTCTCTACTGGGTCATTCAGGAACCTGAGCCGATTAAAGCTCTGAACTCTTCAACATGTGTCTTCTAAGACTGTCAGTGAACACTGCCATCCAGCTGACTTGATGTATCAGTCATCTATTGCTGCATAAAAAACTCAGCATCGTAAATCAACACTTTAATATTCACAATCTCATACTTTCTACAGGTCAGAAATTTGGAAGTGGCTTAGCCGAATGGCTTTGACTCAAGGTCTTTCATGAGTTTATAGTCAGATATCTGTCATAGCTACAGTCCTATAAAGGTTCAATTAGGGCTTTCAATGTGGCTCACTTAATGCTTGTTGTGGGCAGGTAGCCTCATTTCCTTGCCATACTGGCCTCTCTCTATAGGGCTCTTTGAATAACCTCATGATATGGCAGCTGGCTTCCCTCAGAGTAAGTGATCTAAAAGGGCAAGACGAAAGTCACAATTTCTTTTATCACCTAGACTTGGAAATTAAATTCTGTAATTTCTGCAATGTCCTATTAGTTACATAGGTCAATTATATTCATTGGAGACGGGTATTACACAGGGACATAAATACCAGGAGTCAATAATCACTGAGAGCCATCTTGGAGGTCAGCTACCACCCTGGAGAAGCACTGTGGGAGGTATTTACGGGCCAAGAATACTAAAATTTCATTAGAATAAATTTATCACCTGACCAGATCTAATATCAAGAGAAGCAAGAATATGCAAAATAGCTGGTCAGCCATATGTCTTTTATTATAGTAGGGGAAGGGGGCAGGGTGGTATTTAAATGCACATCTGGCAGACTTTGCTACAGTTGGGAAAATGAATCGGGAAGAGCAAATATTCAAGAGATGAGTAACTAAAAGAAAAACAACAAAAGTTGATCTTAATGAGCAAATTTCCAGCTATGTGTATCCATGCCAACATAATGTTTAAAAATTTCTTTCTGATGTCATAAAACTGTTCTTGCCAACAGCATCTCACAGGCAAAAGCTTTGAAATTCCAATAGGTTGTTTGAAAAGCTAACAGCCTAGTCTTGGCTTTCACAAATGTTTTCAAGTTATTTTAAGTAAATGACATTTTTAAAAAGTACAAAAAAATCACTAATGTCCATGAGTGAAATCTAAGACATATACAGAACAAGGAAAATGTAATTTGTCGGCACATTTACTACTTAGTAAACTAGGAACTTAAGAACACAATATTCCACCCCTTCTTTCAGATTCTGTTTCCTATGCACTGATTTAGGTCACAGACCAGATAATTCTCCTTGCATTTCCTATAAAAACAGGAAAACCTCAGACAGAAGATTAAGTATTCAACTGAAAGGTATTTTCAATTATTTTTGCTTAATGAGAAAGAGATAACCTCTCAGTTGTAACACGAACCTTAAGTAGTGGAAATTTTTCTGCCTAATTTAGCTTTGAGTCATATTCTTCATCAGCGAATTGGAATTCAGAATGTTACTGCTTTGTCCTAAACATTTAACATCTCAAAATCAGTTTTGCCCATATTTCCCCTGAGGATAGTACACATTCATTCTCTTTAAAGTAAGTTTACTTGACTATACTTGGTTGGAATGATAGAAGCAGCACTCGTAAAAATTCTATATTCCCTGAATTGTTGCATGCTGCCTTGTTACTGTAACAATTTAAGGAAGATATAGCCTCATTTCAGGGTCTGTTAGTCCTGTAATAGTGGAGAATTACGTAAATCAGATGGCAAAATTCTCATCTCTGATTACCATCATTCTGTGACATCTTGGCTTATAACAGAAATAATACAAATATACATTATTCATTTTCTAAAGAACTTAAGAATTTTGACCCAGAAATGAGCATGTACAGTGGGAGCAGAATGCACAAAGGAAAATAAAGTTGGGAACCTTAACTTGGTCACTAGCTGGGAAATATTAGGCAAATCATTTAGTCACTTTGAGTTCTAGTTTTCTCATCTAAAATAGGAGTACTAATAATGTCCTCTCAAGTTTTTGTGGACTAAAGGAGAGAAAACAATGTGAAGGCACTTATCCAACATTTATATAGTACATAAAGGCTTTGTCTGTAATAGAATTTCACAGATGAGAAAATTTAGGCAGAGAAGTGAAGTGACCTGCCTAAGCTCATTTATATAAGAACATTTTCTAGTACACTTACCACACTATGCTCATCCCAAAGTCTCTTGCAGAGGGCCTCTACACTAGTTGCAATAGGATGGGTATGGGACTTAACTTTTTTTTTTCAATGTGTAGTAGGAGTTGAGAGTAGTGTAAGTGTGGACTATTTTGCACCTAGTTTAGCACAGAGAGGAAAATATTAGGTCCAAATTTTATGTGTATATATTTATATATTTATATTTACGTTATATATGTAATGTATATAATTCATACACATAACTAATTTATATATAATTTATATATAGTATATACCAATTTTAGATTTATTATCATATACACTGATTTTAGTTTTTTTATATTGGAGCACCTCATTCTAGGCACCAATTTCTACATCAAAAACTACACTGTATCAATATAGACTGTGCTATGGCAACAAAGTATCTCAGTGGTTTAAAACAACAGAATTTAATTTTCACCTGTGTTACATTGTAGTTGCCTGGGAGAATCAGCTCCATGTCCTATTTCAGGGTATCTAGGCTGAGGAAATCTCTACCATTTGCTGGGTTTTATACTCAGAGTTAATGTTTTTCAGCAAGTGTGGTCTGATAATTTGCATTTCTTCTTTTTTAAAAAATTTTTAATAGAAGTTCCCAGGGCTAGGGGTTGAATTGGAGCTGCAGCTGCCGGCCTGCACCGCAGCCACAGTAACACCAGATCTGAGCTGCATCTAAGACCTAAAGACCTACACCACAGCTTGCACCAACACCAGATCCTTAAGTCACTGAAGGAGGCCAGAGATTGAACCTGCATCTTTATGGATACTAGTTGGGTTCTTAACCCACTGAGCCACAACAGGAACTCCTAATTAGCATTTCTAATAAGATCACAGGGTACTGATTTTGCTGATTGGAAACCATATTTTGAGAACCACTGGCCTAGAGAATTAACTTCCTCCTTCTGTTCGGGAATTTCTAGCCTGAGTTTTCATACTTTCAGAAGACACTAAACCTCTGAATTGAAAAGATGTCTCAGAGTAAGACTCAGTCAAATGAGAGGTACCCAGCAAATCTTTTCAATTGGTCAAAATGGCTCAGGGAAAAGAGAAGCGTGATTCTTTCAACAAAGTTTAGTAAGCTCAAAGTACATACATTTATAATTGAGAGAGAGAGATGAGGATAAGGAAGCATAAAAAGCATGGTAGGACCATGTCTCAAAAAGAACTATGGCAAGTGGAACAGACAAGAATCAAGCCGATTAAAACCTCTACTAAATTTTTAAGAGAGCTGTATTTGAGCGACCTACCTAAAGCAAAAAAAACTTAACTTTTTGAGATTTAAAACAATCCCTGGGCTTTCACTGTCTACCATCAAAAACTGGGCTGAGAAAGCTGCTCAGTCTTGAAAGCGACATGTTCCCCAACGTCCATTTCAGATTTGGTCAAAGAGGAAAATGAAAAAGGAAGAATCTTCCAGAAGTCACAGCCAGAGACTGCAAAAGCAACATCTTAAAAACCAAGGCTTAATCAGATAACATTCCTTAATCAGGCAACCGGAGGGAGGGGGTCATCAAAAGTTCTCTCCAGCAGGATTTCAGAATTTCTACAGAGATTGATTTGCTGTGTATTTGCTCCTTGGGGAACAAAGAGAATATTTATTACAATTACCTTGTTCCTGTACCACCATTATACCATTGTGTGGGAGGACACAAGTATTTAGTTTAGTTTAATTTAGTTTTTTAATTTCATAGGTACAGGTAGAAGCAGCATCATGGTTTGAAACTGCCAAAAGTCTCAGATTATGCCCTTGATGCCATAATTGCATGGGATTTTAAGGCTTTCTTCCCTAGGGAGTGGGTGAGTGTATTCTGCCTGTCAGAAATAGAGTGAATTAAATATCTGCTGGCCTAAAGGAGATTAGTCATTAGGGCTGTTCTACATATTCCAGTTCTTCTTTCAGGGATATGATAGGATTGCACTTCCCTGCCTTTTGACATTAGATACGAATGGGTATTTTACTTTGGCCAATGAAATGTGAGTATAAACAATATGTGTCACTTCCAGGGAAATCTGAGAGCCAGTGCATTACTCATATGTTTCGCTTCTCTCCTAAATGTAGTGAAATCACAGAAGCACACAGTGAGAAAGAACCATACAGACCCACTTGCTGACCTGTAGGTAGAGCCAACAAGAAAGAAATATTTGTTGTGATCGAGCCTCTGAGATAAGGGCATTGTTACTATAATAAAAGGCAGCACAAAATTCCTTAATTCACTGAGACCATTCCCTTCACAAAGGAACCTCACAAGTAAGATCAATTTCAATCAACCTGAGATAAAGTAGTTTTGTTTTTCAACTAACCTAATAAATTGTATTTCCCAATAGTAGGTGAAATTGTTCATCAAAAAAAAAAATCTATCATTGATAGAACCAACAAACTAATCTACAGTCATCTATGCTCAGTCATTTCATTATAGAGTTAGACTACAATCTGTGTCATACGGTATGAAATAAAAGGCAATTATTTGGTGAATTTTTTCAGGTTAGGTGACTAATATGGATAATGAGACTTTAAACATTTTTCCATGATGTGTCCGACCTTTTTTCTTTCTTGGATTATCCCACAATAGCAGTTGCAATTTTTATTGTACTTTACCTCTCTAGGAAAAGTTTTTTTTTTTTTTTTT
>PVHT021183519.1:19969808-19994675 GCA_004024745.2 Catagonus wagneri
AGCAGCAGGAAGTATGATTTCCCCCAGGAGTGAGAGTCACGGGAAACTAGTGTTTGATTGCAAAGTCCTCTTTGAGGTGACTGGAACCACAAGAGGTACCCGTCAGAGGCTGGCTCAGCAGGCTGGCATTTGTTCCGCCCTTCCGCTGATGCTTTCTCGTCAGATGGGGCGGTTTCCTGGCAGCAGCGGCTGGCCCTGGCCCCGCTCCTCTGGGAAAGCTAGCTCCGTGTGATTGCATACTGTTCCGCACACCAGAGCTACCAACTCTGTGGGCTGACGCAGTCGCCTAGGTCCATGGACTGGCCCAGGGCCCTGCCACCCCCGCCGATGCTGGCTGGCGCAGGTGCCTGGGTCCACAGCCTGGCACAGTGCTCCGCCCATGGGCCTCAAGGCACGGGCTCTGCTCCCGCTGCCACAGGTGCAGCCTCCACTGGCTCCTCCCCACTTCCGCTCTCCTTGGTGGGTCACCGTCGCCCAGCCCTGCGCGCTAGTTCAAGTTGCTTCCTATGGCGGCCAGCCCCTCCTCCTCTACTCTTCCCTAACAATGGAGGCTTGCCTCCCCTGCAGGACCAGATTTCTTCGGTTCCCTCAGTCCTGGTTTTGCTCTCCACAAATCATAGAATATCGCTGTTCCTTGTCCTATTCCCGCAACCACCGCGGCCACCGACCTCTGCCCTCTCGCAGGGACTAACCTTAGGAACCTGTGTCTTAGCTCCCAGGCACCGCCTGGCACCTCAGGCTGTAGTATCTGCGCCGGTATTCAGGTCCTCTGTCTCAGTCTCTATCTCCGATTTTCCTGTCTCAATCCAGCTGCTGCGTTTTTCTCAGGCTTTGATGTCCCTCTAGTTGGTCATTGATCCGTTGATCGTTGTTTAGGTTTCTTCCCAGGAAACTTTTCTTTTTCACAGCTCCCTCCCTGGGGTGCTGGCTACCATCCTAATTGCTTTTCTCTCTCTCACCTTTTTTTTTCTTCTGTTGTTCTACCCAGTTATTTCAAGGGTTTCTTGCAGTTTTTGGAGGTTTAAATTAATCAGCATTCAGATGATGATCTGTCCAACTTGTTTTATATTTAGATGTGTTTTTTGATGTATTTGTGGGAGAGGGTGAGCGTGACCTCTCACTTCTCCACCATCTTGCCACAGTCCCCTACCTCTCTAGGAAAAGTTGATAGAAATGAACAACTGGTGTAAAGGAAGGAGTGAATGTCCAATAGAATTTTATAAGGATAAATAATGTTCATTTTTTGTCTTTTTATTATTTTTTAATTTTTATTTTTGTCTTTTTAGGGCTGTACCCACGTCATATGGAAGTTCCTAGGCCAGGGGTTGAATTGGAACTACATCTGCTGGCCTATGCCACAACCACAGCAGTGAGTGATCCAAGCTGCATCTGTGACCTACACCACAGCTTCTAGCAGTGCCAAATCCTTAACCTACTGAGTGAGGTCAGGGATCAAACCCATGTCCTCATGGATATCAGTTGGGTTCATTGCTGCTGAAACACAACAGGAACTCCAAGGATATTCTTGTTTTAGTAGTTTTCAATATCTGTGTGTGTATAAAGTAATTGCATTATATTTCTGTATACTTTTTTTTAAAAATCTCATTTTTAAAGAGATTATCACATTTATTTTGCTTTCAATTTGTGTACAACCATGTAGCTTCTCAAATAGGAATAAAATCAATTAAGAAGAGACTGCAATAATTGAAGGGTTTTTTTCCTCTTTGTAGAATGTAAATATAAGCATAACTCACCAGCCCAGCATCATTTAATTGACAATATTTTTCTCTTTTTTCTTTTTAGGGCTGCACTTGTGGCATATAGAAGTTCCTGGGCTAGGTGTCAAATTGGAGCTGCAGCTGCCAGCCTACACCACAACCACAGCAACACTGGATCCTTAACATGCTGAGCATGGCTGGGGATCAAAACCTACATCCTCATGGATACTATTTGGGTTCTTAACCTGCTGAGCCATGACAAGAACCTCTGACAAGTTTTCATAAAGAAAGGAGTCTAGGAATGAATAGTTCAATCCAAGAGGCCTCTCAAGGGAGGCCACAAGTGACCCCCGTGTGCCAGAAAAGCAAGGTGGAAGAAAAATACCATGGTTGTGAAGGCCTCAACAAAAGTTCACTATTTCCGCTGTCAAAAAAAAAAATTGACTGTTTAGCTTGTGATTTGTGAGTTTCAGGTAAGCAAGAGAGGTTCTGTAATTTTCAAGAAACCTGTAGATTCCTTTTTTTTCTTTTCTTTTTTTTTTTAGGGCTGCACACGCAGCATATGGAGGTTCCCAGGCTAGGGGTCCATTTGGAGCTGTAGCCACCGCCCTATGCCAGAGCCACAGCAACGTGGAATCTGAGCCAAGTCCACGACCTACATCACAGCTCACGGCAATGCCAGATCTTTAACCCACTGAGCAAGGCCAGGGATCGAACCCATGTCCTCATGGATGCTAGTCAGGTTCCTTAACTTCTGAGCCACAATGAGAACTCACTATAGATTCTTTTTTTTCCCATCTTTTAAATTACTTAACGAATTTTATTACATTTGAGAACTCCCTATAGATTCTTAAAGTGGGCCCATGAATGGGCAGAGGACATACTATGAATGCAGGGGTGGAGTGACCACAAAGCTAATGAAGCACGAGTTTCAGGACCCCTCCATTGAGCAGGTCTCCTCCAAGGTCCTAGGAAGGAATGCAGCAATTCTGTATTTATAATTTCGTAAAGGGACCCTGATATATAAGCTTCAGGCCTCTGAACTTATACTTGCTTCTGTATGGAAGAAGCAAGCTGATTGGAAAGTACTGTCACATCTTTAGGCACTGTGAACCAGGTGTAGGACACTTACAAATAGGAAATTAATCCTTCCCTGGGTTAAGGCGGCTTCAGAGTAGGACTGGCTACAGAACTGCAGGGCCTGGGACAAAATGAAAATGTAGGGCTTTTTGTTCAAAGAGCAGGAAACAGGAGTTCCCACTGTGGCACAGTGGGTTAAGAATCTGACTGCAGTGGCTTGGGTTGCTGAGGAGGTACGAGTTTGATCCCTGGCCCAGTGCAGTGGGTTAAAGGATCCACAGTTGCCACAGCTCCATGTGCTGTGGGTACGAGGGTGCAGTCTTAAAAAAAAGAAATGTGTTTTGTTAAAGGGACTAAAATACAGATCTTTTTTGTTTGACTTTTCTCAACACATCACAGAGTTTTTAATCCACTATTTCCTTTAGTTAATAAATCAACTTTTAAAATTTTTTATTTTAAATTATTTTTATTTCCGCTATAACTGGTTTATAGTGTTCTGTCAACTTTCTACTGCACAGCAAAGTGACCCAGTCACACATACATATACACATTCTTTTTCTCACACTATCCTCCATCACGCTCCATCAATAAGTGACTAGATATAATTCCCAGTGCTATACAGCATAATTTGCTATTTAATGTAGTGTTCCCTGAGGCATGGGGATCTTCTTGTGGGGAATGTAGAACCTCCCAAGCAGTGGAGGGATGGCCTCACATGGCCACTAGCCACTAGCCATTAGCCCCACCACTAGCCACTAGACCCACCACTAGCCACTAGACCCACTGACTGCTCCCCAGTCAGGAAATGAGGAAGTCTCCCATTCCCATCAGTCTACTGCCCCAACCCACCATAGATGAGAGACCCCTATTGTACTGGATTCTTGGATCAAGAGCAGGCTGAAGGCTCCCCATGTTGATCAGGGGATCCACATGGTGTGGTACTATCAGCCCAGGGTGGGGATGGCACTTCCCATGCCTACCTGACCCCAACCTCTCTATGCTCAATCTAGGTTCCCACAGGGGGCAGAAGGCAGCAGCCACTACTGGGTGAAGGCAGTGAGGTGGAAACTGGATGCGTCTCTGAGGGAAGAAAACAGGGTGGTGGACAATGGAAAACCCATCCAAGGAGGTGATGGGAGGTGGGACTACGCATGAGCTGAGGCTCCAGTACCCAGGCCCATGCCTCACTACCCCACCAAACTGAATTTACAAAACACAAATTTGAGATGAAAGTAATAAGAACTTCAAGATGGTGACCATAGAATATTAAACACTGAACTTGGAGCCCCTGTGAGGCTGTACCCATGAAGGTGCTCCTCTTTGAAAAGGGCTTGATGTGCCAGCCAGAGTTGAAGTTGATATCCATGATTAGCGTCAACTGACACAACTCTGTGTTCTAGGAGGGCTTGATTATGTCTCAAATTAGATGTAGACATGAAAAGGATTTATTTTTCTCCAGTCCTTACTTTCCATAGAGCTCTACGGAATCTTCCCTTCCTCTCCTAACAACTCATACAAGTTCTAGGGAAGTTATATTCCTACATATCAGATTCCTTAGCTACTCATTTTAATTATTAGAACTCTGTCTTTTTAAAGACTTAAATCTCATTGTCAAGTGAAGTTTCATTATCCCTTCTCCTAGTGCGGAATTAAGCTTGGGCCCTGCTTATTAGAGAGCCTGGTTCTGAGATATCTCCTCCTTCATTCTTCTAAGGTTGAACTTTGCAGCATTGAACAGGACAGGCAAGTGACTGAGACAAGGAGCTCTTCCTCTCTGGGTGGGTTGTTGCTTCCCTCTGGTTAATGCTACGGTGCTAAAGATGCCTTCTGTATGAGAGTTCAATCCTTCCCTCCTTATAGGGTGCATGTGTGAGTTCTTCAGGGGCAAGGCCTGTCCACTGAAGGAATCTCAGAAGTGGAAGGGGCCACCCTGGCTCCACCACTTCCACAGCCACCAACTGGCCCTCAAGTGCACATCTCACATCCTTTCATCACAAGACTTCCTACTGGGCTATCCTGCTCCTCTCCTGCCCTCTTGGCTTAGGGAAGACCCCCTCTCTTCCCCCAAAAGGAAGATGACCCACAAGGCTGATATTTTCCCTCCTTCTAGTCTCTTCCTAACATGGCTCAAGTGTGGGCTGAGTAGGTGAGGGGATTGTCAAGAATAAATCAGTTGGTTTGGTCTATTTTAGGAACCTTGGAAAAGGTGTTTGTCCGCATTGTTGACAGCTGTCTTATAATGCATGGTATCAGCCCATCTTGTTTTGGGCTAGGTCCTAATTGCTAGTTTCCAGGCAATGATAACCTTTTTAAAAAATATATATGCATCAAATAAATAGGGATATTAGTAGAAGTCTTAGCTGGTACCTCTTTCTGGCCAAGGTTCAGGGCAGGTTTAAGATGGAAGTTGCCTTGAGGAGGCTGCGAAGGAGGATGGATGCCTTTTTTCCTTTAGAGGTTTTTCTATGGCCCTCAGTCCATTTATGTGAAGAGGATAAATGAATTAAAAGCAGATAACCTGAAGATTTGATTAAACAGCAGATAATCTGGTATTTGCAGACTGAGAAAGGTATGAAAGAATGCACTAATTACCCTTTTCAGATTATAGCTAATAAATTAGTCATTTCTAGTTTGAATCATGCTAGACTATACCACATAAAACAGTGAAAATAGTATATAACTGTGGAAAGTTCATTCATTTATCAAAACATATTTGATGAGTTTCTTTGATGTGCTAGACATTATGTATTCTAAGAATATAGCAGTGACCATGAAAATGACTCTTCATGCCCTGACGTTCACCTCTGTCTCCTTCTTCACCCCCCACTTCTTCTTCTTCTTTTATTTTTTTTTTTTAATCAAGGCCACGATTGTGGAATAAAGTTCCTGGGCTAGGGGTCAAATTGGAGCTACAGCTGCCAACCTATGCCACAGCCACAACAACAGATCCTTAACCCACTGAGCAAGGCCAGGGATTGAACCACATCCTCCTGGACACTATATCAAGTTCTTATCCTGCCGAACCACAATGGGAACTCCTCACTTCTGTCTTCTGATACAGCTTTCTATATTTGAAACATAACCATCTATATAATTAACGTGATAATTTGACCATAAATGTTTGAGTAGATGTATGCCTTAAACATTTTTGTTTTCCTAGCACCTAATAACCTGACTAACACATAGAAGGTTCTCAAAAATTGTTGACTGAATAAATGAATTAATTCCAAAATGCACATTTTGTTAATTTAGTGTGACTAAAACTTCATGAAACCAAAATCCATTTCATATATTCGGAAGCGTGACACCAAGTTTTTGTTTTGTTTTGTTTTGCTTTTTAGGGCTGCACCCACGGTATATGGAGGTTCCCAGGCTAGGGGTCAAATCGGAGCTACAGCTGCTGGCCTATGCCACAGCAATTCCAGATCCAAGCCACATCTGTAACACACACCACAGCTCATGGCAACAACAGATCACTAACCCACTGAGCAAGGCCAGGGATTGAACCCGCAACCTCATGGTTCCTAGTCAGATTCATTAAGCACTGCACCATGATGGGAACTCCAAGAAAGTATTTTGATTAGTGAAGTTTTGTAGAAAAATATCCTTATAAAGGATATATTCAGAGATCAGTCAGGAGTTATTTTGTTTGCCTCCATTACTATTCCTCTGTGCCAACAATTTGCTGCTGGAAGTTGTTTTTATAAATGGAATCTTTGTAGTAGATTAAATCCAGCTGGCTTCATATAATACAGGGGGGTACATGGTGGAAGGAGGGTGAGGTACACAGATGGCCACATCTCCAGGGAATTCAACAACCTCCGATGACCGACTAAAATTCCTAAACTGTTCTTGTGGGAGAAATTCCATGTTCCCTAAGAATTATTGTTAATTTTTTTATTGTGGTAAAATTTATATTGTGTAAACTTCTACCTAGGTCTAAAAGTTTTTGACGTCCCAAAAGAAAACCCCATATATATTAAGCAGAAACTCTGAAAATTAATCATTGTCTTCATGTAATAAGTACTAAACCTATCAGTACTCTTATCTGCAATAGAGCAATAACATGAAAATTATTTTCCTCCTCAAAGTATAAAAACATTATTTAAGAATAGGGTTTGCAGGGCCAGCCAGGGGCCAGTGTGTGATCCCAAGAGTGATGCCTTCCTGATCTCTGACTCTGAACATCAGGGTGTGGTCTGCCCTTCAGAGGGGCAGCAGTTATATCTCTGACAGACCTTACAGCCTCTGACAAAGCTGCCTGGGTGATCCTAGAAGACCAAGATGTCAACTGAATTTTGAAGAATATTTAAGGTTTTCAGCCCTTAGTGACTTTGAATCATCAATAACCAGGTATTAAGGAGATCTGGTAAGTAGTTAAAAAGAAAAGTGTGGATTTAAAGTTTATAAATGAAGAAAGTCACAAATGCTATGCTAACAGACTCCAGAAATGATCTCTTCACAATTTTGGCTCTATTGATGGAGAACTCATGCTGGGGAAGGAACTCATTTATTTAGGGGAAAGACCAAGAGGACTCTTAGACAGAAAGATCCACCCTAAAGGAAGAGCCTGGAGGAAAAGTCTGGCTTTGATGAGTCACCAGAAGGGCATGATTTCTCTGATTCCAGTGCTATATTTGTCATGTAGATTTCTTTCCTAGACCAGATTTCTCTTGGGCCTCATGTTGGGGTGGGATAGGGTGGGGGACACGGTGAGTAAAAAAAAAGAAAATTGAAAGAGCAGCTTAGCAAAAATGGAGGAGTCCTGAACTAGACTAAGGAAGTTCATCCATTCAACAAATATGTATGGAAGAACTAAGTGTTGGGCATTTGTTAGACAAGGAGGATATAACGGTAAGTAAGACAGATATAGTCCCTGTCTTGAGTAAGAAGGTTACAGTCTGGAGTTAGATATTTAAAAAAGACTACACAAATATCGATTATAATAAGGCAACAAAGAAGTTCCTGTTGCAGTTCAGTGGGTTACAAACCCGACTAGTACCCATGAGGATGCAGATTTGGTCCCTGGCATTGCTTAGTGGGTTAAGGACACTCCAGCATTGGATATGGTTAGTATTGTATTTTAAACATGCTAGTGGACATATAGGCATATCACTGTGGTTTTAATTTGCATTTCCCTAATGATTAATGATTTTGAGAATCTTCATGTCCTTATTTCCAACTGAATATCTTCTTTGGTGAAATGTCTGTTCATATCTTTTGTCCATATATTTTTATTTGTTTGTGTGTTCTTAGTCAGTGTTAAGAGTTCTTTACATATTCTGTATATAAGTCCTTTATCTGGTATGTGATTTGCAAATATTTTCTCCCAGTCATGGCTTGTCTTTTCTTTCTCTTCACTGTGTCTTTCGAAGAGCAGAAGTTCTTAATTTTGATGAAGTTCAATTTATCAAAAATGTTAAGTGGATAATCCTTTTGATTGTGGCATCTAAGGAATATCTGCCTAACCCAAAGTCACCAAGATTTTTTCCTATTTTTACTTACAAAGGTTTTATAGTTTTGGGTTTTATATTTTATAGTTATATTTTATATAAAATATTTTATATTATATCCATTTTGAGTTAATATTTCTATACAGTAAAGGATATGAAGTTTACTTTTGCATATAAATATTCCTTTGTTATAGCACAATTTGTTGGAAAAAATCCCCAAAGTATACTTTCTTCACCAAATTGTCTTATATCTTTGTCGAAATCCAAAGGACCATATATGTGTAGACCTATTTCTGGATTCTCTATTCTGTTCCACTGAACTATTTGACTATTTTGCACCAAAATCCTTAAGTCTTGAAGTCATGTAATCCAACTTTGTTCTTTTCTTTCAAAATTGTTTTGGCTATTCCAGCTTCTGTATGGAATATAGAATCCATACAGGGTTTCCATGTGGATTTTGGAATCCACTTGTCAATTTCTTTTTTTAAAAGTCTGCTAAGATTTTGATAGAGGTTGCATTTGAACCTATAGATCAATTTGGAAAGAAATGATATCTTTAAAATATCAAGCCTTCAGTCACTTTGGTATTCAAAAAATACTGATGCCTGGCTACTCAGGACTAATTGAAACAAAATCTCTGGCTTTGCATTATGGGTATCATTATTTTCTGAGAAATTCCCTGATGATTTTAATGTGAAGAGTGGTAATCCTGAGCCATGGCTTCTCTCTTAGTGGAGTTTTGCTAACTTACTGCTCCCGAAGGGAATGAGCCATGTTGAATAACACAAGGAATGACTGAAGGAACTAGTGATGCTGAGGCAGAGAAAAACTTTCAAGGACACATAGACTTGAAGGGTTATCATGTAGGTGAGGAATTAGATTATTTCTAAACCAACAGACAGAAACTTCAGGGAGTCAGATATTGCAGCCAAAGGAGGTGCTTTCTCACAGTCAGTGATGTCCTCAGAAACAATGGTCTTTCTGGGAGAGGAGATTGTTGCAGTCCTATAGACTGGATAAATAGTGGGATCCATTCATTCAACATTTGCCAAGTTCCTACTACTTAAAAATAGAAAAGCTACAGAGGATTTTCAGCATCAGAAGAGTTCATGCAAGAGTGTTTTAGCTAACCACTGTGAGTTCCTAATTCTATGAAACACTTCTTTAATAATTTTCAAGAATTTTTTTGTGAGATTACTATTAGTGTAGTCTTTGTTATAATCGAGGGAAAATGAAATATGTTGCTGATGGGTAATTAGTCTGTGTAAGAGATTAGAATACACAGGGGCATGTAGCATTATGTAGGAGAGATAACAGAAATGGTAATAATGGGGCAATCTCATTGGGAAAAGAAAGCTCAGAATCATGAAACTTCTGAGGAATGAATCTACTGTGCTGACTGCAAGAGCAGGACAACGATACTGTGCTGTAAAGTTTATGTGGAGATAAAGTAGTAGCTAAAATGTTTGACAGATTAAAAACTATAATTACTTTTTTAAGTGCACATGTAATGTAGACCATAACTGATCACATTCTGGGCCATTTAGTCTAAAAACATGCAGATTATTGAAACCACATAGAGCATGTTCTCCAATCACAGTGGAATTAAGCAAGGAAATAAGTAAAAAAAATAGTTAGAAAATTGCTAAGTATTTGGAAATTAATACCATTTCTAAATAACCTATGGGAGTTCCCTTCGTGGCTCAGTGGTTAACGAATCCGACTAAGAACCATGAGGTTGCAGGTTCGATCCCTGGCCTTGCTCAGTGGGTTAAGGATCCGGCGTTGCCATGAGCTGTGGTGTAGGTTGCAGACGCGGCTCGGATCCCTCGTTGCTGTGGCTGTGGCGAAGGCCAGCAGCTACAGCTCCTGTTAGACCCCTAGCCTGGGAACCTCCACATGCCGCAGGTGCGGCTCTACATAAAGCCAAAAAGACAAATAAATAAATAAATAAATAACCTATGAATCTAAGAAGAAACAACCATTAAAACTGGAAACTACTTTGAACTGAAAGGAATATTTTGTTCCATATTACGAAAATACAATGTGGTAAAATTAAGGTGCAACTTAAGTTGTGCTCAGAAGAATATTTGTAGCTTTAAATGTATATGTCAGAAAAGAAGAAAGGCTGGAAATCATTTTAAGAAATTAGGAAAATAATACTAACTTAAACCTAAAGGAAGTATTAGAGTGAGTCATATGAAATGATCTGCATTCAATAATTTGTTTACTTATACAAACAGCAATTTCATTTTATTCAATATAATAGAATGAAGAAAATAATAAAAGGTAGAACTTAAGTTGTCATGAAACAAAACAAATTTATAATGGTGAGAATCAAAACCAAAGTTTGTTCTTTATGAAGACTAACACAGAGGTTCTTGAAATGTAGTCTCAGGATTGGATGTTCCTGAGTTCAAGGAGTCCACATAGTCAAAATAATTTTCATCATCATTATATTTTATTTTCCTTTTTCATCCTCATTCTCTCACAATTATAGTAAAGTTTTCCAGTGGTTACATGGCACATAGTATGGCAACAGATTGAAAGTAAAAACGGATAAGAGAATCCAGCTGTCTTCTCTTAAATCTGCTATTAAAAGAGATTTGAAAAAAATACATACGTAGCAATCCCTTTGCTGTACACCTGAAACTAACACAACATTGTAAATCAACTATACTTCAATTTTAAAAAAAAAGATTTGAAATGTAAAACAAGGTCATTCTTATCAATCAACTTTTGTTTTGAAAATATTGCTATTTCAATTTAAATAGAGACATTGTTATTTTGTTAAAATGTACTGGGTTATTAATAATTTAAAAATTTTTATTATAGTTGATTTACATTGTTCTGTCAACTTCTACTATGCAGCAAAGTGATCCAGTCATACATCTATACACCCTCTCTTTCTCATATTATCCATTCATCACATTCCATCACAAGAGATTGGACATACTATTTTGAGTTTTCTGAGGAATCTCCATACTGTTTTCCACAGTGGTTGCACCAATTTGCATTCCCACCAACAGTGTAATAGGGATCCTTCTTCTCCACACCCTCTCCAGCACTTAACTGTTTGTAGATTTTTTGATGATGGCCATTCTGGTCGGTGTAAGGTGGTACCTCATAGTGGTTTTGATTTGCATTTCTCTAATGAGGGGCGATGTTGAACATCTTTCATGTGTTTATTTGCCATCTGCATGTCTTCTTTGGAGAACTGCCTGCCTAGATCCTCTGCCCATTTTTGGATGGGCTTGTTTGTTTCTTTGGTGTTGAGCTGTAGGAGGTGTTTGCAAATTTTGGAGATTAATCCCTTGTCAGTTGAATCATTTGCAAATATTTTCTCCCATTCTGTGGGTTGTCTTTTTGTTTTGTTTAGGGTTTCTTTTGCCGTGCAGAGACTTTGAAGTTTAATTAAGTCCCATTTGTTTATTTCTCTTTTTATTGTCCTTACTCTGACACATAGATCTGAGAAGATGTTGCCATCATTTATGTCAGAGAGTGTTTGGCCTATGTTTTCCTTTAAGAGTTTTATAGTATCTGGTCTTATATCTAGATCTTTAATCCATTTTGAGTTTATTTTTGTGCATGGTCCCACTCCTGGGCATCTATCCAGAGGAAACCATGACTCAAAAAGACACATGTACTCCAGTGTTCATTGCAGCACTCTATGCAATAGCCAGGTCATGGAAACAACCTAAATGCCCATCGACAGAGGAGTGGATAGGGAAGATATGGTACATACACACAATGGAATATTACTCAGCCATTAAAAGGAACAAATTACCAACATTTATAGCAACATGGGTGGACCTAGAAATTGTCATGCGAAGTGAAACCAGTCAGACAATTAGACAGCAACACCCAATGCTACCGCTTACATGTGGAAACTAAAAAGACACAATGAACCTCTTTGCAGAACAGACAATGACTCACAGACTTTGGAAAACCTTGGTTTTTCAAATAAGAAAATCTGGGGGGTGGGGGGATGCACTGTGGGTCTGGGATACAAAATCTGTAAAATTGACTTGTGATGATTTATGTACACCTATAATTGAAATAAAATCCATTAAGAAAAAAAAAAAGATTCATTTCCAGTGAACCAGGATGGGAATGCCATACAGTCTCTTAATAAAGACATTTTTTAGACAAAACAAAACAAAACACAACAAGTGATTAGACATAGTTCCCTGTGCTATAACAGCATGACCTCATTGTCCATTCTAAATGTAACAGAATGCAAACATCTATTAATCCTTAACTTCCAGTCCATCCCACTCCCTTCCCCTCTTCCTCCCCCTCCCCTTGGCAACTGCAAGTCTGCTGTCAATGTCTGTGAGTCTGTTTCTGTTCTGTAGATAGGTGCATCTGTGCCATATTTTAGATTCCATGTATAAGTGAGATATCATATGGTATCCATCTTCCTCTTTACAACTTATTGCACTTAGTATGAGAATCTCTAGTTCCATCCATGTTGCTGCAAATGGCATTATCTTGTTCTTTTTATGGCTGAGTAGTATTCCATTGTATGTGTGTGTGTGTGTGTGTGTATATATATATATATATATATATATATATATATATATATATATATATATCACATCTTCTTAATTCATAAACAAATACTTTTAAGTATTCACAATTTAAATTTCTGGTGTACCCGGAGTTCCCGTGTTGCGGCTCAGTGGTTAACAAACCCGACTAGCCTCCATGAGGATGCAGGTTTGATCCCTGAGCTTGCTCAGTGGCTGAAGGATCTGGCATTGCCATGAGCTGTGGTGTAGGTCACAGATGCAGCTCAGATCCTGCCTTGCTATGGCTCTGGCTTGGCCGGCAGCTGTAGCTCTGACCAGACCCCTAGCTTGGGAACCCCCATATGACACGGGTGAGGCCCTAAAAGACAAAAAGACAAACAAATAAATAAACAAATTTCTGGTGTTCCCATCGTGACTCAGTGGAAATGAATCTAACTAGCATCCATGAGGATGCAGGTTCAATCCCTGGCTTCATTCAGTGAGTTAAGGATCCAGCATTGCTGTGAGCTGTGGTGTAGGTCGCAGATGTGGCTCGGATCTGGCATTGCTGTGGCTGTGGTGCAGGCTGATAGCTACAGCTCTGATTTGACCCCTAGCCTGGGAACCTCCATATGCCACATGTGTGGCCCTAAAAAGACAAAAGACAAAAAAATAAAAAATAAAAATAAATTTCTAATATAACTATTGATACATATAGCCAACACAAATAAAGTTCTTTAAAGTCCTTCATAATTTTTAAGAATGTAAAGGATCCTGAGATCCTTTAATCATTAGACTAATAAAACTGACTTACCACTAATGAGATTGGTCAAGGAAAATGTAATAAAGAAGGCATGAGTCTCTACTATTAGAAAAAGGAGACATCACTATATGTCCTATAGACATTGAAAACATAATAAGATATTATAAGATACCTTTATCTAATTCATTTGAAATTTTAATAAATTAGCAAATTCTCAGAAAACATAACTTACTAAAACTGATGCAAAAAGTAAAAAGTATGAATAATTCTATATTTATTTAAACATTTAATCTCTAGTATCAATGGAAAATTACTCAGCCATAAAATGAATGAAATAATGCCATTTGCAGCAACATGGATGCAACCAGAGATTACCATTCTAAATGAAGTGAGTCAGAAAGAGAAAAACAGGAGTTCCCATCGTGGCTCAGTGGTTAACAAACCTGATAAGCATCCATGAGGACGTGGGTTCAATTCCTGGCCTTGCTCTAGTGGGTTAAGGATCCAGAGTTGCTGTGAGCTGTGGTGTAGGTCGCAGATGTGGCTTGGATCCTGTGTTACTGCAGCTCTGGCATAGGCCGGTGGCTACAGCTCCAACAGGACACCTAGCCTGGGAACCTCCATAGGCCACGGGTGCGGCTCTAAAAAGACAAAAAGAAAAAAAAAAGGAAGAAAGAGAAAAAGTACCACATGATATCACTTATATGTGGAATCTGAAAAATGCTACAAAAGAAACTATCTATGAAACAGAAACAGACTCACAGACACAGAGAACAAACTTGCAGTTGCCAAGAGGGAGGAGACTGAGGCAAAGAAGATACAGCATAGTAGATGTAAGCTATTATACATGAGGGGATAATCAACAAGATCCTACTGTATAGCACAGAGAACGATATTCAGGAGTTCCTGCTTTGGCGTAGTGGGTTAATAATCCAACTGCAGTGGCTTGTTTGCTGCAGAGGTGCAGGTTCCATCCCCAACCCAAAGCAATGGGTTAGAGGGTCCAGCATTGATGTAGTTATGGCGTAGGTCATGGCTGTGGCTTGGATTCAATCCCTGACCTGGAAACTTCCACACGCTGTGCATAGGACCATAAAATTAAAAAAAAAAAAAAAGAACTATATTCAATATTCAAAGTCCTATGATAAACCATAATGGAAAAGAATATTTAAAGGGTATATATTATACACACATACACATACACACACACATATACACACTGATATTTTCACTTGGATAATTCAAACACACATCCTCCAAATGTCAAAAGCCAAACTGTGGCTGCTGTGGTGCAGGTTCAGTCCCTGCCCTGGGAACTTCCATGTTCTGGGGGTATGGTGAAAAAATATTTTTTATTCAGCTTCAACTTCTAATCCACTCTGTGAGCATGGGACTTTAAAGCTTAGTATGGTTTCATGTTAAATAGGATCTAGATGTTTGAATTACCCTTTCATTTTTTTCTCCAGAAATATTCCAAAATCTAGTTCTTTGATGTATTTTCTTGATGATTCTTTTCCTTAGTTAGGGTTTTAGGGTATACAAAGATAGAAAACCCTATGGTTGGTATGAATATAAATTGGTGCAGCCACCATGGAAAATAGTATGGAGGTTCCTTAAAAAACTAAAATTAGAACTAATGTATGATCTGGCAGCTCCATTACTGGGTACATATTCAAAAAAATGAAAACTTATTTAAAAAAATACATGCACCCCAATGTTCAGAGTGGCACTACTAACAACAGCTAAGACATAGAGGCAACCCAAGTGCCCATCAATAGATGATAGGATTAAGAACATACAGCACACACACACACACACACACACACACACACACACACACACACACACAAATATTAGTCATAAAAAAGATGAAATACTGCCATTTGCAGCAATGTGGATGGGCTTGGAGGGCATTAATCTAAGTGAAATAAGTTGGAGAAAGACAAATACTATATGATATCACTTGTATGTGGAATATAAATAATAATACAAATGAATATTATTTCATTTTATTATCGTTTCGTAGGTACAGTTTTTGTATTACAAAAAAGAAACAGACTCACAGGCATTGAAAACAAACTTGTAGTTACCAAAGGAGAGAGAGAAGGGAGGAGGGATAAATTAGGGGTCTGGGATTAATAGATATAAACTACAACACATAAAACAGATAAGGAACAAGGATTCACTGTAGAGCACAGGGAATTATATCTGTTATCTTGTAATAACCTATAGTGGAATATAATCTACAAAAATACTGAATCACTATGATGTGTATCTGAAACTAACACAATGTTGTAAATCAGCTATACTTTGATTAAAAAAACACACATAGAATTCCTGCCTTTACGTTGCTTAAAATTTTCCTTCCTGCTACCTACAATACTCCCAGAGCTGTTTTCTAGGTGCCAAACAATCAGGGAACTAGATCTTACATTCTTATTTTCAGCCTTTGCTCTGCACTCAGGTTTTCAGCGACGCATAGCTATTTGCTTCTGTATTGCAAAATACAGAAATGTGTTAGGTCAAAGAGTGACTGGCAGTCAATGAACTTTCCAATCCTGGGTACAGTACCTGGCTCATAGGAGGCCTGGCTCAATACATTTCTGTTTAATAAATGCATACTGTGTCTCTCACTTTATGCTATGAGAAGCTTCCAATCACCGTGAAAAAAACAGCCAGTGGAAAGTGTTCTCTTTTGATTCATGGGAGACTATGTCTACCAGAACACAATCTGGGAAGAATAGATAGAAGGATATTCTGCTCTTCACCAGGATACCCTGCTGAATGTTATTATCCTCAGTTATAGAAAGTAAGTATGTTTCCTATTACACATTTTTCCTTCTAAGCACAGAACTCCCAAGGACATACTTGTCTTAATCAGAAGTGGGGACTGAAGTGTAACAAATAGAAGGCAACTTCAGAAGGAGAATCACAGTGTTTTAATCAACCCACAAGGTCTAATTCAAGACACCTGCTGCTTTGTTTAACAATAGCAATCTTCTCAGGACAAAACATCTTTGTTTCCTAGCACCTACGGATAATGTATGTACAGCTTGGAGAAAAACATTTATTATGGTAACTAACTTCAGGCAAAATAAAAGTGATAAGGAAAATAAATAGGAAGTTAGAACAGTGTAATGGAGATTTTTAGGCTCTAAAATAGAACAAAATAAAAACTAAACAACATGTGGGATTTGAAAACTAGGCCAAGTCATCTTATACTGTTTCCTCCACAAAGAAAACCACTGCAGAAATAAATGGGATCTCTATTCATAGCTGGAATTGAGCCAACAATGAAAAACTGGAGAATCAGGTCTATTACAGAATTAGTTGGAGAAAAATGTATTGCTCTTTAAGTGATTTAGTTTAGTTAGTGCTATTTGCCCCTGTGTTATTACTTCAAAACTACACCCCAAGGAGCAACATAAGATCCCACTGTTTCTTTGCTACATCACGTCTATGCTCCAAGTGCCATGTAGGTATTTGCTGGGCATTTACACCATCACACATGCCTGTCCTTGCTGCATTTGTCACCTATGCCAAAGATGTGCACCTGGAAATGTTGGAATGGGACACATGTGGGGTTGACTTGGGATGACAATAAGAAGGGATAGAAAGGTATATTTAATTGCCTACTGTAGCGAGGTTCTTTGAAAAGATACTTTATACATTTTTAGACAAAAGCTAGCCAATCTTCTCTTCATTCCCACCCAAGATTTTCCATTTAATAAGGGCAGTTTTACCACTATTGGCATCATGCTGCAAGTATCACCATGCCAGTCAGTCCCAGGAATCCCCAAGAGGTGGAGAGAGGATAACAAAATGTCCAAAGAGATGGTGCATTTAACTTTCTACCACAGCAGTAAAACCTCCCCTGTTCTTTATTTTATTCATTTTTGAGAGGCTCTCCGGTGGTAGTTTATTATTTCATTCACTCATTCATTTAGTATTATTTACTAAGTGCTCACTCTAGGCACTAAACAGTTATTATGATAGGTTCTGGGAAAACAGAGATAAGAAAGACAGTCTCTGTCCTCAAGAAATGCAGCCTCTTTGGGAGGCAAACAGACATGTGAACAATAAGAACAAAATAATCTTTGCAATAAGTATAAAAGAAAAAGTAGGTATAAGACATAACAACAGAATAGAGGAGGGAGAAACCACTCCACTTGGGGGAACTAGGGAAGCTTCTTGGGGTCGGTGGCAGGTCCCTGAGATGAATTATTACACACAAGCTTCTGATAAGTAAAACTGCCACTTACCCATATCCTGTTGAAGAGACACTCCAAATAGGCCCCAGGACCCTGCCCTTCCTCCCCGAGGCTCAGCTCTTGGGGTCAAAGGTAGGCACTGCAGAGGAGGAAATAACTCTTCCTCTACCCTACAGGTAGGGTACCTGGGCCCTACAAATTAAACTGACAACATACAAATAAACAGGAGGAAAAAAAAAACAGAGTTTATTTATGTGTGTAACACACATACACAGGAATTCTCCAAGATAAGGAACTCAAAGGGGTGGCTAGAATTTGGGGCTTATATACCACCTTGCTAGGTGAAGGGGAGAGGGAGAAAAACAAACTACTTTTTTGAAAGGTAAATGGGTTTTTGGAAACAAAATAGGAGGTAAGAGAGTTTCTGATAATGTGTGTCCTCAGGGGTCTGAATGGTCTTTCCTGCTCCTAGAGAGCCATAAGCTCCCTTGGAGAAGGTTTAACTCATACTCTCCCTCCTGGGAGTAGATCCACTCTGAAGAGGAATTTATGGCATCCTTATTTCCCAAAAATCGCTGTTTGTACTAAGATAAGGAAAGCTCCAAGAAGGTTTTCCCCTCCCCTGCATTTGTTGAATCTTAGATGTCTTCAGCTTAAAATAATCTTTATACCAAAGCAGCATATTTTTAAGATAGCACACTAGAATCTACTTTAGCAACAAATCCAAAGCAGTCAACCCACAGGCAAGCTATGGCATGGGGTGTGTGTGTGTGTGTGCACACACATACAAAATATGGCTGGATAATGTAGAGAGAATTGGGTAGTTAGTCCACAAAGTTCTTTCTTGCCCTCTTTTAGCTGTTAATTCATCCTTCAAGATGCAGCTGAAGGGTCCTTTATAAAAAGGTTTGGTATGACTACTGTGATTATCCCAGCACCAAATTCAGCACCATTTCGCATTTGCAGTGTTGCTTTTGCTTATGAAGCTTTTGTCTGTTTGTTGGATTAGTACCTAACTCTCTTTTACACTAGCTCCAAGTGGGCAGTGACTATGTTTTTTACCTCATTGTATATCCAGCATCTGGCACTGACCTTGAGATATAGTATATGGTCAATAAATATTTGTTAAATGAATGAATATAGGAGTTTTAACATGAACAAGTAGGGAAGATGCTAAAGTAAGGAAGAGTCAAGGCAGAAAGTTGTCACTGAGGCACTCTGAGTGGCTAGGAAGATCCCAGGAAAGGATCTCTGAAGCAAGTAGAAGAGCACTCAAAGGAACACCAAGGAATCCCAAAGACAAACTTTGGCTCAAGATTAAACAAGGTATTACAGATGGCCAAAAAACACACAAAAAGATACTCAACATCACTAATTATTCTAATTATTAGAGAAATGCAAATCAAAACTACGGTGAGGTCTCACCTCACACCAGTCAGAATGGCCATCATCAAAAATCTACAAACAATACAGGCTGGAGAGGATGTGGAGGAAAAGGAACCCTCCTACACTGTTGGTGGGAATGTAAATTAGTATAACCACTATGGAAAACAGTATGGAGGCTCTTTTAAAAACTAAAAATAGGAGTTCTGTGGTACAGTGGGTTAAGGATCCAGGGTTGTCACTGAAGTGGCTCAGGTTGCTGCTGTGGCATGGGACCGATCCATGGCACAGGAACTTACACATGGGTGTAGCCAAAAAAGAAAAAAAAAAAACAACAGCAACTAAAAAGAGAACCACCATTTCATTCAGCAATCCCACGCCTGAGCATATATCCAGAGAAAACCATAATTCAAAAAGACACATACAACCCAATGTTCACAGAAGCACTATTTACAACAGCCAAGAAATGGAAGCAACCTAAATATCCATCCACAGAGGAATGTATTAAGATGTGGTACATTTATACAGCCATAAAAAAAAATGAAATAATGCCATTTGCAACAACATGGATGGACCTAGAGATTATAGGTCTAAGTGAAGTAAATCAGAGGGAGAAAGACAAATGTTATGATATCCCTTATATATGGAATCTAATAAAAAATGATACAAACAGGATTTCCCTTGAGGTACAGCAGGTTAAGGATCCAGCACTGTCATTGCAACAGCTTGGGTTGCTGCTATGATGTGAGTTTGATCCCTGACCCAGGAAATTCCACAT
The DNA here is from genome assembly GCA_004024745.2 of Catagonus wagneri. Classification (NCBI taxonomy): domain Eukaryota; kingdom Metazoa; phylum Chordata; class Mammalia; order Artiodactyla; family Tayassuidae; genus Catagonus; species Catagonus wagneri. The sequence goes on from PVHT021183519.1 coordinate 19,989,709, forward strand.
GTTGTGAGTGCCCCCCCCAAAAAGATACAAATGAACTTATTTGCAAAACAGAAACAGGCTAAGACTTTAGCAGCTAATTTACGGTTATCAAAGAGGAAACGGAGGGGATAAATTATGAGCTGGTGATTAATATCTACACATTACTATAAATAAAATAGATAATCAACAAGTATAAATTAGGTTGGGAGTGACATATTTGGGAGTGACAAATACACACTGCTATATGTAAAACAGGTAACAAGGACCTACTGTACAGCACAGGGAACTCTACTCAATATTCTGTAATAACCTTTATGGGAAAATAATCAACATATGTATATGTATAACTGAATCTCTTTGCTGTACACCTAAAACTAACACAACATTGTAAAGCAACTACACTCCAATGTAAAATAAAAAAATTTTTATGAGATTAAATAATGTCTTAGGTCAGCTGATATATGAAACTCCTTTTGAAAATAATGAAATCTGTCTACATTTGATAGCAGAATTTGGGCATAAGAAAATGTGGTTTCAAAAAGTTCTGATTCTTTCTATAATACTGATTGTACAGATTGAAAATATAAGTGACAAAATGTGAAGATGAATCTTCAAAGATGATTTTTTAAAAATATGAGCTTTTGAAAAAATATTTTAAAATAATATGCAGCTTCTAGAAGGAAGCCCTGACGAAGATCTCGCTGCAATAAGGAAAGAAGTGAAGTAACAATTTACTCAAAATTTAGATCCAATTACCCAACATAGATGTTATCAGCACTCTGAAATATTTTAAGATTCTTGTATTATCATAAATTGAGAGTCACAAACAATAAGTACAATAGTATTGCAGTATTTGAATTAAATCTCAGAATTAAAATTGTACAAGGAACCAATGTGTTTAAGAACACAGGCTTTAAAACAGGCAAACCTGTGTGCAAGTCCTGATGCTTTGGATGGGTTTCTTAACCTCTGAAAGCCTGTTTCTTAACATAGACCACAAACATAATTATGCTGCCTCACAAAGTTGTAAAGATGAAAGGAGTCAACATATGAAAAGGATTTGGCTGAGTTTAGCAAATGAAGATTCAGTAAGTAGAGATTATTGTAAAGTACATGAAACTTCCCCCTTTAAACATTTTTAAATAGTTCTTAAAAATCTATTTCTCCATCAGATTTGCTCTTCAATTTCACTAAGTTTGGTTTTTTTTTCTTTTTCATCCATAAAAAGACTATTTAGGGAGTTCCCGTCATAGCTCAGCAAAGATGAATCTGACTAGCACCCATGAGGACACAGGTTTGATTCCTGGCCTCACTCAGTGGGTTAAGCATCTGGCATTGCCATGAGCTGTGGTTGTAGCTCACAGATGCGGCTTGGATCTGGCATTGCTTTGGCTGTGGTGTATGCCAGGGGCTATGGCTCCAATTTGACCTCTAGCCTGGGAACCTCCATATGCCGTGGGTGTGGCCCTAAAAAGACAAAAACAAAAAACAAAAAACCACCAACTATTTAAATATTTTCTTATTTTTCCTAGTTAAAGTTAACAAAAACGTGTTCCTTAGGCACAAAGGCGAGAATTTCTCTTTTTTCCTTCCCAGGTTCTTTCTTGTACCCAGATAAATGATTTCCTCCTTTCTTCTTTCTCTTCCTCTGCTTCTTCTGTACTTACCTACGCTGACCGCTTGGCATGGGTTCATACTCACTGCCTCCCTTTCTCTGGTGTGGAGAGCTGAGCTCATTCATAATTGAGAAGAGTAGAATATCATTTTTTCTTTTAGTCGGTAGTTTAAAAGGATACTAAATAGGCATTTATAAATTAAGAGTCCATAAATAGTACATTACATACATTAACTCTTCCTATTTTAATAAAGTTCTCTATTTTTTTCTTTTTTTTAGGGCCATACCTGTGGCATATGGAAGTTCTCAGGCTAGGGGTAGAACTGGAGCTGAGGCTGCCAGCCTATATCATAGCCACAGAAACGCTGGATCCAAGCTGAATCGGCGACCTACACCACAGCTCACCACAATGCTAGATCCTTAACCCACTGACCGAGTGAGGCCAAGGATTGAACTCACATCCTCATGGATACTATGTCAGGTTCTTAACTGACTGAGCCACAATGGAACGTCTTAATATAAGTTCTTAATGCAACACTCCTGCAGATAATTTTTTCTCCCTAGAGAGCTATATTAGGTATATTTTAGGAAAGGTTTATTCTCTGCTCTCTTTTAAAGCTTAAAAATAGGCATCTTACAGATGCATGCATACTTCAACTTAACTGAAGCAGAGTAACCACTAGGTATCTTCTTTGACTCATTTCCTGTATCCCGATATGTATCATACAAGTTTTAATTTAGGTTGTAAGGAGGAAGTTGAATTATTTAATATTGGGTTTTTTATGATCGTGTAGCAAGGCAAAGACATTTTAAAAAGATCTCAAGACAATGATCATGGTCTCGATACATACATTTTTATTAGGAAAAAATTAGCACACATTTGGTAGCACAGCTTCATGTTTTGAAAACAAGATTAATCACACTGACCTGGCTTAAGCTAAATGTTTTTTAAAAGGGTATATGTTTTCCACAGATAAATTCCTTCTTCTAAATTTTATGTTCGCATTTCATTTTGTTTCTCTATGTGATAACCAATTAAGCAGAAAGTGAATATTTGAATTAAAAAATTCAGTCCCAGGAGTTCCCGTGTGGGTGCAGCGGTTAACGAATCTGACTAGGAACCATGAGGTTGCGGGTTCGATCCCTGGCCTCGCTCAGTGGGTTAAGGATCCGGCATTGCCGTGAGCTGTGGTGCAGGTTGCAGGCGCGGCTCGGATCCCATGTTGCTGTGGCCCTGGTGCAGGCCAGCGGCTACAGCTCCGATTGGACCCCTAGCCTGGGAACCTCCATATGCTGCGTGAGTGGCCTTAGAAAAGACAAAAAAAAAAAAATTCAGTCAAATTATGTCTTTTTTTTTTCCTTAATGGATTTTATTTCAATTATAGGTGTACATAAATCATCACAAGTCAATTTGATAGATTTTGTATCCCAAATCCACAGTGCATCCCCCCACTCCCCAGATTGTCTTATTTGGAAAACCAAGGTTTTCCAAATCTGTGAGTCATTGTCTGTTCTGCAAAGAGGTTCATCGTGTCTTTTTAGTTTCCACATGTAAGTGGTAGCATTGGATGTTGCTGTCTAATTGTCTGACTGGTTTCACTTTGCATGATAATTTCTAGGTCCATCCATGTTGCTATAAATGTTGGCAATTTGTTCCTTTTAATGGCTGAGTAATATTCCATTGTGTGTATGTACCATATCTTCCCTATCCACTCCTCTGTCGATGGGCATTTAGGTTGTTTCCATGACCTGGCTATTGCACAGAGTGCTGCAATGAACACTGGAGTACATGTGTCTTTTTGAGTCATGGTTTCCTCTGGATAGATGCCCAGGAGTGGGGATGCTGGATCAAATGGTAATTCTATTTTGAGTTTTCTGAGGAATCTCCATACTGTTTTCCACAGTGGTTGCACCAATTTGCATTCCTACCAACAGCATAATAGGGATCCTTTTTCTCCAAACCCTCTCCAGCACTTATTGATTGTAGACTTTTTGATGATTGCCATTCTGGCAGGTGTAAGGTGTTACCTCATAGTGGTTTTGATTTGCATTTCTCTAATGAGGAGCGATGTTGAACATCTTTCATGTGTTTATTTGCCATCTGGATGTCTTCTTTGGAGAACTGTCTGCCTAGATCCTCTGCCCATTTTTGGATGGGCTTGTTTGTTTCTTTGGTGTTGAGCTATAAGAGGTGTTTGTAAATTTTGGAGATTAATCCCTTGTCAGTTGAATCATTTGCAAATATTTTCTCCCATTCTGTGGGTTGTCTTTTTGTTTTGTTTAGGGTTTCTTTTGCCGTGTAGAAACTTTGAAGTTTAATTAAGTCCCATTTGTTTATTTCTCTTTTTATTGTCCTTACTCTGACACATGGATCTGAGAAGACGTTGCCATCATTTATGTCAGAGAGTGTTTGGCCTATGTTTTCCTCTAAGAGTTTTATAGTGTCTGGTCTTATATCTAGATCTTTAATCCATTTTGAGTTTATTTTTGTGCATGGTGTTGGGAAGTGTTCTAGTTTCATTTATTTACATGTAGCTGTCCAGTTTTCCCAGCACCACTTATTGAAGAGGCTGTCTTTTGTCCAATGTATATTCTTGCCTCCTTTGTCATAGATTAGTTGACTATAGATGTGTGGATTTAATTCTGGGCTTTCCATCCTGTTCCACTGATCTATATGTCTGTCTTTGTGCCAGTACCATACGGTTTTGATGACTGTAGCTTAGTAGTAGAGTCTGAAGTCAGGGAGTCTGATTCCTCCTGCTCCATTTTTCTTTTTCAGGATGTCTTTGGCTATTCTGGGTTTTGTGTGTTTCCAGACAAACTTTAAACTATTTTGTTCTAGTTCTGTGAAAAAGGTCCTTGGTAATTTGATAGGGATTGCATTGAATGTGTAGATTGCCTTGGGAAGTATAGTCATTTTGATAATATTGACTCTTCCAATCCAAGAGCATGGTATGTCTTTCCACCTGTTCAAGTCATTCTTGATTTCTTTCATCAGCGCCTTATAGTTTTCAGAGTACAGGTCTTTTGTCTCTTTAGGCAGGTTTATTCCTAAGTATTTGATTCTTTTTGATGTGATGGTAAATGGGATTGCTTCCCTAATTTCTCTTTCTGATCTTTCATTGTTAGTTCAGAAATGCAGTTGATTTCTGTGAATTAATTTTGTATCCTGCGACTTTGCCAAATTCATTGATGAGCTCTAACAGTTTTCTGGTAGAGTCTTTAGGATTCTCTAGGTATAGTATCATGTCATCTGCAAAAAGTGATAGTTTTACTTCTTCCTTTCCAATTTGGATTCCTTTTATTTCTTTTTCTTCTCTGATTGCTGTAGCTAGGACTTCCAGAACTATGTTGAATAGTAGTGGCGAGAGTG
>PVHT021183519.1:19997793-20027192 GCA_004024745.2 Catagonus wagneri
ATGATCAGTCTTTGCCTCCAGTTTATTTCCAATGCCTTGCATCATCTTCAGCATCAACAGTCTAAAGTCTCTTTCTGGGAGGCTGATAATCTCCTCATCACTGAGCTGTTTTTCTGGGCTTTTCTCTTTCTCCCTTATCTGAGTTAGAGTTCTCTGTCTTTTCATTTTTGTAGGTTTTTGGTGCGGTGACCTTTGTGTCCACAATAGAGTTGTAGCCTCTCTTAGTTCAGGTGTTTGCCTCCCCTGTGGCTAAAGTTGGTATGGAGGGGGCTTGCTGCAGGCTTCCTGATGGGAGGGAAGGATGCTTGCTCACTGGTAGGTGGGGTTGATTCCTCTCCCTCTGATGGGTGGGCCTTTGTCTCTGGATGAGATTAGAGGCTGGCCAAGTGCCTGAGGGGTCTTTAGGCAGCCTGTTTACTGATGGGTGGGGCTGAGATCCCACCTGAATTGTTGTTTGGCCTGGGGCTTCTCAGCGCTGATGGGAGGGACCAGATTTTCCCAGAAATGGCCTCCTCCAGAGAAATGCAGGCTGCTGAATGTCCCCGAGAGCTTCACCTCGAATGCCCTTCCCCCACAACAAGGCACAGTCACCCCCGTTTTCCCAGGAGATCCTCCAGGAATTGCAGTCAGGTTCCACCCGGATTCCTATGGAGACTGCTTTGCCCTGAGACCCAGTGCACGTGAAAGTCTGTGTGTGCCTTTCAAGAATGGGGTCTCCTCTTTCCCCCAGTCCTGTGTGCTCCTGCACACAAGTCCTGCTGGCCTTCAATGCCAGATGATCCGGGGGCTCTTTCTCCCTGTGCCAGATCCCCAGGAGTGGGGATTTGACGTGAGGCTCAGAGCTCTCAGTCCTGTAGGTGAGTCTCTGTGATGCAGTTACTTTCCAGTCTGTGGGGCTTCCCACCCGGGAGGTATGGGGTTGCTTCTATGGCGTAATTGCCCCTCCTACCTCTTGATGTGGTCTCCTCTTTGTCTTCTGGAGCAGAATATCTTTTTTGGAATTTTATAGTCCTTTTGGTTGAAGGTTGCTCAGCATTTGGTTGTAGTTTTGCTGTTTTTTGGGAGAGAAGTTGAGCTCCAGTCCTTCTATTCTGCCATCTTAATCCAATCTCTCCCATTATGTCTTTAGGAAGATGGCTCTTTACAGTTTTGAAGAGGTCACCTAAGTACGTATTTTAATCTAAAGCTTTACGAGTCCTGAAGAAATTTTAATGGCTAAGATTTGCTCATGATACTGCTGGTTTCAAACTGTGTTGAGTAGAGACTCATTAGCTCCTGATCTGCATCCTCTTTTCTATATGAAAATGGTAAACTTTAACCTGTCAGGCCATCACTTTGTTTCCAAATATAGTGAGAAAGAAGTCTATTACTGACTGGCCACTTCAATGACCACAACTAAGACACTAAATTGTGTCTCATGAAGTAATACAGACATGACATAAAGTATGACCAGAGGAAATAGTATAAAAAAAATCAAAACTGCATGCACCGATGTTATGACTTACAATATAAGAAAGCATGATTCCTACTCTCAAGAGATATAAAACTGTACAAATGTGAATACCACAAGCACAAGGAATTTTACCTTTTGGTACTTGCTGTATTTCAGCTGCCTAGAACAGTTTCTGGCAAGTAATAGGTGCTCTATAGACACACCAAATGAGTGAAAGATCAAGACAATATAAATGAAGAAAGGGCCTCATTTCTAGTAGATTCTTATATTCCTTGACCCATGATTACTCTAGCTCTTTTTTATGAGTACATCTGCTGTGACTTTTTAAAAATTACATGAACTAGTGTATCCTAGGTCCTAAGGAAAATAAACACAACAAGCAAATTTAAACAGGGAAAGAAAATATGATACCTCTGGTCTTACAAAACGAGATACTAGAAATTGAAAGGAAAAATTCAGAATAGAGTGCTTGGGGTGGGGCCCTAAGGGTAAGAGTGACTCCAGGAAAGAAAAGGCAAGCATCCAAGACAAATGTTAGCTACTTTGTAATTTCACCTAGGGTCACCTGGATTTCTCACGCCACAAACAAAGTGTGTTTAAGCAAGCAGAGAAGAAAAATAGACTGAGAAGTTCTACCAGTTCCTAGTGGTAAAACAACTGGACAAAAAAGATGAAAAATGTGTTGATTAGAGATGATTTGTTTATATCTTAGATCAAAGTAATTTTGACCTACTTTAAAAATATACTAATTAAGGGCATTGAAACTGTGAAGATTAAAATATGGGACTTTTTTTCATTGGTTTTTCCAGAACAGACTTCTTTAAAAGATATATTTGTAACAAGCATACATCAGATTAGCATCCCTAAAATTGAAGGTAAACTTGAGAAGTAACCACAATCCAACTTCTTTCAATTAAAGCGATAGTAAATATAAGTAATTACTAGACTATGGAACCAAAATACTAAGTCAATTTGATTAGCAAACTTGGAGGCTAATATCATTAGCTCTTTCTCTCTTAACCTTAGATAGAATTCATGATATCTAGCATGTCTGCAGATGTATGTTGCAACACTTTATAACCAGAATAATTACACAGCTCTTCCAGGCACATGTACAAACAAGTAGTATTTTCCAGACCATGATGTTCCAGTACAGCCAAGTATTACAAAAAACAAAAATGAGCAATACGTCATTGATGGGTAATGACTTGCAGGACATTAGCCAATGCACTTTCCAAGAAGGAGTCTGATCAACACATATAATGGGAAACAGGAGAATTTTTCTTGGTAAACTTTCCAACTTCACATTTTTACACTTGAGAGAAACATATGGTTCTGTACTTAACAGACTTAGTAGTAGTGGGAGGCCTGTGAAAACTGCTTGCAGCCACAACTTGGAATATATCTTCAGAGTTTCTCCCAGAACTCTCCTAAGGACTTCCTTTCTTCCTAATGCTAAATACAGATAGCGTCCTATTTTATTCACTTGTGTCATTTATAATCAGCATGAATATTATCAGAAGGAAATTTCTATTTTTACCAAGAGAAATACACTACCACAGTTCAGTTGTTTAGTTGTGCAACTAAAAAAATAAAAAGAAAGAAAGAAAGGAAAGGAAAAATATACCCTGCTTTCTTCTTTTTTTTCTTTTAGGGCTGCACCTGTGGCATATGGAAGTTCCCAGGCTAGGGTCAACTCAGAGCTGCAGCTGCCAGCACACACCACAGCCACAGCAACATCAAAATTGAGCCACATCTGTGACCTACGCCACAGCTTGTGGCAATGCCAGATCCTTAATCCACTGAGTGACGCAAGGGATCAGACCTGCATTCTCATGAATACTAGTCAGGTTCTTAACCCGCTGAGCCACAACAGGAACTCCTCCTACTTTCTTTTTGTTATTACTTTTTATTATACCAACCCTGCAAAAGATTTTCAAAAATGATAAACAGGTGCATACAGTTTTACCTGCCTTGACTACTTTCACGTTTTCAAATCTCATTTCTTTCTTTGCTTAACCAACTATATTGCCTTCTGCTCCTGACATTGTCAGATTTTGCTATCACACACATCTGTCTGTAGAGTATGCCTATAATTCTGCCACTCAGACCCTAAACAAAGATCCTCATACAGGAACCACAACCACAAATAGACAAATAAAGACAAAGACAAACAAACTAACAAAAGAAAAACAAAGACCATGGGGCAGAGGTGGGAGAGATGGGGGATGTGGTAGGAAAGATGGGTCAATCTGGGTATATACAAGAGCCCAGCAGTTGGCACTGGGACACCGCGTCCCATATTAGCGTTGATGCAAGGACATATCACAGAATATGGAGACCTATATCCTTGTCTCTATTGTTTCAATGCATCTCCCTACCCCCGGGGGGGAAAATGGGGCAAGACTATTTTACAGTTTTTTTCTCTACTAACAGCAGTGAATTCTCTATTAAGTTAATGAAGGTTAAGCTTTGGGACACTTAACTTGTCCAGTCCTAGAAGGGCTCTAGCAAAGTGCTCACATGGTCAAATCTTTCGCAGACTTTGCAAAAAGTAAGGTATTCTACCTGCAATCACACCAAAGTAAAAGTAACCCCACTAGAGCTTTTCATACTTTCCCTTAGGGTATAGTGCTGGAGTAGCTGCAAGTAGATTTTATTATGGGAAAGGTGAGGTGGAGATACACACAGTTTGGATTTAATGGGAATGTTCATGTGTTTCATAGGAACTTCTGAGTGTAGTTAAATGTATATCTTGCGTATTTTCAGTGAAGAATCACAGACAAATTTTGCCAGAGACAAGCTAGGGAAAAAAGCCAACTAATTTAATTTATAAGTCTACTATAATTTTGATACCAGTTGAGGGGTTGTTCGGAGTGAAGTGCAAATAATGTTTTTAGTTAAGAACATAGAAGCACTTATAGGAGATTGGATTAAGATGGCAGAATAGAAGGACTGGAGCTCCACTTCTCTCCCAAAAAACAACAAAACTACAACCAAATGCCAAGCAACCTTCAACCAAATGGACTGTAAACTTCTGGATATTTCTCCCAAGAGGAAACACAGATGGCCAACAGGCGCGTGAAAAGATGCCCAACATCACTAATCATCAGGGAAATGCAAATCAAAACCACAATGAAATATCCTTCATACATGTCAGAATGGCTATCACCAAAAAGACCACAACAAATGTTGTCAAGGATATGGTGAAAAGGGAGCCCATGTACACTCTTGGTGGGAATGTAAATTGGTGTAGCCACTGTAGAAAACAATATGGAGGTTTCTCTAAAAACTAAAAATAGAATTCTCATATAATCCAGCAATTCCAGTCCTAGGTATATATATCTGAAGAAAACACTAATTTGAAAAGATACATGCAAATCAATGTTCATAGTAGCATTATTTACAATTGCCAAGATACGGAAGCAAGCTAAGTGTCCATCAACAGATGAATGGATAAAGAAGACACACATACACACATATACACACCACAGTGGAATACTACTCAGCCATTAAAAAAGAATGAAATTTGCCATTTGCAACAATATGAAAAGACCTTGAGAACATTATGCCACGTGAAATAAGCCAAAGTCAAATAATATATGATATCACTTATATGTGGAATTAAAAATACAACAAAGTAGTGAATCTAACAAAAAAAGAAGCAGATTCACAGATATAGAGAACAAATTAGTGGTTACCCATGGGGAGAGGGAGAGGCAACATGGGGGGAAGAGGATTAAGAGGTACAAAACTATTAGGTATAAACTAAGCTACAAGCTTATATTATAAAATAACATAGCCAGTATTTTACAATAACTGTAAATGGAGTATATAGCCTTTAAAATTTATGAATCACTATATTACACATCTGTAACTTGTATAATGTTGTACATCAACTATACCTCAATTTAAAAAAACTCATAAGACACCACTGCAATGAGGATAGCAATGACAATTTAGAGTATTAAGATTAGCCCCTGCATAAGGAGATTTGAAATTCCTCAACTCTTACTGCTTATGTATGATGAAAACTTGATAGAGGTTGCCCCAAATTTTGAAAAACTTTAATGTCAGTAGTAAGACTGAAAGAAATTTTTCCTTTTTAAAAATTTTTAATTCAATTTTTATTTTATGAAAGAAAAACTTCTACACTTTGGACTTAAAAATTATTTTTGATCAACAGTGCTAGAGGTCTCTCCAGTACATATACAGAAAAATTTTTATAGAAATTATTGTTATATGAAGAAACTATCAAAGAGTATGTAGACAAAAATAGGGGGAAAGTACTAGAGAGGTCTGTCAGAGAAGAAGTTAAAACATTATTTTCTTAGATTTTGTAATTGTAGTAGAATTTATCAGCTTTTAAAAACATATTTTTCATGATTTCTTTTCTCTATTCATTTTCATTCCTGCTTTTTATTTGTAATTTAACAGTCTTTTTCTTTTTCTTAAAGAGGGCCTCCAAATTATATATATACACTTCAGGTCACACAAAACATGGATCTGTCTCTGCCCAGCACCTGGCTCAGAATGTGACACATTAGATGTTTGTTGAAAGAATATGCAGCAAGGGCTGTTGGCCCAAGGATAGTGACACAGCACTCAGCTTAGTGAAAGAGAGGCCAGCTGATGCAGAGGTTCTTCAGAATACCCAGCGTCTAGGCTTGAAGAATCTGGGATGTGATGGTACTACACCTGCCAGTAGAGAACCTGAACTCGGCTAGTGGGAAGCCAAGATGCAAAGGAAGAGAAAATAAGGCTGGAGCCTGTCATACTGTTTTACAGTTTCCAAGAAGGAATAGTTTTCCTTATGTGTTCACTGTTGAAGGATATTGAAATCAAAATAAATTCGTCCTATGGCCAAAGAATATGCAAATTAACTTTCATGTATTTGGAAATTTTTTTCCTTTGAGTTATGTTTCTCATTTAAAGAAAATGGTTACTCTTCCTTCCCTTTAAACTGAATAATGTGAAACATATGTGAATAGGATTACATCAAGTCCCAAGATAATGTTCAGAAGTAACTGAAGTCTTCCATATAGAGTCTCAAGTTAAAATAACTTACTTGAATAAAATGCATAGTATGACCTGATATTACTATTCTACTCATGTTCCTACTCTTGTAGGACTTGTTGACAAGATTGCTACTCTAAAATAATATATAACCTCAAAATTTCTAGACTGCTTCATTTCCATCAAGTTCTAGAAGTCTAGGAAGCTCTATTAACTAAAGACAAAGTAAAATCTAGAGACACAGTTTTAATTAACTGCTTCTTGATGGAGCTGCTTCTGAGGCACCAGCACCTAGAATTAGACTACCCACCAGGTGAGGCACAGTTTGATGGGACAGATTGGCAGTGAGTAGTCTTCTCTCAAGGTGTGAGATGAAAGTACAGAGCAGTATGATATCTAAAGGGTATAGCAATAGATAAATTCAAACAGCTGATACCATTTGAGTTCTGATACTCAGAGTTGGGGACCCCAAAAGGGAGGAAATAGGGAGCCCAGGGAAAAGCAGTTTGGAGTCCAAGTAGGCAGAGAAGGATGCCCATAAACAGGTAATTTTAGCCACCTGGCTGTGGTTCAAGGACAGACTCCACTCCCTGAAAAGAGCTGAAAGTAGAGCTTGATAATAGCAAAACAGGACTTTGGTTGTTAAAGATACCAAGTCAGATGCCAGCCACAAGAAAGCAAAGCAGAAACTCAGTTAACCAAACTAAAGCACCAGCAGGTCTTGGAGAATTAGACAGAGACCTATAATCAAAACTTGAGCAAATAGTCAGAGCTGTACTGACAACAAAGGTTGAAACTGAATCCCAAACCAAGATCCTCTATCAAGTTTGGAATTAACTTATCTGTCCAAAACTTTATTTCCTTTTGTGTTCCACCTCATTTCCCTCAGGATTGAGGAGTATCAAAGAAAAGCGGGACTGAAATCAATGTATACCCTATGGGGCCTTCCCAGGTACAAAATTCATTCTGTGTCCCCCATTTTTTGTTTGTAGAGAAAAGCTTTAGTCTTCAAGTCTTCCCCAAATTCAAAAAGCAGGCACAAGAAGTTAACAACTAGATAAGTGAAAGAATGAAGAAACAGGAAAAATAGTCCATCAAGAAAAACAATGATGGAATGAATGTCGTAGCTCAGTGGTAATGAACCGACTAGTATCCATGAGGATACAGGTTCGATCCCTGGCCTTGCTCAGTGGGTTACGGATCCAGCGATGCCATGAGCTGTGGCGTAGGTTGCAGATGTGGCTCGGATCCATTGTCACTGTGGCTATAATGTAGGTAGGCAGCTACTGCTCTGATTCGACTCCTAGCCTTGGAACTTCCATATGCTGTGGGTGTGGCCCTAAAAAGACAAGAAAGGAAAAAGAAAGAAAAGCAATGATAGCTTAAACAACTGTTCAGCTATGAAACAGTCCTAGAACCTCCTCAAGAAATGTACCTAACAATCTGACTCATATCCTTGAGTTGTTCTACAGAAACTCTACAGACCAGTCCCGGTGGAAAATGGTGACTATGTGTTGACCACAAAAGCACACAGACGTCAGACTGCTTGGAATCAGAAGGTTGATGATTAAGATTCTCAAAACAGGAGTTCCCATCGTGGCACAGCGAAAATGAATCTGACTAGGAACCACAAGGTTGCGGGTTCAATCTCTGGCATTGCTCAGTGGGTTAATGGTCCGGTGTTGTCATGAGCTGTGGTGTAGGTTGCAGACACGGCTCAGATCTGGCATTGCTGTGGCTGTGGTGTAGGCCAGCAGCTACAGTTCGGATTAGACTCTAGCCTGGGGACCTCCATATGCCGTGGGTGTGGCCCTAAAAAGTCAAAAAAAAAAAAAAAAGATTCTCAAAACATCACTCTGTTACCTCATTACTAACCAACCAGAAGGAAATTCACAAGCTGATCATGTGCCCTAGAACCCTCACTTTAATATTGCCTTTAAAATCTCTTCACTGAAAGCTGTTGGGGAGTTCAAGTCCTTTGAGCATGAGCTGCCTATTTTCCTTGCCTGGTACCCTGCAATAAATGGTGTACTTTCCTCCACCACCACCCAGTGTCAATAGATTGGCTTTGCTGGGCATTGGGCAAGTAGACCCAAATTTGGATCAGTAACAACTTGACTTGTTGCTGAATCCCATAGCATTGGGCTAAAGCCCCATACATTTCTTCTGTTCAAGGTCTGAATTGGACAGTAGGATAAGACCAAGTAGAGAAGAAGACTACAGAGACTTGGAACCAGGTAAGACCTGACTATAATAATGTAAAGGAAGGTGCTACCTATGTACAGGGCTTTTGAAATAAGCTTCCAAAAGAGAACATGTTACATAAAACTTAACAAAAGAAAAATAACTTGAACATTTTAGGCTACTTCTAAGAAAAAGAAGACTTCTTAGGGGAAATATTTTTTTAGTGGGAATAAGAAATAATCAGATTTTTTTTATAGTATACATTCTTTAGCTTTCTTTTACACACAATAATGCACGAAAGAGTCAATACAGATTGTATCTAAGGACTCTTGCTTTTCCTAAGCTCAGGAAAGATTGTTTTCTTTTCCTAAACACTGATTTAGCAATTGTTTGACAGGAATTTCCGCCTAGGAAGCTGCTCAGCACATTTTTCCCTTGACTTATTGCCTGATTCACTAGGGAGATAGGCTATGCCAATCCTGGACATCACTGGGGTCCATTATTTACCCCTATATCATTCCTCAATTCCTGGGTCTAGGGTAGGGAATACATGAAAAGATTCAATATACGATAAGTGGGACTTAGAATTAGCCTTGTTATTATAGACTTGGTATCTGGTGATCCTTGGGTGGACATAAGTTAGGCCCTAACACTGTCAACTTGGCTACATTTCAGGTTCTTCCCTTAATATTTCATGTCCTTGCTGGGGTGGAGTTTTACACTGAGACCCAGTCCACTTGACCAGGCAGCTGATCTATCTCTGGATCTTAATTCCTGAAAGTATGAATCCTATTTCTTTCCAACTTCTGATTAGGATTCTTTTCTGAAAGTTACGATAACTCTAAGCCATGGAAATAATGCCTGCTTATATTGGAACATTGTTTACTGCCTGGATATCTGCTTGGAATAACAGTGAGATTGGCACCCTCCCATCCTTAGGTATTAGGGAGGATCTCCATAATGTGTTGTGTTGAGAAAAAAAGCACAGATTTGGAACCTGCAGACTTGAGGTTGATCCCAGCTCTGTTACTTAATTTTAGATAAATTATTGAACTTCTCTAAGCCTATTTCCTCATCCATTACAACAACAATAATAATTTCTATTCACATGACAACTATGAAAACTAAACAAGATAAAAAATGTAAAGTATCTACTACAGTGCTTGCATGTAAAAGCCGTTTAACTAATGATAGCTGTTTTAATTACTAGTAAATATAAGAAAAAGTTAATTCATTCAGTCAAAAAAATGCTTATTAAGTGCTTTTAATTGCCAGATACTTTATTGAGCTCTGGAGGGAGGTACAAAGGTGAAGATGACATGGTCCTCTAATGGGGAAAATGAATAAGCAAATAGACATCTTCAGTATGTTGTAGATAGTACAATGACAGACATCAGCCTAGGGTGATATGTATATTCCTAGGATGGGCATCTAAACTGGAAGTGATGATCCCAGATGAGCATCCTAATGAGAGCTGATTAGGAGCAAAAAAGGATAAAAGCTTCTCCTGGCAGAAGCATGGAAGAGTTTTGCGGATTTCGGGAACTGAAAGCAGTTCATCAGTGTGGTTGGAATATGGATTGGGAGTAGGGAAGTGAGTCAGAAAAGGAAATGGAGAGCTAAGTAGGAGTCTCTCCTGATGGACCTTGGGGCTGGGCTAAGGAGTTTGGGATCTAGCCTGTGGACTATGTGTGGCTGCTGATGAGTTTAAAGCAGAGGAGAAACATGATCAGATTTATGTTTTAGAAAAATCACCTCAAAGCACTCATGACATCCTGAATTTGAATAACACTGAAAACAAAGGCAGAACCACCATAGTAGAAGCCCAGGTGCTACTCAAGAAGTATGCTCTCCTTTTCTTAATTCTGTAACATAAATGTCATGCCAAAGTAATTCCAAATGTGCTAGGATAATGAAATATATATATATATTTCATTATCCTAGCACATTTATATATATATATATAATGTCTTTTACTGTGAGTTTCTTGATGTTTTAAAAAAATTACATACCTTCAAAGATGATTAAAAATGAAATTCTAGAATCCTTACATATAGTTATACTGTGCAGGTACCCTTATAGTCACAGGTCCTACTGAAAATTACCTAATAAATAAAAACTTTATTTAATGTGAAATGTTTAGCATTATAGGGATTACTGTAGAGATATGCCTATAACAAAACTCTACCAATGTTATTGACAATTTAAATTTTAAAATCTTAAAATTCTCAATTTTGTAAAATAGTACTACTTCTGAAAATGTATGTATCACCTTGCCATTTTTAGGATGTTGGCAGGAAAATTAATTTTTCAGAAATGATTGTAAAATAACTCATAGAACCGTATTATAATTAAAGGCATCTGATGAATCATACACACAATGAAATATTAGGTAAAAAAATACCAGGAGTTCCCACTGTTGCACAGAGTGTTAAGGATTCAGCATTGTCTCTGCAGTGGCTCAAGTTGCTGATGTGGCACTGGTTTGATCCCTGAGGTGGAGCAATGGGTTAATGATCCAGTGTTGCAACACCTGTGGTCTAGGTCACACCTGCAGCTTGGATTCCATCATTCCTGGCATAGGAACTTCCATATGCCACAGGTATGGCCCAAAAAAAAAAAAATTTAAGATGTCAGATATTGGTTACTGAAGCCTCTATTTTTATGTGGTCATACTGGCCTGATCATACAAAAAGAGACATGCTCCAGCCAATGCCTAGCTCTGAATTGTCAAGTTTTATGCTTGTACTTTGTAATTTATCTTTTATTCTTTAATGTTGGATTCCACTTATATAGTAGGCACTGAGGTAATTTCTTCGACATCTGTTTCACCTCCCGGTGTGCATCAGCCATTTGGTTTAAGGAACCGACATAGGCAATGGAGGTAGGTGCTGATAAGTCTGACTCAATCAATAAGATATGATTCTTCTTGCCTGCTGGCACATGACATATCTTTAGAAACAGCCTGGTTTAGGAATAGAACCATAACTGTATCTATGCCAATAAGACATGCCAGGAAGACCCTTTGGAGGCTACTGGGGAAAGTTTCCTCACTCTGAGTTACTAGAAGTAGTGGCATTTTTTTTTTTAATAAAGAAAGATGTAGTTTCAGTAATTACTACCATCCCATGGTAGGGACTATGAGGAAATCACCATAGGGTAGAACTGGTATTATCCTGGGTCTTTGGTGGCATTGTTGAATTGAGTTTCAACCAAACCTGAAACTCAGTCTACCGCTGGACTTCCAGTTGTGGGAATCCATACATTTCCCTACTATTTAAGCTACTACTTTCAGTTGGGTTTCTGTTACAAGCATCTGAACATATTCTAAATGACGCAATTTTCTACCACTTTTGCCTATCACTTTTGCTTCTAATCTGATGTACCAATTGGCTATCTTTCTTAGCTTTAACTATCAGCACTCTTCTACTTAGACATTTACAGTGAACATTCTGGTTTCTACCCAATACCTAGGCCTAGCTTATACCACTAGACATTATCATGTAGGACAGGTTGTGTGAACCTGGTGCAACCATGAAAGAAACTAATCTGAGAACAAAGTCCATATGCTTAAAATTACAAAGCAGAAAAATGGGGGAAAAAAACCTGAAGCTGTGATAATGTCTTTAACCAATGGAAAATGAAAATTATTTTCAGCCTTCTTATTAGCTAACAAATATCCTCATTGTTTAAGATAATCTGAACTGAGGTATTCTGTTGTTTAAATTTGAAAACAACTGAAATATTGTAGTAGTGTCTAGTATTAAGGAAAACAGTAGTGAGTATGAGAACGTTGGTTTCTGTTTGTTACTTCTTACAGTTTTCATTAAAAATCTATAAGAAAGAGGGCTGAAATCAGAGAAGGATGTGGAAGGCAGTAGTAGGAGACAAACTGAGTTGCCAAAGTTTCTCCTATGGATCTCCCGATAAGTAACCTACATTGGACAAAGGCAACCAGTTTTACATCAAACATTACAGAAGGGGCTTCTCTGTCTACATTCATTGTTTTCAATTATACCAGCGGGAGGAGTCATCAAAATGTGAACCAGGGAATGGGCAGTTCTCAGAGAGATATCTATGGCTAGAAGAATGAAGTTCTCAGATCCATATACTCTGTCTAGTTGGGCCCTCTGACTCTATTTACTGTTTGTGGAATTAGCCAAAAGAAAGCAAGACCTACTAAGTCTTTTACAGAATTGACTACCAAAGAAATTCTAAGGCTGGCCAATCCACAGCAATGAACAATTCTGTGATAGTTCAATTCCTAAGGCATTCTCCCAGTACCCCAAACTCACACTAATGAAAAGTGCTAAACTATCTAACACCCTCTCAAATACAGTCATAGAAAATAATCAACAAGGAGGTTACTGCCAAAATAACAGGATTGGGGCAACTGAAGGTGAAAGATTATCCCCCAAACCAGAGTCAGAGGCTACCATATTGGCTGACCAAGGGACTCATCACTACTAGGGTGGGCATCCGCTCTCTTCTAATAGTATATGATATGGGCTATGGGTCAAAGTCCACTGAATGTCATTTCCATTCACCCCCGTTCAAATCAAAGTTTTAATTATATGTATTTAGTTTCTTCTCCATTATTGTAATGTTTGGGATGGAACACTTCTTTAAGCTATGGTCCCTGGTTCACAAGGAGCCATGTCTAGACCTGAGAGATTACTCTTGGCCTTGGAGCTGGCTATGGTTACTGGCTGATGTGGGCTGTCTCCTGCTGAGCGAGATAATGAATATATCTCACTTAGGTATGGACATTTTTTAAGATTTTGGGAAAAAGGAAGTATGAATTTTGATATCATATGTGATAGTGTTGGTTGTCTACTCCATACCCATTTTCCCTGCTACTTATTTAAAGAGCCCTATTTTTGTTCAGGTACCCATCCCTATTTATGTATCCATGTGCATCAGGAGAGATAAGTCTCATGTCCATTCCCATGAGGTAAATCCTGATTAGGCTAGGCCAGTCATGATTATCCTATTCTCCTTTCTGGTAACTGTTTTAGACTTGGGCACACTGAGCAATGACACATGAGAAAAATTTTGCTAGAAAACTTCTGTTAAAGACTTCCCTACTTTCTAAAAAATACACAAGGAAGCCATAACTTCTCTTTCTGTACTTTATCATATCAGGTTATGATGCACAGGCCTGCTGCAGCCATCTACTAACCATGAGGAGAGCTTTGGCTAAGTACAAAGCTGACATGCTGAGGCGGGAGAAACAACAGAAAGAAGCAGGGTCTTTCAGACACTGAATTAGATAGTCTTATAGACTCTGCCTCGTGATTTCTTGTCATGTATAATAATAAATATCCTTATAGCTTAAGTCCATCTAAACTGAGGCTGTCTTTCACTTACAGTTATTATTGATATCTCTTTTTCATCCTTTGAATGCTTTTTTCACCTGATTAACATTTTGTAATGTAATCTTCCCTAGAGGTAGCGTGTTGAAGGTAGATCCTGGAGACTAACTTAGATACTATATTCCAGAGTATTTGTTGGAGTATGAACACATTTATTCAATTATGCCACAAAAATACTAATCAGACCCTAATCTTTCGGTGTTTTTTATGAACTGAATTGTGGACACCCCCCCCCAAATTTTCATTTTGAATTTCTTTCCTTTTTTTTTTTTGGCTTTTTGTTGTTTTAGGGCCACACCAGCGGCACGTGGAGGTTCCTAGGCTAGGGGTCTAATTGGAGCTGTAGCCACCGGCCTACACCACAGCCACAGCAACACAGGATCCGAGCTGCGTCTGCGACCTACACCACAGCTCACGGCAATGCCGGATCGTTAACCCACTGAGTAAGGCCAGGGATAGAACCCTCAACCTCATGGTTCCTAGTTGGATTCGTTAACCACTGCGCCACGATGGAAACTCCTTTTATGCTGAATTTCTACCTCTAGTCCCTAAGAATTTCATATTTGGAGATAGGGTCTTTACAGAGCTATCAAATTAAAGTGAAGTCATTACGGTGGGTCCCAATCCAGTATGACCAGTGTGCAGACAAGAAGAGGAAATTTGGACACTGAAACACAGAGAGGGAAAATAATGTGAAGAGATATAGAGAAGATAGTCACCTACAAACCACGGAGAGGAGCATATTCTTCCCTCATAGAATTTAGAAGGAACCAGTTCTGTCAGTACTTTCATCTCAGACTTCTGGTCTCCAGAACTCTGAGACAATACATTTTTGTTGTTTAAGCCACACAGTTTGTGGTACTTTGTTACAGCAGCCCTAGCAAACTAACACAGTCTCTGTGCCATTTCTCCTAAGAACTAGGAAGAAGTTTTGCTTTCTTAACAGATTTAGCAAATAAAGA
Organism: Catagonus wagneri; assembly: GCA_004024745.2. Classification (NCBI taxonomy): domain Eukaryota; kingdom Metazoa; phylum Chordata; class Mammalia; order Artiodactyla; family Tayassuidae; genus Catagonus; species Catagonus wagneri. Next base: position 20,012,784 of record PVHT021183519.1, read on the forward strand.
GCATATCCAGCATTACAATGCTAGTCACCCATTTACTTATTCAATTTAAGTTGATAAGCATTCACGGAGCAACAACTATGTTCCAGGACTTGTTAAGTGCTAGGTTCACAGAGATAAGTACTCACTTCCTGTTCTCAAAGAGGTCAGTAAAGTTCTGACTGTGTGTTCACATTTAAACTAATTAAAAGTTATTCTGAAACATTTTAGAGGAAACAATTTACAATCCAACAAGTCATATGCCAACTGCAAAGCATGCTTATGTATTCATGAAAGCAGATTTCTCTCATTAACGTTCGTGATAAACAAATGTTACATTTGTGAGAGAATAAAGCTGTATTAATCTTAAAATATTTAATATTTAATTCTGATTGAATTATATAATCAGTCTTAATTGGTAAGGCTTTACCCCAAAACACTGCAATGAATAATTTTTTAAAGTTGCTAAAGAAAACTACTAGGGCTCATCAATGAATTTGGTAAAATTGCAGGATACATAATTAATACAGAGAAATCTTTTGCATTCCCATATACCAAAAATGAAAGATAAGAAATAGAAATTAAGGATGTAATCCCATTATTCACTGCATCAAAAAGAATAAAATATCTAGGAATAAACCTACCTAAGGAGGCAAAAGGCCTGTATTCTGAAAACTCTATTAACAAAAGAAATCGAAGATGACACAAACAAATGGAAAGATATATCATGTTCTTGGATTGGAATAATCAATATTTTCAAATGACTATACTACCCAAGGAAATCTACAGATTCAACTCAATCCCTACCAAAATGCCAATGGCATTTTTCACAGAACTGGGACAAAATTTTTTTTTAAAATTTGCATGATAACACGAAAGACCTCAAAAAACCAAAGCAATCCTAAGAAAAACAGAACTAGAAGAATCAGGCTCCCTGACTTCAGACTATACTACAAAGTTACAGTCATCAAACCAGGGTGGTACTGGCATCAAAAAAAAAAAAACAGAAAAATAATTCAATGGAATAATATAGAAGGCCCAGAAATAAACCCACACATTTATGGTCAACTAATCTATGAAAAAGGAAACAAGAATATACAGTGGAGAAATGACAGTCTCTTTAATAAGTGGTACTGAAAAAATTGGACAGTTACATGTAAAAGAATGAAACACCATACACAAAAATAAACTCAAAATGTATTAAAGGCCTAAACATAAGGGCATATGCTATAAAACTTTGGAGTAAAACACAGACAGAACACTCTTTGACATAAATCACAGCAATATCTTTTTGAATCTATAAGAACAAAAATAAACAAATGAGACAATTAAATGTAAAAGATTTTGCAAAAGAGGAGGAGTTCCCATTGTGGCTCAGTGGCTAACAAATCCGACTAGGAACCATGAGGCTGCGGGTTCGATCCCTGGCCTTGCTCAGTGGGTTAAGGATCTGGTGTTGCCGTGAGCTGTGGTGTAGGTCGCAGATGCGGCTCAGATCCTACGTTGCTGTGGCTGTGGTATAAGCAGGTGGCTACAGCTCTGATTAGACCCCTAGCTTAGGAACCTCCATATGCTGTGGGTGCGGCCCTATAAAAGGCAGAAAAAAATAAAAATAAAAATAAAGATTTTGCAAAAGAAATCATAAACAAAATGAAAAGACAATCCCCAGACTGGGAGAAAATATTTGCAAACTATGCAACAGACAAGGGATTCATCTTCAAAATATACAACGTATGTAGCTCCATATCAATAAAACAAAGAACCCCCCCAAAGTGGGTAGAAGGGAGTTCCTACTGTGATGCAACAGGATTGGTGACATATTTGGAGTGCTGGGATGCAGTTTTGATCCCTAGCCCAGCAAAGTGAGTTAAAGATCTGACGTTGCCACAGCTGTGGTGTGGGTCACAACTGCCGCTCAGATCTGATCCCAGGCCCCTGAATGTCATATGCTGTGAGGGTCAAAAGAGGGGGAAAAAAATTAGAGCTATGGGTGATATGGATTTCCTGTTGTGGCTCAGCAGGTTAAGAACCTGACATAGTGCCCATGAGGAGGCAGGTTCACTTCCTGACATTGCTCAGTGGGTCAAGGATCCAGTGTTGCCACAAGCTGCAGTGTAGGTTGCAGATGCAGCTCGGATCCAGCATTGCTGTGGCTGTGGCATAGGCCTGTAGCTCCAGCTCTGATTCAAACCCTAGCCTGGGAACTTCCATATGCCCTAAAAAAGACAAAGGAAGGTGCAGCCATAAATAGAAAATAAAATGGGCAGAAGATCTAGATAGACATTTCTCCAAAGAAGACATATAGATGGCCAAAAAGTATCTCTAATCACTCAGCATCATTAATTATTAGAGAAATGAAAATCAAAACTACAATGAGGTATCATCTCACACTGGTCAGAATGGCCACCATCAAAAAGCCTACAAACAGTAAATGCTAGAGTGGCTGTGGAGAATAGGAAACCCTTCTACACTGTTGGTGGGAATGTAAATTGGTACAGCCACTATGGAGAACAATACAGAGATTCCTTAAAAAACTAAAAACATAACTACCATAGAATCCAGCAGTCCCACTTTTGGGCATATATCCAGAGAACACCCTAATTCGAAATGAAACCTGTTCCCCAATGTTCATTACACCACTGTTGCAGGGAGTGATAAATTAGGAGTTTGGGATTAACATATACATACTATTACATATAAAACAGATAATCATCAAAGATCTACTGTGCAGCACAGGTAACTCTACTCAGTATTCTGTAATAACTTATATAGGGAAGGAATTTGAAAAAGAATGAAGACATAACTGAATCACTTTGCTATACACCTGAAACTAACATAAAATTGTTAAGCAACTATATTCCAATTTTTAAAAAGTTGCTCAAAACCATCAATAAAATTCCTAGGATGCGGAGATTATAAAGGAAAGAGGGTTATAAAAATTTTTTAACTGTGGCCTTGTCCTCACTTTTACAATCTAATAGAATACCAAGGCAATCAAAAAAGATATAATTACATCTGCAAAGTAAGGTGTAGGAAAAGAAAATCCAAGTGAACAAAAGCAAGCTAGTACAAGGAAGGGATCATCTTGGAAGGCTTTCTATGTTGAAAGCAATAACTTTTGTGTAGGTTTTAAAAAAAGAGAGGAGCAAATTTCATACAGCTATCATTGGTCATTGTTCTATTTCTCTTCCCTACTCAGAGCCAGAAATTAGATTCACATTTACTTTGCCAAGGAAACACCAGGTTCCTCTTGCTACTTAGACTGAACAGCCAGTCCCTACTTCCTGCCAACTTCCTGGGGCAAAATGTGGTGACCTATTAAATTATTTTAGTCCATAATTTATTCCATATGCTTTTTCCAAAAAAAAGTACAAATGTTACCAAAGAATTAAGTGATCACAGGACAATAATATATTAAATTTCATTTAAAATCTATCTTGAACTCTTCCAAATTTGTCTTCATATTATAATCTATTACCTATTTGCAGAAAGCTGTATAATAATTCTTTAACAACTGAATTTTTTAAAGAAACTAAATTGACCTTAGATGGGTATGTTGTTTTTGATCCTTTCATGTAAAATTAAGGCTCTTCGTTAAAAAAAAAGATAGATATAAAAAGATACCATTTTAATGTCCATTTTTTTCACTCCAGAAGAAACATCTGCTTAGGATAATTAAGCAAGAATAAATATCTTTATTTTAGCTTGTAATTATATTGAATCCATCATATTGCATGTAACATTTCTATACAATTTTCAATTGAAATGATATCAAGCAAAATATCAAGAATTACTCATTCTGAATTTTGTTAAGCCATCAGTGTTCCTAAATCTAAGTTCTACCCATGATCTGAAATGTTGTAGAAGTGAAGAAAGGTGTACTTCTTACCTTTGCTTTTTTATAATACTTACCAAGAGTTTTTCACACTTTAGAGTCTGCCACATAAACAGTTTTTATGTTTCTGGAATTTTTCCTATTATGTAAATCTATTGTATTTCTGAAGAGCCACTTTGGTCAAAACAGAGTTGTCCAACAAATCCAGTCCATGGGGAAATTAATTAAGAAAGCTCATCAATATCTTATTAGTTGTTGATTTCTTTTTTCTTCCATATGTGGCATATGGAAGTTCCCAGGTTAGGGACTGAATTGCAGATGAAGCTGCCACCCTTCACCATAGTCACAGCAATGCCAAATCCATGCTGCCTCTCCACGACGTGTGCCACAGCTTGTGCAAAACCAGATCCTTAACCCACTGAATGAGGCCAGTAATTAAACCTGTATCATCACAGACACTGTTAGGTTCTTAACCCGCTAAGCCACAAGAGGAACTCTTAGCTGCTGATTTCAAGAGAAGAAACTGAAGCTCTGTTCTTTTGGATGTACCAAGAAAGTCTGTAACCCAACTGCTTCTGATAGATTTTTTTGTGACTAAGGTTCCACTGCCCAAGATGGCCCAGTAGGAACACTCTGAGGTGACCTCCTCTCAAAGGCATACCAAAATTACAAAAATTGAAGAGCAACTATTTTTTTCCCTTTTTTTCCTTCATCAGCCACCCCCATGGCATGTGGACATTTTCAGGCCAGGGGCTGAATCTAAGCAGGAGCTGTGACCTATGCCACAGCTGCAGCAATGCCAGATCCTTAAACTACTGCGCCACAGTGGGAATTCCCAAAGAGCAACTAGTAATGAGAAAGACCTGAAGACTAGCAGAAAAGATCTTCTACAATTAAAGATACAAAGAGGAAATGATATTTATGTGGATAGGAAAGGCAGAGATACAGGACAGTCTACACCCAGAGCCTCAGGGTGGGCCATCCACAAATGGGTGGATAATTACAATTACAGAAATTTTCCCCAAGGAGCGACGGGTCTGAGCCTTACATTGGGCTCCCCTGCCAGGGGTGCTGCACTAGGAAGATAACTCTCCAGAACATTTGGCTGACAGGACTTATTTCGGGAGAGTCAGAGGGCTAGAAAATAGAAATTCCACTCTTAAAAGGTGTACACAAAATCTCACATGTTCCAAGACCTAGGACAAAAGCAGTAATTTAAAAGGAGCCTGAGTCAGATCCATCTGCTGATCTTGGAGAGGCACCTAGAGAAGCAGGAGGCAACTGGAGGTTACCCTGGGGACATAGACACTGGTAAAAGCCATTTTGGGGAGCTGGTTCCATCACTTGGATACTAGTATTGGCAAGTGTCATTTTGGAAACTCTCTCTAGTTTATTAGACTATGGACACAGCCCCAACCCTCCCACCAGCAGGCCCGCCTCCTTTGGACCCACTGAGCCCCTATCTGTCCTAGGAGCCTGCCTACCAGGTGGCCCAAAACCCAACCCTGCCTACCAGTAAGCCAACCCTAGCCTGGGGACCAGCTTCAGCCATCATCTCAGGGAACGCTGGACTCCCTAGCCAAAGATTTTATTCTACAAGGCCAGCATCACCCTGATACCAAAACCAGACAAAGATAATACAGAAAAAGAAAGATATAGGCTGATATCACTGACGAAAACAAACACAAAAACCCTAAACAAAATAGCAAACTGAATTTAACAATACAGTAAAAGGATCATACACCATGATAAAGTGGGATTTATCCCTGGGATGCAAAGATGGTTCAATATCTGCAAATCAATCAATGTGATATGCCACCTTAACAAACTGAGGAATAAAAATCATACGATCAACTCAATAGATGCAGAAACAGCTTTTGACAAAATTCAACATCCATTTAAGATAAAAATGCCCAACAGAGGGGGTGTAGCGGGAACATACATCAACATAACAAAGTCCATAAATGACAAGCCTACAGCTAATATCATATTTATTGGTTACATGCTAAAAAGTATTTATTCTAAGATGAGAAGCAAGACAAGGATGCCCACTCTCTCTACTTTTATCCAACTTGATATTGGAAGTCCTAACTATAGCAATCAGACAAGCAAAAGAAATCCAAAAAGGAAAAGAAGTAAAACTGTCACTATTTGCAGATGACATGATAGTATATATAGAAAATTCTAAAGATACCACCAAAAAACTATTAGAACTTACCAATACATTTGGTAAAGTTGATGGATACAAAATTAAGATACAGAAATCTGTCGCATTTCTATATACTAACAATGAACTATCAGAAAGAGAAATGAAGAAAACAATCCCATTTATAATTGCATAAAAATGAATAAAATACCTAGTAATAGCTATAACTTAGGAGGTAAAAACCTGTACTCAGAAAACTTAAAGATACTGATGAAAGATATCGAAGGTGATGCAAACAAATGGAAAGATATACCATGCTCATGGATTGGAAGGATTAGTGTTGTTAAAATGACCAAAAGCAACCTACAAATTGAGTGAAATCCTTATCAAAATAACAGTGGGATATTTTCACAGAACCAGAACAAATAATTCTAAAATTGGTATCAAAAGACTAAAGACCTTGAATAATCAAAATAATGTTGATAAAGAAGAGCAAAGCTGGAGGTATTATGCTCTCTGATTCGAAATTATTCTACAAAGCTACAGTAATCAAAGCAGTATGGTACTGGAACAAAAACAGATGTATATATCAATGGAACAGAATAGAAAGCTCAGAAAGGAATCTACCCTTGTATGGTCCATTAATACAACAAAGGAGGCAAAAATATATAATGGAAAAAGAGACAGTTTATTCAATAAATGATGCTGGGAAAACCGGACAGCTACATGCAAAAGAATCAAATTGGACTATTCTCTTACACCATGCACAAAAATAAATTCAAAATGGGTTAAAGACTTAAAAATAAGATCTGACACCATAAAGTTCTGGTAGAAAACACAGGCAATAATCTCTTTGATATCAGTCTTAGTACATTTTTTTTAGATATGTCTCCCCAGAGAAGTGAAACAAAAGCAAAAATAAGCAAATTGGACTACATCAAACTAAAAAGCTTCAGCACAGTGAAGGAAACTATCAATAAAACAAAAAGGATACTTACTAAATGAGAGAAGATATTTGCAAATGATAGATCTAATAAGTGGTTAAATATCCAAAATACACAAAGAACTCAGCATCAAAAAAAATAATAAACAAATAAAAATAAAAAACCTCAATTGAAAATGGGGGAGAGGACCTGGATAGACATTTTTCTAAAAAAGACACACAGGAGTTACCGTTGTTGCAGAGCGGAAACGAATTGGACTAGGAACCATGAGGTTGTGGGTTTGATCTCTGGCCTCACTCAGTGGGTTAAGGAACCAGCATTGTCATGAGCTGCACTGTAGGTTGCAGACATGGCTCAGATCTGGCATTGCTGTGGCTGTGGCCTAGGCCAACAGCTGTAGCTCCAATTTGACCTCTAGCTTGGAAACCTCCATATGCCACGGGAGTGGCCCTAATAAGATGAAAGACAAAAAAATAAAAAATGCAAAAGACACACAGATGGCCAATAGGCATATGAAAAGATATTCAGCGTAACTAAGAACCAGGGAAATGCAAATCAAAACCACAATGAGATTGCCTCATACCTGTCTTAATGGCTATTATCAAAATACAACAAATAATAAGCATTGGTGAGGATGTGGGAAAAAAGGGAACCCTCATGAACTGTTGATCAGAATGTAAACTGGCACAGTGTGGAAAACAGTATAGAGGTATCTGGGAAAAAAATAAAAATAGAACCATCATATGATCCAGCATTTTTATTTTTTTATTTTTTGCTTTTTAGGGCTTCACCCATGGCATATGGAAGTTCCCAGGTTAGGGGTCCAATCGGAGCTACAACTGCCAGCCTACACCCCAGCCACAGCAACGCAGGATCCAAGTCGTGTCTGCGACCTACACCACAGATCACAGCCACACTGGATCCCTGACCCACTGAGTGAGACCAGGGATCAAACCCACATCCTCACGGATACTAGTCAGATTCATTTCCACTGCTCCACAAAGGGAGCTCCTGATCCAGCAATTTTACTTCTGAGTTTTAACCCCAAGAAAATAAAAACACAAATTTGAAAAGATATATATATGTACTTCTATGTTCACTGTAGCATTATTTACAATGGCCAGTATTTGCAAACAACCTAAATACCCACTGATAGATGAACAGATAAAGAAGTTATGGTATACGTACACATACACACACATACACACAATGGAATATTACTTGTTCATAAAAATGAAAACTTGCCATCTGCAACAACATGGATGGACCTAAAAGTTATTATGCTAAGTGAAATTAGTCAGGCAGAAAAAAATACTGTATGATCTCAGCTATATGTTGAATCTAAAAAACAAAACAAATGAATAAACATAAAAAAATTAAAACTGCATACAGCAAACGGGTGGTTGTAGAGGGAAGGGGAATGGGAGGAGGAGATAAACAGGTACAAACTTCTAGATGCAAATATCATGCATATGAAATGTACCATGTGGGAAATAGAGTTAATAGTTATGTAATAACTTTGAATGGTGACAGATGGTGTCTAGACTTTTCATGGTGATTATTTTGTAATAGGCAGAAACAGTGAATCAGTACATCACGTAACAGGAATGAACATAATGTTATAGGTCAATTATATTTCAAAAACCAACCAATCAACTTTCAGAAAAAGAGACCAGTTTTGAGGTTACCAGAGTGGGGAGGGAGAGTGGGAATTGGATAGAGGCAGTAAAAATTTCAAACTTCCATTATAAGAAAAATAAGTATTAGAGACGTAATGTACAATATAAGAAATATAATTAAAATTGCTATATTTTATACATGAAAGTTATTAAGAGAGTAAATCTTAAGAGTTCTCATTACAAGGAAAACTGTTTTCTTTCTATTCAATTTCGTATCTATTTGAGATGATGGATGTTTACTACACTTACTGGGATAATCATTTCATGATGTATATAAGTCAAATCATTACACTTTACACTTTAAACTTATACAGTGCTATATGTCAATTACATCTCAATAAAATTGTAAGGAAAAAACTGTAAAAATAGCTAAAAAGAAAAAAGGAGGAATTCCCTTGTGGTGCAGCTAGTTAAGGACCTGGTGTTGTCACTGCAGCGGCCTGGGTTGCTGCTGTGGCACGGGTTTGATCCCTAGCCTGGGGACTTCACATGCCATAAGCATGGTCAAAAAAAAAAAAAAAAAGGACAGAAAGAAGTAAAAGAAAAAGGAGAGAAACAGAATTTAAAGGAAGGTAAACAACAGACAACTGGTGACATCTTAGAAGCAGACTTTTAGAAAGTGACCTCAACAATTATCAAGTTATAAGTGAGGTAATAAGATCACTGAGGTTCAATGACTTGCTCAAGATCTCAGAGATAGTGGAAATTTAAGGAATACACCAAAGTAGCCTCAAGTCTAATCTTGACACTAGCCCAATGATGATAACCACTCCATAGTAACCTCAGCGGTTTGTAGCAGTGTCAGTCTTTTCTATAGGGATGTAATTCCAGGCTGATACAGATAAGAGGTTTGTGATCTTTTTCTGAAAAGGTCAGGTAGAAAACATTATAGACCATGTGGACCACAACCAGTCTTTGTCTCATTCTTCTCTTTTTTGTTGTAACCATTTACAAAAGTAAAAAACATTTTTAGTTTGAGCCCCAGTTAAAGACTGAAGGCCAAATTTGACCCCTGGGCCAATCTTTATTATACGTCAGAGAGTATCAGTCAGTACACTTTTCATTCAAGCAGAGAAAAATTTAAAAAAATAAGGTAATGTAATGAGCTAAATTCATTCAATTTAAAGAACTGCCCTTCATGTCCTTCCTCTGCTTGGGGGGAGAAGAAGGCATTAAAATGTTCTCTTTTTTTGGGATACAAAATCTGTAAAATTGACTTGTGATGATTTATGTATACCTATAATTGAAATAAAATCCATTAAGAAAAAAATAAAAAAAATAAAATATTCTCTTTTATGGAATAATGATGATATAGATAGTTTTTATTTACTTTGCTTTTTTATGTTCCCAGTTAAAAAGAAAAAAAAAATAGTTACCTATGTCCCTATAATTAAAAGTTATATACATTATTGGTACCTGAAGCCCAAAGTGTAAAACAGTCCTTGTGGATTATCCCTGCTCCCAAATAAGGCGTTTTAGCTCCTAGAGTATATCCAAATGGCATTTACAACTGAATCCTAAGAAACCCCAATAGAAGTCTAGCAATTATTTCACAGACATTTGACAAGCTTGTATGATCTCCTTATTTGGATGATAGAATGTTACTTTGTCCAATGAGATATGAGGTCGGTAAAGCTGCATTTCTGGTTTTTATATAATGGGAGTAACCTTTCTTAAGACCAATCTTGCCTGTTATAGTGTTACATATGAAGAGAGACTGAATTCTTTAAAGATGGACCATATTTTGCCCATGTTTTTCTCTTTCCACAGCATCAAGCACAGCAATGAGAACTACATTTTTTGATTTAAAAATAAGCAAAATTTCTGATCACAAGTTCAGAAGGACATTGGCAGGATTACTGCTCTTATCAGATACAAATTTAGAGAAATTTGGGGGATAATTCAGGCTGAAATATGTAGCTACTCCAGTTAGACTAATAACTTGGCATATTTTCAAAGTGATATATAAAAAACATATGTTCAGCACTTACCTAGAAGTAAGGCTAAGTGCTTAATGGTGGAAGAGTGTATTAGTTATTGACTGCTACATAACACATTACTCAGCAGGTTAAAATAACAACATTTATTATCTGAAAATCTGTGTGGGTCAAGAATTGAAGAGAGGCTTAACTAGATGGTTCCATCTCAGGATCTTTCATGACTTTGGAGCTAAGCTGTCAATTTAAGGCAGTCATCATATGAAGGTTTGATTGGGTTGAAGGCCCTACTTCCAAGATGGCTCACTCAAAACAGGACTCAGTTTCTCACCACGTGGGCCTCTCCATAATGTTATTAGGGTGTCCTCTTGGCATGGCAGCTAGCTTCCTCCAGAGCAAGTGGTCCAAGAGAAAAAACAAGGAGGAAGCCACAATGACTTCAAGTCATTGTCACTTATGTCATAGCCTATCCACAAGAAGCAAGTCACAAAGTTCAGCCAACACTCAAGCAGAGGAAAGAGGGAAAATGGTAAGTATCATCTCTTCAAGGGAGAAGGAGCACAGAGTTTGCGGATATAGCTCAAAACCACCAAAAATAACAAGGAACAAGTACATTGCCTGTCCTTTATTGTTCTGAACAACTCAGCTAATCTCAGACTTGCATTCCCTATTGTCATCATTAAAGATGGTTTAGTATTCTCAGCAAGCCCTATGGGAAGGAGACTGTACCCATCAGACTCAAGTAGTTTACTCAAATATTTCTTTTAACCCATAAACAGCAAACACCATTTACATAATTTTCTCCATATAATTATATTTTCAGCGATATTTTAGTCTCACAATGAGGTTTATAGATATTCTAAGTTATAGCAATGTCCCCCAAAACTGCCTTGCTGAACTTTATCTAGCTCTGACTGAAGGTAAAAAAATGTGGGCAATACTGGAATGAGTTTATTAGAGAGATATTTCCTACAGAGGATGATCTTTAAAAACAGTACTGTAAAAAAAAAAACAAAACAGTACTGTATACACAACTTCTCACCTAAGAATTTTGCCGCACTATACCAAGTCCGGGAAATATATATCAGAAAATTCTCTATATTATTGTTAGCCTATACAGCCCCCCCCCAAAATGGAAATACACTGTTTCTTCCACCTATAAGAGAAGGAACAAGAGTTCTGAAAAATTCTAATCTCAGATTTCTTTAGGACATTCTTAACCAATTATTGGAAGTAGCTTAGGACATTATTCTGAGCATAGAGCATTTTATCCAAACTCTTAACCAAATGAAACCAGATTTCATACTTATATTCTTCAGGAAGGCGAAGCCCCTCACATAGTCATAACACAAAAATCTCAAGGTTTTCTCTTTGTAGGTATATCCTTAATAGTATTTCTAGGAGTTCCCGTCGTGGTGCTGTGGCTAACGAATCCGACTAGGAACCATGAGGTTGCAGGTTCGATCCCTGCCCTTGCTCAGTGGGTTAACGATTCGGCATTGTCGTGAGCTGTAGTGTAGGTTGCAGACACGGCTCGGATCCTGCGTTGCTGTGGCTGCGGCGCAGGCTGGTGGCCACAGCTCCGATTAGACCCCTAGCCTGGGAACCTCCACATGCCGTGGGTGCGGTCATAAAATGACAAAAGGCAAAAAAATAAAAAATAAAAAAAATAGTATTTCCAGAGACCCTGACATCTCAAAGGCCCTAACCTTAAAACTGTCTATAAGGCAGCAACACAGATACTTTAGAAGAATGGTCAGAAGAGATATTGCCTGCCCACCAGCATTTCCTTTAACGTTATTGATGTTTACTGTTGGTGGGAATGAAAATTGATACAGCTACTATGGAAAACAGTATGGAGTTTCCTCAAAAAACTAAAAATACAGTTACCATATGATTTAGCAATCCCATTCCTGGCATATATCCAGACAAAGCTACAATTCAAAAAGATACATGCACCTCTATGTTCCAGGTAGCACTATTTGCAATAGCCAACACACAGAAACAACCTAAATGTCCATTGAAAGATGAAGGAATAAAGATATGGTACATATATACAATGGAATATTAAATGGCCATAAAAAAAGAATGAAATAATGCCATTTTCAGCAGCATGAGTGGACCCAGAGATTATCATACTAAGTGAAGTCAGAAAGAGAAAGACAAATACCATATGATATCACTTATATATGGAATATAAAATATGATACAAATGAACTTATCTACAAAACAGAAACATTCATAGAGAACAGATTTGAGGTTGCCAAGGGGGAGGGAGTAGAGAAGGGATGGACTGGGAATTTAAGATTAGTAGATGTGAACTATTATATATGGGATGGACAAACAAGGTCCCACTATATAGCACAGGGAACTATAGTCAATATCCTGAAATAAAATGTAATGGAAAAGAATATGAAAAGGAATACATTCAGAATGTATAACTGAATCACTCTGTTGTGTAATAGAAATGAATACAAATTACAAACCAAGTATATTTAAATAAAATAAAAATTTTAAATTATTGTTTATTATTGTCATTAGAAGTCAATCTCTAAGCTTCTATATGGAATTATGTCTCATGAAATTGCAATACTTCACTCTGACATTTGTTCCTTGGCAGAGGAATGAAAGCAGACAATGCTGTGTGTGACCTATAAATTGCAAATATACAAGAAAAAAGTGTTTTTGATTTACTATTCAAAAATATTAAATTTGGTCATCAGATTTATTGTCTGCATAAATTTTCAATTTATTTTAAGCAATAAACATATGGAATAAATGCTAAAGATAGCACGGTATTTCTTTCTGGTAGAATTTGTACAGTGTAAACCAGAAAAGTATCATCTTTTATCTTTCTATTATTACAGAGTAACATAAAACTAGCATAAATCAAAAGTTGAAAACTTTGGCTCTTTGCTTATGTAACTATGGGTAGTGAGTTACATATTTTCATGTAATGTAATTTAATATGATCGAGGAGGTTACAGCTCAGGCTTGCGCTCTCCCTCAATTTCACTTACAACATACTAAATTCTGTGTTCAACTCCAGGTAAGGCACTTCCAGACAGGCTTTGGGAATTTAAATTATTGAACACAAATACACATAATTTCAGTATTTACTTATAGATATGTGCTTAACATTACTGACAATTAAATGCCTTGCCATACTTAAAATGAATATCTTAATTTCACATTGTTATCTTGCTCTCCTATTTTTACATCTCTTCTAACACCAGAAAACTATAGGTGACAGGCATTGAACTGAAAGAGTTGCCTCTGGGGGATATTTTCTTTCAAAAGGAAGTTTATCCTAGATTATACTGCACCTAATAATGTAATTGTGACTAACTATAAAGTTTTATATGGATCAGTCCTCCCTTTTATACCCAGAGCCAGGGCTGGTACCATGTCCTTCCAAGCACACTAAGTAGAAGCACCTTTCTCGGTTCCTATTTCAAGGCTTTGAAGGCACAGAAATGTCCTGGAGAAGAAGCCAGATACCAGTATCACAACTTAGGGACATGTCCTTATCCTTCTAACTGTGAGGTAGCCAGCCCCCATCTTTGCAAAACAATGTTGGTAAGCAGCTAGAATAACTTAGCATAATTTTTGAGGGTCATGGTGGAACCATGCTCTTCTTCTAACCCCTTCTTCTTCAGGCCTATCTCTTTGTCATAAGTGACAAGAGCACACACGTAAAATCCATACCAGGGTGTCTCTGGCTGGAAATAGGAGCAAAAGGAAAGCTAGCCAAGTCATGGCAAATTTATGCAGTTTTATTCTCCCTTATAGAGAGGAAAGTGTCAAAGTCAACAATTCAAATCAAGAGGCGGCAAGATGGCGGAGGAGTAAGAGGTCGCGCTCACCCTCTCCCACAAATACATCAAAAAAC
>PVHT021183519.1:20028192-20042619 GCA_004024745.2 Catagonus wagneri
CTAGGGGTCTTATCGGAGCTGTAGCCACTGGCCTACGCCGCAGCCACAGCAACGCAGGATCCGAGCCGCGTCTGCGACCTACACCACAGCTCACGGCAACGCCGGATCGTTAACCCACTGAGCAAGGCCAGGGACCGAACCCGCAACCTCATGGTTCCTAGTCGGATTCGTTAACCACTGCGCCACAACGGGAACTCCGGGATCACTGAATTTTAGAACTGAAAGGGATCTGACCGACTACAGTTGGAGTTAGGCAGTTAGAGGTCAAAATATCACTTTTATTATTGATAAGCCTGTTTGGGGGGAAAGGGTTAGAGCTGAGGGGCCAAATGAGTTCAGTAACATATTCTGCCCCACCCCACCCTCATTCTGCCCCACCCCACCCTCATTCCTGCTCCCAAAGCAAACCCAAAACAGAACCTGAGACTGCCTCAGCCCACTTCAGGGCTGAAAGTTTATGAGGTTTTGTTCTTTTTAATAGATTAACTCCACTCAGTTATAAGTTGTGAATTCATTGCTGTCAGCCACTAACCAGGTGGGATAAGAGGCCAAAGTGTTACTCTGGGGAAGTCACTCCACATGGACCAGACAGGGTCAGGGAACATTCCAGTATTTGTGAGGGGCAGAACCATAAGAAATTTGTTAAATAAAATCTTCCATTTCATTTCAGAATAATTTGAGAACAGTCTATTAAGAATATACTGTAAATTATTAATCTAGAACTTTTCTACTCTTTTTTTTAAATTTTATTGCTGCACCTGCAGCATATGGCCAGGGATTGAATCTGAGCCACAGCTGAGACCTATGCTGCAGTGGTTATGCTGGATTATTTTAACCCATTGCACTGAGCTGGGGATCAAACCCATGCCTCCGCAGCCGCCTAGGCTGCATCAGTCAGATTCTTAACCCACTGCACCACGGCAGGAACTCCTAGTCTATTCTTAATAATACATAAAAGACTTTTACTAAACCTTGTTCAAACATATTAGCAAGAAAAATAAGAAATTTTAAACCACCATAAGTAGTTTTCCTTCTTGAAGTTTTATCACAACAATTTACTTTACACGTCAAATTGTGATAATTTAACAAACTTATCTTGAAGTACATAATACCGGACATAGAACTGTTCTATATTAAAGAACTTCAAAACGAAGAAGATGAGTTTGACTTGCAATTTAATTCTAAATGCTAGGATTTTCAAAATGAAAAAATTAAATTCAGAAAATGATATTACTCTGGACTGATGAAGTTCACAAATAGCATATGAAAGCCATCAACTAGAAAGCAACCAAACCAACAAAGGCAGTAACAGATCCATATGATAAGCGTTCAACGTCCATATTGCATTATTTTAAAAGTGACTATATAAAATCTGAAAAAAATCAGGCTTTCAGTTTTAAATATTAGGACTTTTAATTCATTCAGGACTCACCATTTTAAGAAAATACTTCGGGTCACAAGACTGTGACCTTACATGTTACAATCTTTAATAAAAAGAAGAGGAAGTAGGGAGAAAGAACAATGTGAGGCAAGTTCCTGAATAATGAATCAACCTATAAAATAGTTCCCTAAAACATGGGCACTGGAGTGCAAGTAGGGAATGGCCAGAAACCAGATAAAGTAGGGTCTGATTTGTCATACTTGGATATTTAAATGTATTCCAAATTTCTTATGTCTATCATGCAGCAATAGAGAGCAATTAAAGGACTTTTTAAGCAAAGGAGAAATAGGATAAGATTTGGGTATAACAGGAAAACAAACAAACAAAAAAAGTTTTCTATTTTAATCCCTACTACTTTCTAAATAGCATGAATTAAATTTGTTCTGATGAAGTCCTGGAGAGATCTGGCTGTATACATTGTAAGTGGAAAGCAAGAAAAAGATGAACTGCTGTGATTCCGAGATGGAAAAGGAATTCCCTAAGACAGCTGTAGGGAAATGAGAGACGTGAGAGAAGCCAGCAGAATAGCCAAAGGCAGTGTCCCTATATTTTCCATAAAAGACTAACTCACAAACACTTTAAGTGGTTGGTTTTTTATTTCTTTTGGTAGAAACTAAACTTTAAAATCATTCCCAGAGACAGTACCCACTGAGAAGATACCAAGAACAGAGAAGACTATGAGCGTGTTGTGACAAACAAATGTCAAGGTGACTCCCCATGATCTTTACTTTTTGGTGTTCACATTGCTGGTATTCATGCCCCTGTAAGTGTGGGCGGGACCTGTACCTTATTTATAATAAACAAATACAGCAAAGATGATTGGCTGTCACTCTCATGATAACATTGCTCTGTCTTGTTAGCATTATCTCACTCTAGAGACTCTCCCTCCTGGTTTGATGAAGCAAACTGTCATTCTAAGAAAGTCCACATGGCAAGGAACTATGGGTGCCTTCTCGGAGCAGAGGGCAGGCTTCAGCCAATAGCCAGAATGAGTTGTATAACCATAAGCAAATGATTTCTGCCCACAACCTGAGCAAGCTTGGAAGCACATAGTTCCCCAGTCAACCTTCGGATGAGAACACAGCCTTGCCAACACTTCATAGTCTTGTAAGACTCTAACAAGAAGATGCAGCTAAACTTTGTCAGACTCTTGACAGTGAAACAAATAATGTATGTTGTCTTAAGCCTCTAAAATTTGTGGTAATTTGTTAAACTAATATAAATGTCAACAACCTCCCTCCTTATTTCCCCTTCTCCAAATTTACAGATATTTCCTAATATGTGGCTTTAATATGAACTCTGGGTTATATAAATTTTCAAAAAATCATTTCTAAAGTAGCTGCAAAGATGGATTCAAAGAGTGGGAATGACAACTAGGGTAAAAGTTAATGGCAATAATCCAGATGAAAAATGGTGAGGGCCCAAACCAAGTCAGAAAATATAGGAACATGAGCAGATTTCAGGAGAAATATAATAAGTTTAAGGTGTCTATAGAACCTCCAAGTGAAAATAATAAGCTTTAGTACAAACTGCGAGAGATGCTAGTTTTGATATAGCAAAATTCATGTTGCCCTGGATTTAACTTTTCACAACCTGATAGTAACCTGCCTTTTCAGCCCTCACTATGTATTCCGCTCTTCATGGAGCCACCTGGTGCTCCCCAAATAGAACACACACATTCACATTTCCACATCTTTGAATGAAATGCATTTCCCAGTTGTGTACAAATATGAAAGTCCAATTTAGCTCTTAAAATCCAATTAAAATATCAATATGCTTTATTAGAATGTAGGCTTCCTCAAGGGCAGAACTTGTTTTATTCAGACATATTTCATAACTCCAGAATAATGTTTAGTACATGGTAGGCATTAAATAAATACTTTTTGAGTAAATGGATGAATGTGTTGGAATTAGCAATTCCCAATTCTCTCCCCAAAGAGCAACTATTAGTATATTCCACATGCTTAACAAATGTTTGCTGATATGTAGCACATTTCCTAATTTGTTTCCGAACAAATGAGGAAAATAAAGTGTAAATTTAATAAGAAAGATAATAAAAGGGTGAGCGTATATCTGAAATTTAGTTCTGTTTAACATTATGGATCACTTGCTAATTCATTACCAAATACATAGTATATGCAAATATGATCGATTACATAAAAGTCATCCCAACCCCTTCTCCATGGTCTCCCTCTAATTACAGAGGTGAAAGCAGACGCTCATTTTCCCAGCCTCTGTAACAGCTAGGGATAGTCATGTGACACCATTATGGTAAATGAAATGTAAGGGGAAAATTATTGGATAGATGATTCGAGAAAGATATGTCTTTTCTAGAAATAATAAAAAAAAAGAGGTAAGTAGAAAGCTCTAGTAGTGTCTCCTACTTCCTACCTTTGAAAACGGTTGTGATACTTGGAGTTTTTGCATCCACCTTGTGACTGTGAAGAGAAGGCAAAGGGATTCACAGAGCTATCAACCTACATCACATTAAGCTGCTAAACCCATGGCATCCAGCACCTATTCTGGATTTTTTGCTATGTTAGACAAATAAGCCCCGCTTGCTTAAGATCAATTTGTCTGTTATTTGCAGCTAAAAATATCCCAAAACAAGTGGTGGAGGTTTAAAAGTCTGGATAATAATACAATCTGGTAAATAATACTACATCTGAAATGCCTTCAAAATGCCTAATTTGATTGTGAAATTGTGATAAAGTCTCACCTCTGTATCTTTTAAAAATATGTATTATAAGTTACACTATCTCCCATTTGACTCTGTTGTCATAGTCTTTACTCTCTCTTCTGTTAAACCTCATCCTGTGGATAATTGTGTCAAAAATGAAGAAATCATGATTTCAACAGATTACATTTTTCAAATATGATTTAAGAGACAGGTTTATCAAAGTCATAATGCAAATTAAAGGGACAGAATAAAGTAAAAATGAAAAATTAGGATTAGCGAAAATTTCAAATTTATCCAACTCAAAAGTTCCAAAGTAATTATATTAGAAAACTGTGGCGCTGTATCCACACTTTTCAAAAAAGTTAAGTAAGCTTTTTGATTTACAGACATTGCAAAAGACTGGGATGATAATGACAGAGCACATTACATGATTTTGTTCCTCTTTTTGAAACACCAGACCATTTCACAGGACCATTTTTAAGCTGTCTAAAAAGTATAATGAGAACTCTATGCTTTTCTCTGTTATACTTGGCAAGTGTTATCAGGGCCTGAGTAGTGTTTAAAATTGCTTTTATAAATAAATAGTGTAGCCAATCACCAGTTCCCAGAATTTCTTAATAAATCAAACAAATATTCAATAAGAAACTACTAGAGTGATAAATAATAATCTGGGAGATTCTCCAATAGATTGAAAAAAGGAATCATTTGTTAAAACTGTTTCTAAGAAATTTCATTAACAGAAACTGCTCTGCATTATTGGAATTACTCTATTATGAAGAGTAGAGTTATCAGAATCTTCCTTATTTTTTACTCACAGACACTATTTAGTAGGGAAATACTTATAAGGTTAAGAAAGCATTGAGCTAGATCTGGAATTGAGGATACACACTTGAATGAGACACAGTTTCTCTCCTTCAAGAAGCTTACATGTAGAGTAGCAGCCAGCAATATCCCAGTAGTTCTGTTAAGGGTGGACCTACTAGAAACTAAAGGTAGAACAGCCCAAATGGATGGCTTTGTTAAGGAGCTGCATTTAAATTCATTCCAGTGGAATGGTTCATGTTAGTCATGCTCACAGTGAGATAAATGTATCAAAATTAGCCTAGGTAATGGCTGCAAGCATCAATACAAAGCATCATAACAAAACAAACCAACTGACAGAACGGAGTTAAGCTATGTTTTTTTGTTTTTTACTTTAATCAGGTACTGCTGCTATTTTAAGGAGTTAAAGTCAATGTTTCCTGATTTGAAACATGTTTATTTTTTGACAGTATTTTCAGAAACAAAAATGAATATATTTATTAGAATTCTGTATCTTGTCTCTTAGCAGTATTGTTTCCAGTTACACAACATATTTAGATTAGATATAAGAAGGTTGATCAGTTCCTATAGAAATTCCTGCCAGAATTAAAAATGTTATTATGGGTAATTATCACTAAAAAGAAAAGTAATCATTATACAGCACAGGGAACTGTGTGTGACTGGGACACTTTGCTGTACAACAGAAAATAAAGAAACATTGTAGATCAACTATATCTTAATACAAAAAAAAGAAATTTAATCACATCTTATATTAAGAAAGATAATTAGAACTGTAATTCAAAAACCATGAAACTGAAAACATATCCACAAAAAGCCTTGTACAAGAATATGCACTGCGGCTTTATTCATAATAGCCAAAAAAAAAAAAAAAAACAGAAGAAGAAAGAAAGAATTCGTCTAGTATTAGATGTCTGGGTAAGCAAACTGTGATACTGTGGTGGGTTGAATAGTGACCCCTAAAAAATATATCTACCTGAGACCTTATTTGGAAAAAAGGATCTTTGCAGATATAATTAAGGATATTGAGATGAGATTAGCCTCACGGTGGGTGCAAAATCCAAAGACACTGTCCATGTGAGAGAAGAAAGACACCAAGACACAGGGGAAAAGGCCACATGAAGTCAGGGGCAGAGACTTGAGTTAGCCTGCCACAAGCAAAAGAACACCTGGGCCACCAGAAGCTGGAAGAAGCAACGAAGGATTATCCCCTAGAATCTTCAGAGAGAGGGCATAAGGCCCTGCCAACATCTTTATTTTGGGCTTGTGGCCTCCAGAACTGTGACAGAATAAATTTCCATTGTTTTAAGCCACAAAGTTTATGATAGTTTCTTTTTTTTTTTTTTTTTTTTGTCTTTTTGCCTTATCTAGGGCCGCACCTGCGGCATATGGAGGTTCCCTGGCTAGGGGTCTAACAGGAGCTGTAGCTGCCAGCCTTCTCCACAGCCACAGCAACGTAGGATCCAAGCAGCGTCTGCAACCTACACCACAGTTCACGGGAACGCCGGATCCTTAACCCACGGAGCAAGGCCAGGGATCAAACCCACAACCTCATGGTTCCTAGTCAGATTTGTTAACCACTGAGCCACGACAGGAACTCCTATGATAATTTCTTTAGATAGCCCTAGAAAACTAATAACAGGTATATTCATACAAACTGTGGTATATTCATATAATTTAATACTACTCAGCAACAAAAAATAATGAACTATTGATACCCTCAACAACACAATGAATTATCTCAAACTAGTTGTATGAAAGAAGCCATAGAGTAAGATATACAGACACTGCATAATTCTGTTTACATGAAGTTCAAAAATTGACAAAATTAATCTATGAGAAAAGAAGAGTGGGTAAACTCTGGGGTGGCGGTGGGGACTGACTGGAAAGGGGCATGAAGGCAGCATTCTACTTCTGGAGGAATAGAAATATTTACGTCTTGAGAGGCTGATGATTACACAGGTGAATATATGTCAAAAACTCATCAAAAAGTACACTTACGGGATGGTACATTTTATTCAATATAAATTAGATACTGAGAAAAAAACAAAACAAACAACAATGAGGACTGAAATTATACACTAAGGCTAAGACTGGCAAATAAGATCTCGGCCAAATCTGATCTGCTGCCAACATAATTTTATTGGAACATGGCTAGGCCCAACATTTACATATTGCCTATGGCTGCAGAATTGAGTAGTAGTGACAAAGACTGTATGGCCTGCATAGCTGAACATATTTACTGTCAAGTTCTTTACAGAAGTTTGCCAACCCCTGCACTAAAATTATAGTCTTATAATTATGTCTATCTATAGCTACAGAGGTATTAACATCCTGTAATTCTAATTACACTCGGTGGTATGAATTAGCAATGTTTGTTACAACATCTGAAATGTCTTTACCCATTTAGGTGAGATTTTGAGCTAAATCTTATGGTTCCTAGTGCATTCATCCATTTTCTTTCATTTGCCATTTTTTAGTGCAAGCAATGGTTCACTACTGCACTGTCCAAAGTCCGTGGATGTATTAATGTGCATGCCTTCACTGTGAGTTATGCTAGAAAGTGAAGGAGTTGAGAGCATGCCACCCCCCAACATATGCTGCTCTGGCATATTAGGTATTTTGAATTAAAAGCACTTGAAAAACATCAGAAGAAAAACACTTGGGCTTTCAGCAGGAGATGAAATTCCTATAGGAAAGTTGTCCTCCCTATACCAGAAGGAATGTAAGTCTTTGTTTTTTGTTTTTGTTTTTTGTCTTGTGTTTTTAGGGCCACACCTGCAGCACATGGAAATTCCCTGGCTAGGGGTAGAATCGAAGCTACAGCTGCCGGCCTACGCCACAGCCACAACAACGCGGCATCCGAGCCACGTCTGTGACCTACACCACAGCTCACAACAAGTCGGATCCTTAACCCACTGAGTGAGGCCAGGGATGGAGCCTGCGTCCTCATGGATACTAGCAGGTTCGTTAACTGCTGAGCCACGACAGGAATTCTAGGAATTTAACACTCTTATCAAGACCTAAAAGTTAAGACTAAGAGACATCTATACAAACAGTTGTTAAAATAATTTCTCTTTGTCAACCTAATCCAAAAGCAAGTAGGTTTTGCCATTCCTTTGGGTTTTCAATCTTGATGAATGCTCCCATGTCAAGTAAAACTTGTATTAAATAAACTGGTATGCTTCTCTCCTGCTAATCTGTCTTATGTCAATTTTTTAAGAGGGTAAAGGTAAAAGTTTGCCTCCCCTACAAAACTTAACAGTTGGTTACAGAGAAATGAAAGAATTGGCAACAGATGGGACCAGGGCTGAGTGAACTTAGCCAGCTGATGAAGTGATCCCAAGTGCTTAAGGAGAGCCTAACCAACTTGATTGGACTCCTACAGGCATAATTATCAAAGAGTTCCAATTTTATGATCTAGGGACTCTGCAGTAAGAGTCTCTGAGCTTAGAAAGTAAAACTATAGCCAGATAGAGCATCATATTACCCTTAGAATAAAAACCAAAATCCTTAAAATGGTCACCAAGGCACCAGATAATATGTCACAGCCTACCTCCCAGCCTTTCTTCTTCCTTTCTTCTAACAACTTCTTTTAACAGGAAGTACATGATCACTGTTGCCTTTCAGAAGAAACCTCTGGCAGTAGCCGGAGGAGAGCCTGGAAACGAGGATAATAGTTAGGGACCACTGGGATAACAAGTAATAAAGAATCATTTAATGAAAACCTGACTTAGGAGAATGACAGTGGGAACAAAGAAATGATGGATTCCGGGATAAATAAAATATTTATTCACTCAATGAAACACTATATAGCAATGAAAATAAACTATGGCTACTGCATACAACAACATGGATGAATATCACAATGACGATGCAAAAGCTTTATAAGATTCTTTTCATTTGAAGTTCAAAACAGGAAAAACCAAACTATGTTGATCGAGAAATGCTTATAAACATGGTTTAATAAAGAAAAAATATCACAAAAGTCAAGATAGTGGTTACCCTCAGGAAGAATAAAGCCATACAGGAGTTGCTGGTGTACTTTTCTGTATGTATTGTGTGTGTGTGTGTATATATATATATATATATATATATATATATATAATCACAATTTAAAACAAAGTTAAAAAAAATATGAATCCTACAAAAACAGTTGCAGTAGATGTACTTAGAATTTATGTATGGAGGTAAGAAGGGGACCTGGTTCAAATCTTGTTTCTGTTAATTACTAGTGGTGTGACTTTAAACAACCGTTTAACCTCTTTAAGCCTTGATTCCCATTAAGGGAGCTAGCTAATAGGACTGCTATTAATATTAAAGTTATCTTCTGTCTGGTTATTTTTTCCTAGAGGAGTCACTCCTTCTGGTTAGTCAGCTGGGTAAATCCCCCTCAAATTACTGAGTTTATTAAATGCATTATTATTTCCTGTATCCTACTATTGGACAGGAGTTCCTCAGCACCTTTATAGGTCAGCTGGCTGGCGATTCCAGCTTGGAAGATATCAAGCCATCTGCTCCTATAGTTCCATGGTTCTCAAACTTGAATACGTATCACAGTCCCTTAGAGGTCTTATTAAAACACAGCTTCTTGGAGTTCCTGCTGTGGCACAGTGGGTTAAGAACCTAATTACAGCAGCTCGGCTCACTGCAGAGGTGTGGGTTCAATCCTTGGCCCAAAGCAGTGGGTTAAAGAATCCTGAATTGCCACAGCTGCAGTGTAGGTTGCAGCTCAGATTCAATCCTTGGGCTGGGGGAACTTTCATATGCTGCAGGTGTGGCCATTAATAAAACAAAAACAAAAATACACAGCTTCTTGGGCCTCACTCCCAGGGTTTCTGATTTACAGGCCTGTAGTGAGGCTGGAAAATTTGCATTTCTAACAAGTGCTAAGAAGTTCTCAGATGATGTCATTGCCATAAGTCCAGGTACAACCTTGTGAGAACCACTATTCTAATATTCTATACTTCGCTCCCAGTACTTGGGAGAGAAACACTTTTCTCAGACACTTGGAAGCAGAATGATTCCATTTACCTGTGCAGACCTCTTTTTCCCAAAGAGAATTGCCTTTCCCTAGTTATGGACCTCATACCTCTCCTACGGATGTTCTTAAAAAAACACACATTACCAACAAAGGCCTGCTGCTCTCAGTTAATAAATTGTTCCACTATGGAATTGGGGGAGGAAAAGAGGAAAGGGGGAGGTCAGGAACATATGTACAGGTCATTTTCTTCCTAGAAACTCCTCATAGAATTAAAGGAGATGAAAAAGCATAGCACCTGGGACATTAAGAGCCCTCAATAAATGTTACCTGCTATTGTTATGACTTCAACTTTTTTTAGGTGGATGTTTATAAAGATGGATGCATCATAACAGAGTATACAGGACAAGCAGGTTTATTACGAAGGTAATTAGCTTCATTAGCTTCAATTTAACATTTGTATTTTCATGACTATAAATTTTACTATCATGGCTCTAAAGCTAAAGTTGAGGAATTTTATGAAACAGAGTTAACAAATTACATGAGAGACAGGAGACTGCAAAAAGTTACTGGTGCTTCCTTTGGGAATGGAGATGTGACCAGGTCTGACACCTAACTAGAGGCTATTCCAAATGTCAGCATCTGGCTGGCTTATAAAGACTAGGTTTTTAAGAGCAGGCAGTAAGCACATGATAAGCTTGTGATGTGCTTTGGCAGAAAGTCTTGACAAAACTTTCTCATTCTTTAAACACATGGTTCCAAAGTTTCTAAACAAAGTTTGGTCTGAACCTTGATTTTTCTTTCTGTGGGCATTGAGTGAGCAGATTTCACAATGCCTCATTAAATATGTCAAGGTTTTGCTTTCTGCAATAAACATGTGCTCTTTTCAGGCAAGTTTCTTTTTGGCACATTCCTATACTTTAATATTTGTATTTCAGCTATCCATTCCAATAGTATTTCCAAGCTTTATATACTTTCAAATTACCCTGAGACATTTACATAGGTTCTATGAATTATACAGACCTCCTTAAAGTAAAAAACACTATATACTTTACAAAAAATAATAAAATAACTGAAATTTATTAAAAATTATATAGCATTTATAAAACGTTAGCAATCTTGTAGTTTGTTTTCTAAGGTCAAATTATGAACTTATAACTTTAGAAAATCTACAGAATTGAAATCCTTAAAAGTAAAATGCAGTTATTAAACTCATTCCCTATGATTCAGTCAAATTCAATTCAACATTTATTTATCATGTGACAGGTAGGTGCAAGGGACACAGAAGTGAATAAATGATGAGATCTTTGTCCTTAAGGAGTTCATGGTCGTTGTGACCATGTGTTTGTTTCCATGTCTCTCTCCTCCACCTGACTATGACTGTCAAGTCCCTACAGGAGAAGGGAACTGACTGCTAGGCAGTCTGAACTTGGGAGTTGTCACTGACGAAGTGAACCTTGAGTTGGCATTTGAAGGATACTAGGAATTGGGATGAGGAAGCAGGGAGAGAAGGGCAGGACATTCTAAATGGGATAACAGGATAAGTGCAAAAGCACTGACACGGTAAATAATTTCTTGAGACTGACAAGCACCTCTGTGTGGCTGCAGCTCCTGTATGCATTTTAAGAGGGGTGCAAATGAAGGTAAAAAGAGTGGGGGCAGATGGTTAAAGGCTCGTCTTCTGCTCTAAGGAGTTTTGATTTTATCCGTAGGTAATTGGGAACCACGAAAACTTTGTAAGCAGCAGAGTTAAATCAGGCTTGTGTTCTGGCAATAGCTGCAGGGTCAACAGGTTAGAGAGCGGACCATAAGTGATCTAGACAAAAAGTCATGTTAGGATTAGGTCACAACAGCCCTCAGGAGGCAGAACTCTATTGTTGTTTCTAAATGTTTGATTTAACAGTAGCCCTAAACTGTTTTTAACTGTTATATTATACAAAATAGAACGATCGCTGAAAATGAACTAAAACTAAAAGCCCTATCTGTTGGGTTTAATGTTCAAAATAAAAGTGCAAAATCAAGGACATCAAAGGATTTCAGAAAAAAATACACACATAAACACTCCCCCCCAGATATGAGTTCAAGAGTAAAGATAGGTGTATTTCTTTGGTGGCCAGTAAAATCTTTCTTAGCAGCTTAATAATTAACATAAGTTAAAAATCTGAACCATCTTTGTGTGAGGACAGAGGGAATGATTACTGAGATATACAGTGGGACAATTAGACATTTTATTAAAAGAAGTTGAAAAAAGAGTTGGGGTCTGTGAATCAATAATTTTATCTTTAAAAGCAAAAATATGGGAAATAATAGTTATGTATAAAAAGTGTTGATTTACATAGCACACAAAAGTGGTTAGAATAATAATAAATTTTATACAATAAAGTCATAGGAGATGCTAACAAAGCACTGGATAATATTCCACTTAATGAAGAAAAATATGTTTTATTATACAACAGTAAAAAATTGACATAAAACACCAACATAATAAAAATCTGAAAGACGAACCAAAATGCAAATATTTGTGACAATTACTACAATACAAAAAGCTCATCTACACCCATTAAGAAAATTTTAAGATCCTAATAAATTGTCAAGAGAAATTAATTTATGTATGTATACACACACACACACACACACACACACACACAATTTTGCTTTTTAGGGCTGCACATGTGACATAAGGAATTTCCCAGGCTAGGGGTTGAATTGGAGCTACAGCTGCCAGCCTACCCCACAAGCCTCGGCAACATTAGATCTGAGCCACATCTGCAACCTACACGACAGTTCAGGGCAACGCCAGATCCTTAAACCACTGAGTGAGACCAGGGATCCAACCTGCATCTTCATAGATACTAGTCAGCACTGAGCCACAAGCGGAACCCCTTTTTTTTCATAATTTTTTTCTCCTTTTCAGGGGAGAAATTTTTTTAATTACAAAAGAAGGAATAAATGACTTAGAAACACTTGAAAAAAGTCAGCTCACTAATAAATAAATGCTGATTAATAGATTTAAGTGTTTTTTTTTTGGCTATCAGCAAAGTTTTTCTCCCTCACCTTGTTTTGTCTTTTAATATGCATGCCCATTACTGTCTAGACTATTGTACTATGAAAGGGGCACTCCCTGCCTTGTTAGTGTGTGACATTTAGCAATATATATTAAAATGCTCATAACTTTTGATTCAGCATATGCATTTTGGGGACACTTTAAGTGAAAATACATGTTTTATTTAGCTTTTTGTTGTTATTGTTCAAGAGTCCTATTCAAGCTCCATAGGATAATGTGGGGTTTAATGTTAGAGTCCAGGGGACCTGGAAAGCACCTGGAACCAAAGAAATACCAGGGATCAGCTGCTCTCATCTTTCTCACATGGTATCTCAGATTCTCTCAGCAAGTCTGTCCCACTCTCCTCTTTGTGCTAACTAGCTTCTTCTGCTTATCCACAGCTTGTGATTATACACATGCTCAGTGTGGGTTAGTGGGGGGTTCTGCTCATCATCACTCAGTAATCCGGGGTGCTAGAGACTCCTCGGTAATGTGCTGCTTCGATCACTGTGACAAAGGGAAGGAAACATGGAGAACTGTGCACTTAGCCTTAAAACATCTGCCCAGGAGTGATATGTATATTACTGCTGTTCTCATTTCACTGGCCAAAGCAAAGCACATGGCCACAACCAACTCCAAAGTGGGCCAGGAAGAGAACTGAAATATCTGTGAACAGTCCTTGTGATTTCCTCATCAACATATTTGTGTGCTCACAAGCTTCTCATAAGTGAAGATAAAACTGAAAATTACGGTCCTGTATTTTCCTTTCTTAGAAATTTTAAAATTTAAGACATGTCAGCACATTTACTGACATGAAATTGTACAAAGGAGCACAAATCCACAACATACATGCAGGATACTCAGTTAAAAACCAGTTAAATATTCAGGCATCAGTTCGGCAAATTCTCCGTTGAGGCACAACAGTCAATTATGCAACAAAAACAATAGACTAATAAGTAAGTAAATGTGCTGTCACAATATTGTATCTCATCATAAGTATCTTAAGCAATCTTTGTAACTTTTGTTCCTTCTTCTTTAACCTTTATGATAATTAGTTCTACTAATAGACATGATTAGGGGTTTAACCTTGAAATAAAAATTTTGAAAATTTTCTACTCCTTTCTCAGGCTTCTGATCAGTTTAATTCAAAAGCATCCTGAAATTACTATTTGCAAATATTTATCTTACTACTGCATAACTAAAGCAAATAGAGAAATAAATTAAATGCTAATGATGATAAAAGAGGGGAACTGTCACCCATGACTCTTTTTTTTTTTTTCCTCTTAATGGATTTTATTTCAATTATAGGTGTACATAAATCATCACAAGTCAATTTTACAGATTTTGTATCCCAAACCCCCAGTGCATCCCCCCACCCCCCCAGATTGTCTTATTTGAAAAACCAAGGTTTTCCAAAGTCTGTGAGTCATTGTCTGTTCTGTAAGAAGGTTCATTGTGTCTTT
>PVHT021183519.1:20043619-20132668 GCA_004024745.2 Catagonus wagneri
CTGAGTCTCTGTGATGCAGTTACTTTCCAGTCTGTGGGGCTTCCCACCCGGGAGGTATGGGGTTGCTTCTATCGCGTAATCACCCCTCCTACCTCTTGATGTGGTCTCCGCTGTGTTTTCTGGAGCAGAGTATCTTTTTTGGAAGTTTACAGTCCATTTGGTTGAAGGTTGCTCGGCATTTGGCTGTATTTTTGCTGTTTTTCGGGAGAGAAGTTGAGCTCCAGTCTTTCTATTCCGCCATCTTAATCCAATCCCCCTCATGACTCTTGATTTTAAAATTTTAGTGTGTTCAAGAAACTATCATCCTTCCTCTATCTTTAATAAGCAAATATCATACAATTAAATTTTAAAAATAAATATCTACTAATAAACACATTTATCTAATTGACATATTGGAATTCTCTGTAAGATTTCACTTGGAAAAAAGTTCTATTGCTAAAATCAACTTTGAGAACTACTTGTGTAGACCATTTTCTTTAACATAAACCCATTTGGTATTTATCTGACTTTTAGGTCTCTCTTATTTTGAAAAATCTTCTAAAAATGTAAATGTAGTCTCTCATGTCTCATGATCTTCTTCAATCTCTCTTTTGTAAGCCATCCTAGCAAGACTCCCTAATTAACAAAATATCAGAAACGTAAAAGCAGTTTATTCGGCATATTTGTAAAAATAGCTTCCATAAACTTAGAGAATGAGGCATGAGTTTATTTTCTATAATTCCATGCAACCTAATTACTTGGCTAAACTGAACCCTTCTTCTGACCCTACATCATTGTTTCTCATCACTTCAGTGCTGGTTTTATTGAATAGAACCGTTTTGTTTTTTCTTAGAATTTTCAAAAGATGTAAATATTACTATGACCCAAATGTTTCAATCAAACTAGTTACTGCTTTTGTGGTCTCATCTATACATTGGTTGCACAATGGCTTTATTGGTCACATCTATCTTTATAGCCAACCACACTGAAAAAATTCAGTGCATGATCATGGTTTCTATTATAAGCTCTTTCAGAAAGTGAGTTGAGTTTACCATTCCTAGTCAGATCATTTCAGTTGCATAAGACAGGCAATTCAACCAAAAATGGCTTAAATAAGTAAAAAAAGAATTTATTGGCTCATAATTGAAGAGTTCATGAGTAGACAGGAGAAGATAGATGGGCCTCAGTTAAAAGGTTCAAATCAATTCACCAGTTTCTCTTCATCCTTCCCATGTGTTGGCTTCACTCTAAGGTTCCATGTGGTAGTCCCCAGAAACTTCAGGCACTTATTCCTTCAGATTCAAGTTTAACAGAAGAAGCATAGTTGCTTCCCTGTTGTTCCTTAACAAGTCCCAGAATCCACTTTGATTGGACCATTTTAATCACATGTCCTTGGCCAAGGGACGCTAGGACATGTATCAGGAATTCTTTGGTTGCAAGTAACCAAAAAAAGCTCCAACAGTAGTTTAAACAATATAGACATTTATAATCTCATTTAACAAGAACATTGAAGGTAAGCAGTTAAAAGGCTAGTACCATTTATTGAGGTTCATTCTTTTCCAGTCATCTGTAATATCCATCAGGCATAAATCAAGTTACCATATATATATATGGATCAGTTTCTTGATTCCATTCTAATTCTACCAGTCAATGTTTTATCACTGGGCCATTGTCAATATGTTTTACTTAATATATAAATTTATAAAAAGTCTTCATATGTAATAGAGCAAATCTTCTCTACTTCTTAAGGAGTATCTTGACTATTTTTGAGCTTTTGATTTTTCCATATAAATTCTGTCAAGCTTGTCAAGTTAAAGAAATCCATCTAAGATTTCAACTGAGATTAATCTGAATAGATCAGTTTTGAAATACTCGTTTTCTTTACAATATTGTCTTCTAGCCACTGATGTGCTTTTATTCTCAATATATTTGTTTTCATGAAAGTTTTACTATTTCCTCTATAAGGCTATGCCTAATATCTAGAGGATGTTATAATTTTTTTCTTGCTATTATAAAAGTTTATCTTTAAATATGACTTTCCTAATTGCATATAAAATACACTTAAATTTTGTATATAAATCTTATATCAGACACTGACAAATTCTCTGATTAAGTCTAAAGATTTGCGAGCAGACACTTTAGGATTTTTCTATGTACACAATCATATCATCTGTAAATAATGATGATTTTATTCATTTTATTCTAATCCTTTAACTTTTTCCTCTTAACTTACTGTAGAACTTCTTTCACTTACTTAAGTATTTCTATGTCTTCATACTAGACAAAGTTCCTGAAAATTCAATTCAGTACAAATTTATATGTTTTTTCTTAAAATCTGATAATATCTATTTTTTAACTGGTGAGTTGTATCTGTTGACATTTATTGTGTTTATTGATATATTTGGATTTTTTCTATCATTTTATTTCATGCTTTTTTTCCCTTTAAAAGTTAAAAATATCTTTTATTTTTACTTTTAAAAATCTGTTCTTTTCTCTTGCTGCTATCTATTGCATTACATAAATTATCCTTATTTACCTTACCTTCTATTATATTTTGGAGTAATACATTCTATACATCTTTTAATTTATCGTTAATATAAATATTTAGTCTAAAAGTGATATATCTACTTTGATTATAAATAAAATAAGGTCCTAGAATAGTTTTCCCATGTTGACCCCATTGTACATGTTATTACCATTAGTATTTTAGCCCCATCTCATTTTTGTACTCCTTCATAAGTCATTATTTATCATTGTTTTATATAACTAATACCTATTTAGATTTTACTCACATGTTGACCTGCTGTCATTGCCCATCACTATTTTTCCATTTGAGAAGAGGTATCTCATTCCTTCCTTGTGGTATAATTATGAAGTATATTCTTTAGCCAATTTTGGCTTTCAATTTATAGTTTAGCTAGGTATAAAATATTAGGCTGACACTTATTTGCTCTCATTTCTTGGAATATATTATCCCATTGTCTTCTGACTTATATTGTTGAAACTGAGAAGTCAGTTTTAATCCAATTTTGTTCTACTGGTGTGGTGATTGTGAGGATTTCAGAACAGATCAAGAAAAAGACAGAACCATGAGATGGCAATAATGCACAATAAGGTTAATTAGGTGGTACTTAGGCCTGCATGAAAGAAGTCATTCATAGCAAGAAATCCTCCAGAGAGCAGCATGAGGCCACCACTCAGAAGGGAAAAAGGGTGATGGAACTCCTAAGCACAGGGTAATTAGAGAGAGGGCTATGTGTATAGGATGTCACTCAGTGGTAAGGTGGGGAATCTCTGGGTCAGAGATATCTGAAGGGCAGCAGTAGTTTGGGGTCTTTTATGGCTACAGTGTTTTTTGTATCTACAGCTAGAAGATGTTTGGTACAGTTTCATGGGGTATGTCAAGGAGGTAGTATCTAGATGGCTAGAAATCTGCTTATTTGCACTACATTTAAAGCAACCAAATGTGTAAAAATCTGAGTTTTGTAATGACAGGTTTTGATCCTAACTTGCCATGAATAAGTAAATAACATAGGGATCAATATACAGAGGCTATCTTTAATCCATTTGTTTAATAACTGTGTAATCTTTTCTCTCGATGTTTGTAAGAACTTTTCTATATATATTTATAAGTGTAGGTTTATTTTTTCTTTCTTCCTGCCACTGTGTCTTTTGAACTTCCCAAAAATGCTCCCAACTCAAAGTTTTTTCATGTCCTAGAATTGCAGCTTTGAAAGCAATTCCTCCAGATATATACCTGGCTTGCTTCTCTAACCGGCTCAAGTTTCTGCTCAATTGCTTTCTCAGAGAGGCCTTCCCTGATCCCAATGTTAAACTTTCTTCTCTTACCTTTTATTTTTCTTAATAGAACCTATTACTACTTGACATTTTCTTAAATATTTGTTTGTTCATCATCTTCCACCCTCCCCCAAGAAAATATACTCACAAGGGCCCAGACTTGGTTTTATTCACTGCTGTATCCCTAGTACTTAGAATAGTACCTGGAACTTAACAAATATTTGTTGACTTAATCAACTAATGGCCTCCCCTTTATGCTTTATTCTTTCCTTTTTAGGCACATGAATTCTTTTCTGTGTATCTATGGGCTAAAAATGGCTGTCCCAGAATGATAATCTTAATTCTCCAAATGATTAAAACAAAATGATTGGCATTTCTCAGCTTTCAAATTCTTTCCAAATTCTTAATAGAGAAATTCTGACCAGTACAGGTTTGGTCAGTAGTCTCTCCTTGGTCAAAGCAGGTATGGCTAGGTGGTAGGTTACAAAGTGCACATGGCCACAGAGGTCTCACCCCAACAGAGTATAAGCTTTTATAAAAGGGAGGATCTGGGCAAACAGGTACTCAAAAATTGTCTGAAATTTGCTGTAAGGGTGAACTGTGGAAAACTGAAAGCTACCGTAGAAATACAAGCAATTATACTCTTCACTGATAGGTGAAACTTTACATAAAGTCAATAAGGTGAATTTTTTTGTTGATTCAAGATCATCTTATCATTGGTTTACAGTGTGACAATGATATTTAAACTTTTTGATTTGTCTTGCTCTGTCTTTTTCCTACTTAATCCATTGTCTGAGCTCCTAAAGTCTTAAATTCTTGGCTCTGCCCCAGCCTTTCCTCTCTTGAGCCTTAAGTAATCTTTAAAGCTTATTAACTTTTCCTTTCTTGCTAAGTGATGGTATGATTGCCTATCATTTTGTTGCTTAAGAAAATTGCCTAATATTTGCTTTTGTTAGGAAATATACCACATTATATTATGAAAACTTATGAATTTGTATTTTATGTATAAAAACAGATTTTAAATTATTATGATAAAAAGTAATACATGCATGAGTTTAAAAATTCAAACAGACGAGTACAAAAATGAAATATAAAAAATGCAGCTCAACTACTGTCCGCAACCTAGTTCTCCTTCCTATAGCACTTTTTTGACCAGAACTCAAAGTAAGAAACACATTTTAGACACATACATACACACAGTTGATAAAGTTTCATCAATTTTACTTACCCTTTCCTTTTCCTATTTTTCTTCCTCTTTTAATACAGATTATAACCCACTAATTTGATTTCATTCCCATAGTTTGAAACAGACTGCCCTAAAGATAGCTACATCAAACTGTTCTTAGTACTTTTGGTAGTTACCTCCATACTTGACCATAATATACATACACTGCCACATTTTGGCTCAATTCCTGATATTAAAAAAAAAAATTCCTGACATTTTTAAAGTTGAAAAAGAACAATAAGAATTTAGCTTAATTAGGAGGATCCCATTGTGGCTCAGCAGGTTAAGAACTGAACTAGTATCCATGAGGATGCAGGTCTAATTCCTGACCTTGTTCAGTGAGATAAAGATCTGACATTGCTGCAAGCTACTGCATAGTTCACAGATGTGGCTCAGATCTAGAGTTGCTGTGGTGCTGGTGTAGGCCAGCAGCTGCAGCCAATCCAGCCCCTAGCCTGGGAATTTCCATATGCCACAGGTGTGGCCCTAAAAATAAAAATAAAAAAAATTTAATTGACAAAAAAAGGAATTTAGCTTAATTACATCACCCTCTACTTTTCTTCTCCTAGTCTCCTTTTAGCAATTTTTTTTGTCTTTTTTTGCCTTTTCCTAGGGCCAACTCACAGCATACGGAGGTTCCCAGGCTACGGGTCTAATCGGAGCTGTAGACACCGGCCTATGCCAGAGCCACAGTAATGCAGGATCCCAGCTGCGTCCGCAACCTACACCACAGCTCATGGCAATGCCGGATCCTTAACCCACTGAGCGAGGCCAGATATCGAACCTGCAACCTCGTGGTTCCTAGTCGGATTCGTTAATGACTGAGCCACGACGGGAACTCCTCCTTTTAGTAATTTTTAATCATAGTACATTAATTCTATTTGTTACTTTATTGCTTTAAATATACTTAAACCTCTATTTTTTTTCTTTTTATGGCTGCATCTGTGGCATATGGAAGTTCCCAGGCTAGAGGTTAAATGGGAACTGCAGCTAAGGCCCATGCCACAGCTATTGCAACACTGGATCTGAGCCACATCTGTGACCTATGCCACGACTTGTGCCAATGCCAGATCCTTAACCCACTTAGCAAGGCCAGGAATTGAACCTGAATCCTCACAGACACTATGCTGAGTTCTAACCAAATGAGCCACAACAGGAACTCCTTAAACCTCTATTTTTTGATCTACCTTTAGAAAGTGTCCATCCACACTTTAGGAAATGTCTCTTGATTCTTCCATTATGTAAGATTAATATGCCTTCACTTTCCTCCATTTCCCAATTTCCATTAACTGTACCACTATTTTTACAGTCAGTAATTATAATATTTACTTTGTTAGAATAATTGTCTTCTGCATTTTGTCTTTAAATTTATTTTAAAAAGTGATTTTTTTCAGTATTACAATTGTTGTAAATCTTACTCACTGCTAAATCAATAGTATAAACAGACTTGTAAAAAGGGAAATATAACCATGTTACTAAATCTATGCTTATTGAAGAACACTCCACATGTCAATGTCAAATGGAGTTTATTTGACCACTGATTACATATAAAAATGTCACATGTAGTTTGTTTCATCTCTGGACTATGGGTCATACAACTTTTTTGCCTTTACTAAAGATTCTAATTGTCTCTTTTTGATTGATGACAGAAGAAACATATGTCATCCTATTATTAAGATGATTAAGGTATTAAATCATGCTATTTCATAAAATTAATCTACTTTTTTAAAAAAGATACTCTTATGAGATCCTTCTAACTTCCTGCTCTTAATACTACTGACCACCTTGAAGGTCTAAATATTTGTGCTGAAATATCTTTTTATTGAATTCCTAGAGTAGATCCTATTACTGCCTTTTCATATTTCTTGAGTTCTCTTTTCATTTTGCTAGAGCATTTCCTTAAGCAATTTTTTTTCTCCTTTTTGTTGTTTTAGGGCTGCACCCACGGCATGTGGAGCTTTTAATTTGTTACTGTACATATCCATGCAAAGTCAGAACTTCAGTAGGTTTGCCAACCTCTAGCATTTTGTAAGATTCTTTAGTCACTGATAATTGAGAATAGTCTCTTTCCTTCTCCCAGCACTGTTCTTTGCTCCAAATTCTCATTTTCACGGTGTGCTATTCAGCAGTGGTGGGAGGGGTAACATAGACCAGAATTTTCTAATTCTATGCTTCAAATGTCTTACAGCTGTGAAGAATGATATTAAGCTTTTCAGGCCTGGGGCAGGCACTTAGGACCCCCTGGGCTAGTTGCCTCCAGCTTCTTGCAGGCTTTATCAGATGGCCTGAGAGGAATCAGTAGTTACAGGTGCAGTGGATGATGAAAAACATCCAGAAGTTCCATAGGCCTCTTACCCAAGGTGACAAGCAGTATGCTTAGCAGTTGGCTTCTGAAGTAGATGTCCAGATGGTAGAACACGTCCTTGGCTGTGTTCAGCACATTGCAGCCAGCATGGAGCTCCTGGATGGTGCAACTCTGATGGCTCTGGAACTCTGTCTTTACAGAAATCAGATAATTCTGATTGCTTGCAACTGATGTGCCGTTTCAATGGCATCCAAACTAGTTTTGGTCTGACTGATCTAACAATGCATGTGTATTTTACAAATTAAAACTTCATCATTATTTTAAAATACTTGTTAGAAAAAAGATCAGGTGGATTCAAAATCCATTTGCCTTATTATATCATGCTTCATCACTGTGTTTGTCAATAAAAAGAGTTATTAGGTTATTTGAATAGAATATCAACTATTATACATTTTTGAATGGTTGTAAGAGAAATTGGTTAAAAAATTTATCGCCTATTTGTGCAACGTTTCTCACGAATGGTGAATGTATTAGCTTCCTATGGTTGCAGAAACAAATTACCACAAATTGAGTGGTTTATAATAATATATATTCTTTTATAGTTCTGGAAACCCAAAGTCCAAAATTTATTTCTCTGGGCCAAAATCAAGGTGTTAGCAGAGCCACACACCTTTGGAGGCTCATAGGAGACAATCACTTCCTTGGCTTTTCCAGCTTCTGGAGGCTGTCTTCATTCCTCAGCCCATGACCTTGAGTCATGTTAGTTTTTCTCCCTCTGCTTCCATTATCACATCAATTTTTAATTTTTTTTTATTTTTTAGGGCCGTAGCCACAGCATATGGAGGTTCCCAGGCTAGGGGTCAAATCAGAGCTGTAGCTACCAGCCTGTGCTACAGCCACAGCAATGCCAGATCCAAGCCACATCTGTGATCTATATCACAGCTCACAGAAACACCAGATCCTTAACCCACTGAGAGAGGACCAGGATCAAACCTGCATTCTCAAGGATACTAGTTGAATTCATTACCACTGAGACACAATGAGAACTCCAACATTTTCAAAGCCCCTATTACCACACAGAATAACATTCATTGGTCTCAGGGATCAATAGCTGGTTGTCTTTGGAGGCCATTATTCACAGAGATTATCAAGAACCTGAAGAGATTACTAGTTGAAAGTTTTGATATGAAACAAAGAAGATATACAGATGGTGAATAGGTACATGAAAAACTGCTCAATATCACTAATGTTAGAGAAATGCAAATCAAAACAACAATGAGGTACCACCTCACACCTGTCTGAATGGCCATCATTAACAAGTCAACGAATAACAAATGCTTGAAAGGGTATGGAGAAAAGAGTACCCTTCTTCACTGTTGGTGGGAATGTAAATTGGTACAACCACTATGGAAAACAGTATGGAGGTACCTCAGAAAACTAAATATAGAACTACCGTATGACCCAGCAATCCTACTCCTCGGCATATATGAGGAAAAACTTTCATTGAAAAAGATGCATGCACCCTTTATGTTCACTGCAGCACTATTTACAATAGCCAAGACATGGAAACAACTTAAATGTCCATTGACAGGTGATTGGATTAAGATGTGGTATATATATATATACACACATACATACACACATATACACAATGGAATACTACTCAGCCATAATAACAAAAAAATGCCATTCGCAGCAACATGGATGGAACAAAAAACTCTCATACTAAGTGAAGTAAGTCAGAAAGGGAAAGACAAATACTTTATGATATCACCTACATCTGGAATCTAATATACCACACAAATATATGGCACAAATCTACAGAAAAGAAACAGACTCATGTTTTCACCAAGTCCAATACAGATGTCCACAAATTCCCTCCAGGTTACCTCAGGGAGCCATATAAATACTATCACTTTTCGCTCTGCGTCATGGTGAAGAAAAGGTCGGGAAACACAGCTCTACCAAGTTTAGGAAAGTAATACAATGGAGGAAAGAATGCCGGTAGTGTGAGGCGAGTTTATTTTAATTATAACAGGAAGTCAAAACATAACGTGCCTAAAATCTAGAAAAAAAATAAATAGCAAAATAAGCATTTAGAACTATTAGGTATAACTAAGGTACTGTCAGAAGAAAGATGGTTGCCTCTGGAGTGCGGAGCTAGAACAAGGAGGGACTGGACAAGAGATTACTACAATGCATTACAGCCATTTGGGTATTTGTTAGAGTTTTGTTGTCGTTGTTTTAAGATGTACATCCTCATTGAAATTTTTAAAAAGTTCAACTGAAAATGGTACCAGAACTTAACATCAACATACCATATTATTTTCTGTGGTCTTTCCTCTAAGTAAGACGGTCTTCTTTTCATTTTAAAGAGGAAAAAAACTGTTATTTTTAATTTCCTAATCATACTACTCACTTAAAAGCCCAATTATTTAGGCTTCATCCAAAGAATAGTCCTGTGAATCTTCTCTTTAATACTGAGTTAGGTTTGTGGGTATGAAATGCTTAAAATAAATTTCCTGAGACCAAGTTATCCTTTCCTTCCCAGTGGTGGCACTGGTAAGAAATTTAATAAGCCAGACCAGAGGCAGAGATGTTTGGAAACCATCAAAAGATGTTTGATGGAATGCACAACAGGGAATCTTTAATATGGTTGAAAGAGGAATAAAAAATAGGATTAAACTGAATACTTTTCTATTTAAAAGCTTTTCTCTGTGAAGATTTCAAAGTCAATAAGAATAAGTAACTTATTCATCAATATATACATCACCTTAGAAAAACAGTTTAATATTTACTGTCCTATGAGTTTAGCAAGAGATGTGTTATTTCTTACTGAGATTTTTTGTATTTCCAAATTATGATTACATAACGATGAAACTCTGAGAGAATACACAGTTTCTTTATAATTATTCCTGGGCCAACTCATTAAAGGAAATGATTCCTTTGCCTCTATAATCAAGGAGGTGGGGGTCTGCAGATGCAGTTTGGCCCATGAGTGAGATACAGTTTTATGGGCATCATAATTTCTCACCAACATGCTTCTCTGGGGGACATACAGAACAAGAGAAACAGGAAACAATGTAGTAAATAACCGCTTTCCACGCGACTTTCAGAGGAGAACCCAGAGGGAAATTATTGATAGGTATGAACAAGATAGTGAATGTTGTGGTTAAACTGCATTCTTGTGAGCCTGATGACTTTTAAAACTATTTAGAAGATTGGTTTATCTACTCTGGAGAATTATCTGTAATGTGAGACAACTCTATTTTTGAAAATATCTTATTTGAACACAGAATTCCTACTGTTGTGATATAAAAGTTATATAACCTTCAAATGAAATTTAAAAATCATACGATGAACAAATGAAGGGTATGTCATAACTGAAATTCACAACTTGTTTCAGAAAACTTCCTGACTCATTAAGAGGGTGTTGGCAATAGGAAAGAATAAGTGTTTCTCCTTAAGTATTTGGAAACACCATTCATTTTTCAGACTAGTCATTCATTAGTAGTCCGTCTCACAGACATTATTTGATATCATTTTCCAGTTAACCCTGTTTGGTTACCTTTTGACTCATGCAAAATGCCCTACTGTTAGGTCTTGTCAATAACTGGCAACTTCCAAGGAGGTAATGGTATTTTCCCTTTTCTTCTTTCAGTGGGTGTCCTAAGATTTAGATGGGTACAGATGGGAGCTAACGTTGAGCGTGGGTAACGGTTTAGGGAATAATTGTTGCCTGGTCTCTTGTTTAAACACTTTGGTCATGACATAGAAATTTTTATGTCTCTGACATGTTCTCCCAAACTGCACTGTTTCATTTTCGTGTGTGTGTGTGGAGCGGGAGGGAGGGAGTAGGATAGAAAAGAAAAAGACCACACACATTGCTGAGCTGTACACATTTCATACTTAAGCAATTTCTAAACCACCCCGTATTGGATTAAGTTCATGGTGGGTAGTTAGTAAAGCTTACTGTAAAGTCAAAGATGGTGTGTTTGCTATTTACTTTTATACTTTGGCCAAAGTTCACATTCCAGTTGGAAATAACTGAAAGTAAAAAATTCTTTACTTCCAAATATAAAAATTCAGTCTTGGAGTTCTCATCCTGGTTCAGTGGTAACGAACCCGACTGGTATTCATGAGGACATAGGTTCGATCCCTGGCCTCTCTCAGAGGGCTGGGGATCCAGCATTGCTGTGAGCTGTGGTGTAGGTCGCAGATATGGCTCAGATTCCACGTTGCTGTGGCTGGGGTGTAGGCTGGCAGCTACCGGTCCATTTCGATCTCTAGCCTGGGAACTTCCATATGCTGCACGTTGGCCCTAAAAAGACAAAAGACAAAAAAAAAAAAAAAATTCAATCTTATTTACAACTCTCAAAGAGTACAGACTAGGATACAACACTGCAAGTTAAAAAGATTTAGTGACACTAAACTGGTCATTCAGAATACACCTATTGAGTGTTTGCTAGGTACCAGGCACTGTGCCAAGCACTAAGTCTAAAAAGGCACCTAGAAACGATGCTTAGAAATAGGGCAGCAGCCATTGTTTCCTTGTGTTGACAGAATGTTCCTATCTATATCCTAGGACATAGAACTGGGTAAATTAAACTCAATTTTCTCATGTTTCAATCCAGAAGTAGAAAGAAGGAATGAGAAAATTACAGGCAGCATTTATATCATCCTTGGAAGGTGCCATACGATATCAATGAAAAACTGGTTTCCAGGCTTCTTTTTAGATTACAATACATCTTATTTCAACTCATCCCTGAATGTACACTCCTTCCCAGCTGCTCCCCCCACCCCATCTTCATCCTCTTTTAGACTCCCCCCACCAAGTTTCTGCAAAGGTTTCATCTGTAAATCTATCCGTCCATGCTACAGATTTCTAATGATACAAATAGCAACATCATGTAGCTTGAAGGAAAATTCCACAGTAGTATACTATGAAAAAAAAAGGTATTAAGCACACAGAAAGTGATTTTTCAGATAATAAAATGTGTAAATATATTTCAGAAGTAGACAATAGCCTTCTAAGCAGACTTGTAACTTCTCCATGGCCAAGATCTTCCCCCGCTAACCTCATGTGATCTGCCATGTGAGACTGTTTCTAGTGGCTCTGAGGGAGTAATAGGCTCTTTTACAAAATGTTTGGGTGTTCAGAATTCAAATTTAAACTGCTGTATAGAGAAATTCCATTTTACAGGGCCCTATTTGAAATAGTATTTAGGAATATAGCTTCTCAAGTGCTA
Organism: Catagonus wagneri; assembly: GCA_004024745.2. Taxonomy (NCBI): domain Eukaryota; kingdom Metazoa; phylum Chordata; class Mammalia; order Artiodactyla; family Tayassuidae; genus Catagonus; species Catagonus wagneri. Next base: position 20,056,176 of record PVHT021183519.1, read on the forward strand.
CTCCTCTAAGAGCCAGCCTCAGTGATTCAGAGACTTAACCACTGAAGACAGGTAGTTAATTTTTGGAGGGTTTTTTTTGTTTTGTTTTGTTTTGTTTTTTTTTGTCTTTTGTCGTTTTGGGGCCGCACCTGTGGCATGTGGAGGTTCCTAGGCTAGGGGTCTAATCAGAGCTACAGCTGCTGGCCTACGCTACAGCCACAGCAACGTGGGATCCGAGCCGCATCTGCAACCTACACCACAGCTCATGGCAATGTCAGATACTTAACCTACTGAGCGAGGCCAGGGATCAAACCCACAACCTCATGTTTCCTAGTCGGATTCCTTTCCGCTAAGCCACGATGGGAACTCCTGGAGATTTTTTTGAGGCAGCAAATACACAACATCCTTTGGTGCTATAACAATATTTAATCACGTAAATCAAGATATCATTCTAAAGTTTTACCAAATATTCTTGCTGCAGTTAAAAACTACTTCCTCTCCCCTTATCCTCTGTACAGGTAGAAAATAATTGATCAACCTTCTTATAATAAATCTTGTATATTTAAAGACTATTCACTACTCTTCAACTTTATTATTTGCAGGCTAAGCAGCCCTAGGGGCTCAAATCTTTTGGCAGTATTTTATTTGGATGTTAACATTGATGGATAAATACTGCTTAGTTAGTGTTGGAACAATTTCTCTACTGTATACAAAGGATGTAGAGATTCTGATTAAGATCTTCAGCCTCCAAATGCCGTTATTAAAATGTATACATTAGGATTTTAGACACATTTTTTGTTCTATTTGGGGAAATTAGTTTTATAGCTGAGAGGTTTTGGTGTGTGATGTTTTGGGATTTCACATAATATAGTGCCAAGGGTTATCATTTTCTAGTACGACCCAAATGAATCACTGGGCTTGTCTGTATTAGTTCAGCAACACTTCCATACAAATATGCAACACTAGAAAAATCAAGTGTGTTTAGAGAATGAGTCATTTAAAAACTCTCACTTTACCTTGATTGATTAATGTTGTCCAAGGCCTCAAACTCTTCAAGATTGACTTGGTTTATTGGCGGCAACTGAAGAGAGCGCTGACAATTCATTTGTCCTGTTGAAGGCGGGCTGGGTCATGAATTGTAAAGTCTGAGACACACCCGGTGACAGGCGCAATGTGTCTTACAGGTAGAGAGTCGGGAACACAGGGTGTGATTTGGCGGGCACTGGGCTGGCCCTCTTGCCGCCCCTAAGTCACTGCAAACATTCTTTTACCATTCTCTTTCCTTGAGGACTTCAAGAATCTATTAAACGGTAAGTATCTCTTGAGAGTTAACTTAAACCATTTCTATTTTTATTAAAAAGTTAACGCCTATCACAGTGGAAATCTCTACAGGAACAGGAACCCGGTGGTGGTTCTGGGGTGAGAGTCTTCACTTGGCATTTTCTTTAATGCCCTACAAGCCTCCTCCTGTTAGTGGGTCCCACACATCCCACTGCTTTTTTCTTAACGCACCTTCAACCTCCCAAGACCAGATGTATGAACAGAGTTTGTGTCTACTGAAAAGGGCCTGGGCTCTCAGAGTAGTTGCAGTGGGAGGCTCTGGCTCCATCCACAGGATAGGGATTTTCATTTCTGGTAAACGGAAACATTTTTAAGCACTGTGAAGATAGCCACTCGCGCTTCAGGTCCTCTCCCTTGCCGAAGTATCCGTGGAAAGCTGGAGTTTTAGTTGTGGAACCCCCCCTTTCCCAGACGTGGGAGGTGGGGCTCTCACACACGGGATCCGCCGCCGGGCTCAACGCCCACCTCAGCTGGGTTCCCTCAGGCCACAGACGCTCCGCCCCCTGCCACCTCCGTACGTTTCATTGGCCAGGGCCTGAATCCGCCTCAGCTCCTGACTGGTGACTGCTCCTGTCTGTCTGGGCGGCGGGGACATTTCCGCATTGAGGGGGGTTGCTCTGAATGGAGGGGGAGGGGAGGTGTTTAGGAGAAAGGGGGGGCTTTGGGTGTTGCAAGACTGCAGCCAGGTGGATAGAGGGGGGTCAGAAGACGGGCTGCGACCACTGGCGAGGGGTTCGAAGTGTGTATGTGTGAAGGGAAAAGGGGAGCGAGAAGGGTGCCTCAGAGGTGATATTCTCCCAGCCTGCGAACCTTCTTCCAGGGGCGCCATAAACGGCCCCAATTTCTCAGCTGCTAAAGGAGGAGGAAGGTGGGTCTCCGAGGCGGTTTGGGGAGGGGCCGGGGAGAACTTCCCACCACCCCTTGGGCGGGTGTATTTCCCTCTCTGAGGCGTTTAGAGCCCCTCTGCCTGGCCCACAGTTTGGCCTTGGAGGCCGAATTTGGGTTCGGCCAGTACGGACTAGAATGCCTGAGAGTCCGGGCGGGCCCTCCCGGGCCCTCCCGGGCTCCGGTCCCTCGGACTCGGGGCGGCGCAGGGGTTCACCCCTCCCGGGTGGCTCCCCAGTGTCCGCTGTGGGGGAGGGGCGCTGGAGCCTTCAGCCCCTCCCGGGAAAAAGCCGCCGCACGGTTGCTGCCACTAGCAGCCGGGGGCGGGGGCCTGGAGGCCCTAGCCCGCCCGCGCGCGGAATTTTTAGCGCCTCCTAGTCCCGGGATATTTATGGGCTGGTAGAAATGGTTCCATTGCCCCCTTTGCTGCCTCCCCCTCCTCCCGACCCCTGCTTGGGCGGGGACCGCTGTTGGCTGGAGTTTTCTGGGGAACCGGCCGGAGGCTGGACGGCAGCTAGGGGAGGGGGAGCCGGGGGGTGCGGCCCGCCTTTGCTTGCTGCTGTCCGGCCCCGGAGGGCGTGGGGACTCGGGGGCGGTGAAGTAGCTGCTCTAGATCCGCCTCTTTCATTGATGAAATTTAAGTTCTTGTGATTTTACCTTTTCCGGGAGTCTCCATCTGGCCCTCATTTGTGTTGGGGTGCAGTGTAGGCTGGAGTTCCAAGCAGGCTCAGTCGCACCAAGTTTCTGTCTTTTGGAAGTGGGGAAGGTTCTCCTGGGTGTATTTTTTTTTTTTTTTGAGGTAGTTTTAGTCGCTTTTAAGAAATACTCCCTTAAGTGGCTAAACATTGGAAGAGGAGAAGAACTCGTCGGTTGTTAAAGCAGGGGTGGAAGACAGACCTGCTCTAAAAGCCCGACTCCTCTAGAAATTTAAATATATATATAAGAGTATTTTAATAAATCCCTAAAATGTCGAGATTTGTACAAGGTAAGACACGCTTCTTCTTATCTCCCGGGTTGTCTTAGTAGTACTGAATTTGGGTACTGGCAGTCAAGAGGTTGGTGGGTGGTTTCGAAGTGGAAATGTTCATTTGAGATACTATTTGCGAAGCCCTTTTCGTTAAATTGACATTCGAGCTGTCTTGAGCTGCTGGGTTGGCGTTTCAGATACGTATAATTTATACCTCGGTATTCTGCTGCGTTTAGTTCTGCCTCGGTGAAATCAGGTTAGTAGCACTCTGTCTCCCCAGGATAGTGGCTGAAAATGATAAAACAGGATTTTGGCTGCTGATTAATCCCTGTTCTCGTTTCCTGGTCGAAGTCAAGGTAACTCTCTTGGTGCAGATGAGAAGGAGACCTGAGAGGGCTGAGGAGAGGTAGATGGTTTTTTGCCAGGACTGTTGGGGAAGCTTTCTCAGCTTCTCTGTTGGTGTGTACGTGGTCTGAGTCTCAGATTCATTTATTGCGAAACCGGGAGTAGCTCCTAGAAGCTGGAGGTCATTTCAGTAGGAGAAATGACTTTGCTGCATTGCTGTGTTTATTTATTTATTTTTTTCCTTTTTGAAATCTGGAAGGTTAAGGTTTCTTTGAAATTTGAAAATTGCACTTTGAATTTTATACTTGTGTTTCAAAAAAAAAAAGGGATTAGGGAATGCCACTCAACTGAGTTGAGCTGTAACATTGTGTGTATTCTGTGAATGTGAACACATTGAAATTAGTGCTACCGTAAACCTCTGTCACTAATTTGTAGCATAGGACTTGCTTTCTAGTATGCAAGTAAACCCTTTTTTTTGGACCCCCGAGTGTAAAAGCTTCAGCCATCTTGCTGGACATACAGCTAGTGAAGTTCACTACCACTTTTTGTGACTGTCAGTAAATGTAGATGTACTTTAAAAAATTGTGTCAGTAATGGCCATCATTTGACCCTGGGCAGGAAAGTACCCTAGCAGGTTTTAAACTACTTTATTAACTTTTTTTGAGTTTTGTATAATAAAGAGAATTTGACTTGCATGCGTTATTATGAAAGCAGATTGGACACTCATGTCTGCTTTTAGCACTCAGCTCAGAAATGTCAGTTGTCGTTAGACTTTTAAATTCATGTTATGCCTTGTATGTAGTGAGAGATGCTTCTTATGTTCAGATTGAACAAGAATAGTCAAGAATAGAAAGCAGAGCTAATTGTCAGAAGTTTGGTGGTTTTGTAACAACAGCAACAATATTTGGTTACCAGAAAGCCAGTATTGCAGGTATATACTAGAGAAAAGTGGACATGTCACTTCTCTTTAAAAGTTAAGAATAGTATTATTGAACTCCAGATGTTCTTTGTTACGCTTTACAGAGCTTACAGAAAATTGACTGATGTCACATCCTTTGCTGTTAATGGCTGTTTTCAGGAGATTCTAAATCAAGTGTCAGTACCTGTGTGTGTTATTCCTTTATCTTGTCAGCCACTTTTTTAAAAAATAAAATTTTTATCTTGGAATCATTTTAGATTTATAGAAAAGTTGCACATATGTCAAAACTAAGCAATTATTATAAGTACATTACTGTTAACTACTGATTTATTCGGACTGCTTTTCCATGATTCAATCTAGCATTGAATTTGGTTGCCATCCACTTTGGCTCTAAATGGTAGTTTTCCTTTTAAATTGGCAGTTATGCAGAAAAAGATGACACCTTTCCCCTCAGAGAAAAAATTTAACATGATTGTGCTCCTGTTTATCATTGTTTAAATTTGTACTTCAAGTATAAAGTCTCCATGTGTTTAATTAACTTGGCTGTTATAAGTGATAAACCTTATTGGCTAATGACTCTACTGTCTCCACAGATCACTTTCTAAGTTTAAGGGTTGGGATTTTTGTTTTTTTAATTTTTGGGTAGCAGATCAAATTGTTTGATCTTTGCTGTAGCACTTACTGATATTTCCACTCACTGACACTTGGCTTGTGCCACTTCATAATGTTGGGGGAAAGTGACCCCGGCTTGGATCATCAATGTTGGAAAGTAAGACACACAAACATGGGGAGATCTTGTCAAGGCTCTTTACTTCTGCAGAAGGGCGCAAGTGCTCCCCGTCAGAGATGAGCAGGCAAAGGAGCAAGTGCCAGCGAAGGGAGAACCCACTATTTATCCCTAATGCAGGTGGTACATCTGTCCCCTTCCCATTGGTCAGGTCAGGGCGCACATTCTTCTTGGTTGGCTAATTTGAAACAAACTGTTACTGAGAGAAGAGAGAGAAGGGGGGGTGGGGTGGGTGGAGGAGGGTGTCTCAGACAAAGCAGGAACAAAATGGAGTAACTAAGGCTTCCTTTGATAGAAAAGACATATGTTAATTCTCACAATAAGGAAAAGATTGAGCAAATATTAGGCCCCTGAACTGTTTTCATATGTTTGATTTAAGCTTCACAAGAGCCCTGAGAGGTAGTAGACTTTTATCATGACTTTAGAGGTGAGGAGATTGAGGTATCTTAGCTAAAGTTCACAGCTAGTAGCACTGAAGTTCATACATAAAAGTGTCTAAGCCCTTGTCATTTTCCAATACCTTATTTTGCCTCATACATTACAGACTTACTAGAAACTATGGCTTGTTTCTCCAGCTAGACTGCCAGTTCCCTGTGGGCAAAGATAATATATTCCTGGGGGAAGTACATTGTCTTCACATGGTGGATGCTTTTAAAGAATTTGTCATGGATGACAAATGAAAAACTCAGCACTTTCCATGTTTTTTTAAGAATAGTTTAGCCCACATTTTTGGTTGTAGTTTATTAATAGTACCTCTAACATAATGTTGCAAAAGATAAATGGGATGGACCTAGGTTTGAATCCTGTTACTAACAGGTGATCTTAGACACATTTTTTTCTGAACCTCAGTTTTTGCTTATAAATACATTGGGTATTAGTACGTGTGACTTGGTTATTGAGATGCTGAAATGAGATGAAATATGTGAATGCACTAGACACATTAGCTAGCTGGTAAATTTTACTTTTCTTTCTTAAAATGGTGATGGCTTTTCAGATAGCATTTTCATTGGAAGTATAACCATGTGTCATCAACAGAAACAGAGCATCTATAAAAGTTCTTTATTTTCCTATTCTATATTTGATGTTCAGGCCTCTAACAATTTGGGAGTTGATTTTTTTTTCTTTTTTAAAAAAATGTAGGGGTGGGGAAATCTTAAATAGTGATGTGAATACATAGTTGGTGACAGTTTTTGTTTCAGTCCAGTCAACAAGACAGATTTTGAGCTCTTATAATATGTATTACACTGAGGGTGCTTGACATTCAGGAGATCTGAGTTTATACCTGTGTATTGTGTGCATGTTTTTGAATGTCGTAGAACTTGAAATTGCTACGCTTGGCTTGACTCTTTTCCCCCAAATCTAGATAATGTGCTTTACAGGAAAGCCAGGCATCTCCATTCTCAAGCACTTTGACTGTTAGGTTATTAGGCAGAAATGCTCAGTTAATAAAAATAATAAATGTCAGTAAGCAGGAGCATTCTTAATGCATATTCTGCAATTCAGCTTTCTTTGGGCATCTCCCAAATATTTGTTCCTCAGGCAGTTAAGATTTCTTGTCATCCAAGGACTCTTCTTAACTAGGTCTCCGGCTTAATTCCCTAACTGGTGTCTTCTGCCCTTGCCTTCTGCTTGCTGTAAGTTACGTTTCCATTTGCTGGTTTTCCCTGACCCAGGAGTTGTTGCTGGGACACCACTTATTCCAAATAAATGTGACTACTCGCTGAATGAGAAGGGGCCCTGTGTCACAATTGGAGGTGCTTGGGAGCATCAGCAGCACCGTTTGCCAGGTTTGTCGATGGGCGCCATTTTGGATTTGGAGAGCCACAGTTCGGAGAGCCACAACGTAATCTCCCTACATGATTTGAGAATTATAAATGGCACCAGGGCTATTGTCATCTAGCCAACTAAGGTCGTTTTTATGTGCTTATGCTGTGATATTAGAGAAACTTTTTTTGGGGGGAACTGTTTATCTAAATTATATAAAAATATCCCTTAGTGTTTTTGGAGTTCCCATCGTGGCTCAGTGGAACCGAATCCAACTAGGAACCATGAGGTTGCGGGTTCAATCCCTGGCCTTGCTCACTGGGTTAAGGATCTGGTGTTGCCGTGAGCTGTGGTGTAGGTTGCAGATGTGGCTCAGATCCCACGTTGCTGTGACTGTGGCCTAGGCCGGCAGCTGTAGCTCCGATTAGACCCCTAGCCTGGGAACCTCCACATGCCATGGTGTAGCCCTAAAGCGACAAAGACAAAAAAAAAAAAAATGGTATGTGTATGTATATGTGTGTGTATGTGTGTGTGTGTTTAAATTGAGGTACTTTCTTATATTTCAGGGGAAGCCATTTGAGTACCTCTGTGTATTTAACATTTTTTTTGAGGCCTGTCAACTTTCCCATTTGTTGGAATTCTCTTGTTGTGACTTTTCTGGTGTTCCTGTTTGGTAGATGGCAGCTAGCCAGGGAGGATTAGCTGAACTAATTATAACCAGAGGGTCTCAGATAAATACAGAGATGAGAAGCATTCTGGGGCCTGGTTGTGGAGGTCAGGCCTAAGCCTGGTTCTTCTCAAATCCTAAGACCAAATTTAGGTTGTTGCTGATTATTTAGATGACTAGGATGTTTTCAGCCCAGGGGGATTGTGACATGGATTTGAGGCAGAACTTGAGGTGGCAAAGCAATGCCTAAGTCACACTCCTTTTTTTAAGAGATATAGCTTAGGATTCATTACATTGCCAGAGAGACAGGGATTTAGTTAAAATTCAGAGTCATAATTATAAATGGAAAATTAAAAGAAATTTAGAGGCATACTCCTTATTTTTAAAGATGTAGTTTAGGATTCATTATGTTGCCCGAGAGAGAGGATTTAGTTAAAATTCAGAGTCACATTTATAAATGGAAAATTAAAAGAAATTCACAGAGTTGAGCTGATTTGAAAACTTTGTTTTCTGACATGGATCTTGTAATCTCTGTGGTTAAATTGTCTTTGTTCTTGATAGCTGGGTCTTTCTTCTAGTAAAATGAATGATTTTCATTTTTGAAAACCTACTGAGGAAAAAAATAAATTGACAGGGAACATTAGAGAAATAAATATTAACTGGTATACTTCTTGGAAATGCCATTTTTATATTCTGAAGATAAACTGAAAAATAGTTCTAAAAGGAAATTACTCTAAGATGTTAAATTTGGACAATAGGTATTTTTGTTGTAATATCACTTCACAGAGCCCATTCTCTGTGTTTTTATTTTTTTCATAGAAAATTGTAGTACCTTTATGAATTGTAGTGACTTTAATTAAAAGAATGGGGTACTTAATTTGTGTGAGGAACATTAGTTGGCCTAATAATGAAAACGTTCTAGGTCAAAGAATAATACACTGTAGTTTATCAGTTTCTACCAAATTGAATTTGGTACTTTTTGTGGAAGTTCAGGTATTAGGAGTTCTCAGAAAGTCAGCTATATTCATTACTAAAAAGTTAATATAAACAAATATTTGAAAGTTAAATAAACTCTGGATTACCTATAAACATGGATAAGGAGGAGTTGAATATATTAACTTTATGTAATAGGATTCATCTTGGTATCTAGAGTTTAATGCCAGTTGAGAAAATTCAAGCAATATTAGAATAAAATTGTGGGAGAGATCCTCCGAAGGGTTGGGCTTTTATAAAGGAGGAAATAAGAGTCACTTAGCATCCTTTTGATCGCTTGGGATCTCTTTAGAAGCTGCAGTTTTCTAAAGACTGATGTCCTTTTGATACAGCCTACAGTTTCTTTTCTAAATTATCATATTTTGACTTGATGTAGTAGTGTTTGAATTGTGGGTATCTTGGTCTTGGGTAATTTGATTGTCTCAAGCACAGTAACTATTAATTGAATGTCATAGATCTCTAAAATCCGACTACCAGGTGTGTATCTTTCTATTTATAACTTATTCAGTTATTTACAAGTTGGCTTGCTAAGCTATTGAATGCAAATTAAACTTTGAGTGTTTTTTTGATTGGGCTTTTGTGTAAAAATAGGGATAATACTCCATTTGAAAACTGCTTCTCAGTTCTCTTGACTGGTGATGCAGGCATCTCTTTTAGTTTGTTGCGAAGTAATCGTCTAGGTCTCAAATTCTGCTTCTGCCAACAGTCCCATTGTTTACTTTTCTCCGTCATTGCCAAATGAAATCGATTGTGCCCCCAAACCATTTTGACAATTAAGGATTGTTTTTGAGAGCTATGGAGAAATTGGCTATGTTGTCTTAGTTAACCTTACTTAAACAACAAAATGTTTTGTTTTTCAAACCATTGCTAGATATTTGTTAGTTTTTCCTATATAAATCAAGAAAGTTCCATTTCTCTGATTTTTATTTGTATCTTAAAAAAACCCTGCCACTATTCATTGTATTTATGTACATGAAATAGTCATGTTATGCTTAGTCTGCTTTTTATTTTTATTTAATTAAAAAAAAATTTTTTTTTGGTCTCACCTGTGGCATGTGGAAGTGTCCCAGCTAGGAATCGGACCTGCGCTACAGTAGTAACCAGAGCCACAGCAGTGACAACACTGGATCCTCAACCCTTTGAGCCACCAGGGAACTCCTAACCTACTGTTTAAGTTGTTAGTCACCATACTGTAAAAAGAACTATTCTAGGGGACACTCCCTTTAACAATACTTCCACTGGCTCTTTAGCCACAAAGGTAATTGAAGTTTGTGTTTTCCTCTGGTTGCCGCCCTGGCAAAGGCTGATGTGATTTTTCATTTATGTTATAGCCCTGCCGAGAATTTTAAAATTTCCAAAGAGTGCAGGAAAATACAGTTCTGTGCACTGTTGTGGGTTCATTTATGCCAATGGTAAAATGCTTAGCCCTGGTAATAAAATATTTATGGAGTGCATAAAAGCTTTATTCGATTTTTTAATTGCCCAGAAAATAAACAATACAGAAGGAAAAGTTGAAGAGTGTTAGAGAATGCTTTCTGATACGTTGTTTTCACCTCATACAATAACCTTACTTTATAGACATATTTGGGTTTTGCTGGTTTTTATTCAGATTTGGTGGCATATAACCTGAAGGTAGTAAACCATGTAAATGCATTTTAGCAGAGGAAGGGGAGAACTTCCTCCAAGAAAGAGAAGCCGGGCACCAGTCAGCAGGTTTTGGATTCCTGCTTGGCACTTCCACCATGTCCTTAGGCAAGGCAGCATCTCTAGGCCCCTGTTTCATCTCCAAGATAAAAGAATTAGCCTCACAGACCTTAAAAGCCTTTCCAAGGTTAAAACTTTATCTAGGAGTTCCCTCGTGGCCCTAAAGGGTAAAATTCAACGTTGTCTCTGCTGTGTCTCTGGTTATATCTGTGGCTTGGGTTTGATCCTTGGTCTGGGAACATCTGTATGCTGCCGGTGCAACCAAATTTTTTATTTAATTTAATTGCATGTGTATCAATCAGCTTACAGGGCAGGCCTGTCAAATCATATTTTGGTTTTTCATGGTGATTTTATGTTGTGCCCCTTTTCTCTCCTCTCGACAAATGAGTGTGACGGGCCCCTTAGCCTCTTTATCACCGTTATACTTAATAAAAAGTGGCATTATTTAACTAATTGACACATCTATCCTGAATGTTGTTTTCCAAAAGTGGTATTTTTTGGGGAGGGAAGGGGTTGGTGTGTGTGTGTTTTAATCTTAAGAGCTACTCTGTTTATGAGAGCAAAGTTATTCTTAATTATTAATGAAAAATCTGGTTTATGTGTACATTCTAACAGTTAAATTTTTTTTTAAGCAAGCAAGTCATGATTAGCAGAAGTCTTGATTATCAAGTAGCTCTGCATAGTCAGTTCTGGAATAGTTCTCAAAAGCCTGGTACCTTTTTATTTTTGTTAGTTAAAAATCATTTATTAAGCATTCATATGGCTGTTACCTGTGCAAATGCTAGAATGTGCATGGATGAGTCATTACAAAATCTATATAAAATGTAAGCAGTTAAATTATAGTTTAGAAGCTAAACTGACCAGCATTATTTTAATACTGAAAGGTCTCATAAATTGTATAATAGCAACTAATTTTTTCATTATGTTTAAATGATGTGCACTTCATTTTTCCATATTTTTCCTAAATTAAGCTAAATTTATATATTTAAATTGCCCAATTTTGTTTAATCTCTAAAGTTAGTGAAAACATGGTGATGTTTATACATGATAATAAAAAGTGAAAGGAAATTTAGAGGTCATTTTGTCTAGACTGCCTGCCAGTTTGGAATTTCTTTGACCACATCACTGATATTTGGTAATAAATCAGCCCCTGCTTGAAAGCCTTAGAGATTTCAAGTACTCAAGACACTGTCCATACTTTTCTTAACCTTGCTACTCTGACCAGAATCATGGCTCTTGAACACTTTTTCTTTGACCTTCCTAGGTAGTACCTCCACTAGACTGGACTCTATCTTCTTTATCTATACCCAGCACATAACTGTATCATAATAAGCTCTTACTCATTAATTTAATAAATTTACTTGATCTGCTATGTTTCAAGCTGTATTTTACAAATACAGTGGGAATACGAGCAGTGAGCAAAATAGATACGATATATTCTTGAGTATCATTGGGCAAGATACACATTGAATAAATTTTAGAAAATATAAAGAAGAGGTTCAAGTATTTACCACATGAGTGTGTTAATGGGCAATCTTGCTTAGTTTCGAAAGATTTCTGGGAGATTACATTTTAACTGCTGCTCAAGCCGCTAATATGAGAATTGAAGTCTTGATCTTCAATTTATTTACATATTATCAGGTGCCTGAACTGTGCTCGGTGTTGAGATAGGTGTTGAGAAAAAAAGTTGAGTAATATTGTATGGTTTGTGCCCTTAAAGTGTTGCAGACAAATGTCTCAGCAAAGAATTAAAGTTTTGGGGGTGTTTGATATGTGTTTGAAATAGTGCAGATTAAAACCTCCACAGAGCAGAACTGTGCCTCTTAGAACATTCAGGAGCTACCACTTAGAACATTAGGAATGCTACCCCCACAGTAGCAGCCCCTATTGAAGTCACAGAGTTTGAGCTTTTGGGGGCTGAGGGATTGGCAAGGTTTTCCCTGGTGTTGGGATGATTCTCATGATTTTGGAATGATTCTTATGATTTTGGAATTAACAACTGGGCCTTTGATTTCTGTTTTTTTTTTTTCTCATTTCTGCCTACCCTTCTCTAAAAATGTCGAATGACACTTTCATATGTGTTTTGGAACAATCTTATAATAGTCATTGTGCTTTTAATTTTATGGAGCAAAAAAATACCAACTCAGTTGGCTTAAAAAATGAAGGACTTGTATCACATGAAATCTTTAAGGAGGAAATTCCCCAGGGTTGGTTAATTGAGTACAAAGGCTGCATCAGTTTTTTCTTCCTTTTGCTTTCTTAAGCATATTTGCTTCATTCTTGGGTCTGCTTCATTCAAGGTCACTAAATGGCAGAAGAAACCGAAGGTGAGGGGCAGACACATACTCATTATGTGAAGGGGTGGAAAAGGTACTATTTCTTCTCAGGTGTCTACTTTTTCAGTGAGAAATACCTTTATCCAAGTCTTTTAAAGGGCAAACTATATCCTTGTTGCTCACTGGCCAGAGTCATATTTTGTTTCACATTTAAACCAATCCTTGGGAAAGCTGTAAGACCATTCTGGGCATGGTGCCATTTCTGAAGCACATGGCCTTGGGGCAGAGAATAGCATCGGGGTAGGAAGAAGATCGATTCAAATAAATGGAGTATAATAATCTATATCAGAGCTACTCAAGGCAATACTGGCAGCATTCGCTTATTAGAAATGGCATATTCTCACTCCAAGCCCACTGAGTCAGAATCTCTGGGAGCTTGCCCAGGAATCTGCATTTTAACAAGCTCTCCAGGTGATTTGTGTGCATATTAAAGTTTTAGTAGTACTATGGAGATGTCACAAATGAAGTAGGAACTTGCAGCCTTTGGGCATTCTGCTTTAGCACTTTCATTAGCTTTGGTGACTCAAAAAAGTACTTCACCTTGGTTTTTAAGATGTGCCTGGCTAAGGAATTTGTATTTATTTTCTGTCAAGTGAGAGTCCCATCAAATGATGGAAGAGAAGTGATATGATTAGAGTTGCAGTTTAGGAGAATGAATCCATTCTGCTTGGTACCACCAGATAAGAGTGCCAGATGGGCAGTCTAGTTAGAATGCTGTTGTCATGATGACCAGGAGAGTGAAAATGAGAGGGAAATTAAGGTAGCAGCAATGGGAACTGAAAGCAGTGAATGGAATTGTGGCGATTCAGTTCAGAAGTTTAGTAGTGGGTTGGATGTAATGTGAGGGGAAAAGAGGGAAGAGTCAACTGTGACTGAGATTTCTAGGTCACCTAAGAGTGACTAGAATGTTAATGCCATGGGGAGGAGGGTGGGGCAGGGAGATGTGTTTAGTTTAGATCAACAGTTTTGTTTTGGACATGCTGAGTTTGAGGTACCCAGCTAGCTGGGTATCCAGGTTTAAAAGTCTAGGAGGCTATAGGGAATGTGAGCCTGGAGCTCAGGGGGAAAAAGGTCAGGATGAGAGGCACGTATTTGGGAGTTATCAGTAAGGAGAATAATTGAGGAGAAAAATGGTCTGGGGACAGAATTTTAGGAAATCCAAGGCGTAGGAGAATAAGGGAAGAGCCAGTTATGGAAACTGAGGAATGATTAATTAGAGAGGTAGAAGAGGTAGAATAATGTTGGATATCTGAATCCAAAGAAGAGGTTTTCTAGTTATCACAAATAACTGAGTTTAAAGTACTGCAGTGAGAGCCCGGGAGAGGCTGGTTAGCTTTAATTCGTCATAAATCTAGTTAGCGAATGTCCTCAGCTTTACATGGTTGTTTCAAATACTTCTGTGTTCTTAGAGCTCCATACTTATTTGGATCACAAGTCGTTTCCTGATTTGAGATTAAATGATTAAGAGTCATAATTGTGACTTTTTGGTACTGCTCAATGTGGATTTCCCAGGAAGATTGGAACTGATCAGATCTAAAGAGTGGTGGGAGGTGGCCTGAGGGGAGGGCTCCTCATCTTCGTTTTTGTTCTTGATAGTCTCTCTGGTTTGCTTATTGTGAAGCTAGATTTCGACTTTGGAATGTGAAGTTGGTTTTTTGTGTGCCAGTATTGGGATGTCAGGGAAGCATATTATGTATAGTTGCTGATTTGGATAAAATGAAATACCTGAATTGAGAAATGAAAATAATCACTTGTTAGTTGAATGTCTCCAGCTTCTTGATTCTATTGCTTTCTTCCTGCCTCCCCCCGCCCCACACACACACCTTTTTTGGCTCCAGTTGGATAGGGGGAAAGTCCATAGTGTTGACATTTTAGTTCTTGTCAACAGGAAAGAATTAGGAAATTGAGGTGGGAAAAGCTTCTAAAAAGCTACTGCCGCTTCTATCCCCAGTTGACTGAATTCTAATTAAGCCAACCAAGACAATGTTTGTAAGCCAAATTTTATGTGATAGGGAGTTTCCTTTCTGTTCCATGGGGCATAAGAAGGCATTCTGATAGAAATGATTTTGGAGGAGAGTGTGTTTTTTTAGGGATTTTGTGCCAAAGATTAAAGAGAGCCAGACGAGGAGAAAAAAATGAGCAACACGTTTCTCCCTCACTCTGGTGGAATCAGGCTCAAACTAAACTGATGTAGCTTACAGCATTAGCTTGCATCTGTGAACTTGGGTAAGTCATTTAGCTTTTCAGCCTCTGTTTCCTGTAAAATGTTGAGGGTAGATTAAATTATCCCTCTCATCTCTAAAAATGTTTTGATTTATGACTGAGGTAATGAAATGTTTGATTCCTAAAACAGTCTCTGTCTAAAGTGGAGGGGTTCAATTCTCTATTGCTAGGAGGTGAGAGGAACGAAACATCTTAGGGGGTTAGAAATCTTACATTATTCAGTGGATTCTTTAATTGACCTTCCACTGGATGCACAGCTTCCATTGCAGAAGTGTAACCTGAGAATATTAAGTCCAAGAAAGCTTCTAAGTTCTGTATTTCTTTTCCTACCAAAAACTCCAGACTTTTCTTCCAAAATTCTGGATGCATAAAGGAGGTCACTGCAAAGGGAAATGGTTTCTAGTTCTGTGCTTCCTAGTCTGTTCCAGGTGCTTAAGATAGATACTCTTTATTAATTACACTTCCTTATTCTTGAAAATTCTTTATTCCTTATTCATTAATCACATTAAATCACAGATTCATAGTAACATTTTGCCCAGGAGCTGGGGAAGGAAACAGTAGTGGAATGGGGTGGAAGAGATAATAAATAGGCTTGTTTTAACTTTCTTCTGTTGTAAAAGCTGTTAGAATTTGTAGAGGGGTAGAAGGAATACAAATTGTTCTTCATTTGCATTCCAGGCTGTATCAAAGAAAGGGGAGGAACAAAGGTGGGGGATATTTGTCCCAACTTAAGTTTGAATCTGTGTTTGAAGATTGGACTTGCTGCAGCTGACAAAGATCACTTGTAGTATTAATTGTGGTTCAGTCAGCTTTTCTTTGCTTGGCATGAAAGGGAGGTTAGTAAGATGGGTTCTTTGCTTTTTGATCTTAAATCGTGTTCAGTGATAGGCTGTTCTGCAATCTGTAAAGTTTGGTAGGATTTCTTTTGAACTGTTCTCATGTCTCAAACAGCTGCTACAGTTTTTTTGTTTGGTTTTTTGGGGTTTTTTTTCCTTTTTTTTTTTTTTGGCCATGCCTGTGGCATGTAGAAGTTCCCAAGCCAGGGACTGAACCCATGTCACAGGAACAGCCTGGGCTGCTGCAGTGACAAAGTCGGATCTTAACCTGCTGCACCACAAAATAACTCCTACTATGATTACTTTTAAACTTTGTAGTTACATTAGAGTTGTTTTGTTTTTTGTTTTTTGTTGTTTTTTTTTTCAGGGCTGCATCAGCAGCATATGGAAATTCCCAGGCTAGGGGTCAAATTAGAGCTGCAGCTGCCAGCCTACACCACAGCCACAGCAATGCAGGATCTGAGCCAGGTCTGCTGCCTACACCACAGGATCTCTGACCCACTGAGCCAGGTCAGGGATCAAACCCACATCCTCATGGATACTAGTTGGATTTGTTTCTGCTGCACCACAGTGGGAACAACTGTAGTTACATTTAGTTTTATCTCTCCTTTGGCATTTCTCCAAAGTAAGTTAAATGTTTCCATCACTATTTTGTAGGAATGTGACTGTGCATGCTGGCCTTCAGGATCTAACTTCAACAACAAAGCAACATGTCTTATAGATGTTTTTGAGTCTAACAAAAACCTTATTTTGAGGATTGTTGAACAGTTGTTTCTTGATATATTTTAATCAATCTGTGACAGAGAATCAAATGATTCATGTGTTCTTTAGAGGTTTTATATATAGTAGATTTTTCTTCCGAATTATTCCCTAAACATTAGTATGGAAGTTGGCTTCAAGGTTGGGGGAGAGATCCCAGGTTTACATGGGGCAGCAGGATGGGACTTAACCTGTGACAAATTTTAAATTACAACGAAGTCAGCCAAGGGATGGCATGTATGGTTGATGTCACATTAACTCTAGTTTAAATGTTCTTCAGGAGTTTTTTTTATTATCTGTTATAGTTACGCCAATATACTCATCCAGTATTTTCCTTCTTTGCAGATTATAGTCAAATTTCTACTTACTGATTGAAACATACCTTTAGGTTGTTTACGAAGCATACGCATTTGTGTTTCTTCCAGTGTCTCTTAGCTTACAGAGAAGTTATTTATGAACCATAGTTTAGGTCATTTTAGTAGTTTTACTGGAGTCTATAAACTTGGCCTTTAAAATGATCACAATTAGGAGTTCCTGCTTTGGCTCAGTGGTTAACGAACCCCGCTAGTATACATGAGGATGCAGTTTCGATCCCTGGCCTTGCTCAGTGTGTTAAGGATCTGGCGTTGCCATGAGCTGTGGTGCAGGTCACAGACGCGGCTTGGATCTGGCGTTGCTGTGACTTTGGAGTAGGCCTGCGGCTACAGCTCTGATTCATCCCCTAGCCTGGGAACTTCCATATGCTGTCAGTGCGGTGCTAAAAGACAAAAAAAATAAAATAACAGAAAACACTATTTTAGGATAAGACTGTTGCGTTCACCAAATTCCCTTGTTGTTTTTTTTTTCTCTTGGATTTTAATATGATGGAAACGGCATATAAACTTTTTTTTTGAAGAGTTATGTTAAATAATCTCATTTGTTAACATTTTTAGATATTTGGGAGAGGCCATCTATGTTAAATTGGCTTGGGAGTTATGTATTTATTTTTAATAGTAATTTACTAATTCTACTCAAAAAACCTTTAAAAATAGTGATTATTGTACCTTTAATTCTGTCTGTATGTTTCCTTCTGCCTAGATAACAAATGAAGGAATTTATGGTTTGTGGGAGTATTTTTAGCTATACTGAAATATGATTTTGCTAAATTAACCAACATTTGTTGAACTAATTAGCTATCAAGTTAAATGTTTGAACATAAGCTTCAAAAATACATTTATAAAATAAGATTGAATTAGGTATTGAGGATAAATGCAGGTGTACAAAATTTGTTTGGTCATTTATTTTATGAGAAGTGGATGGGGAGTCGCCCGTTGGGGCACAGTGGAAACGAATCCGACTAGTAATCATGAGGTTGCGGGTTCAATCCCTGGCCTCTCTCAGTGGTTTAAGGATCCGGCATTGCTGTGAGTTGTGGTATAGAGCGCAGATGTGGATCAGATCCTACGTTGCTGTGGCTGTGGCGTAGGCTGGCAGCTATAGCTCCAGTTGAACCCCTAGCCTGGGAACCTCCATATGCTGCATGTGTGGCCCTAAAAAGCAAAAAAAAAAAAAAAAAAAAAAAACATGGGATAATTTCTGTCTAGATAATAAAGTATATAAAACAACTTGTGTTGACCTTTTCCTCTAAAGTACTAGGGCGTGGGATATTTTCTTTTTCTGTATTTGTTTTTGTTTCTTTTCATCACATTTCTACTACCTTTAGTGAGATCCATCTATCACAGAGGTGCCCAGCTATGCCCAAAGTCCTGAAAGTCTTTCCAACACAGATAAGCATTAAAAAATTTTGGCTGAAATTGACGACCAATAGCTGGGAGGTAGCCCTGTGCTTTTCTCCTTTTAGAATAAAAATTTTGATGCCAGGGAAGTAGGGGTACTTTGGAATTGCCAGTATCTCTCAAGGGGTTCTTTTTTAGTGAGGAATATGAACTGGACTAGCTTCCCTTCAAAAATGGAAGGGGGAGTTACCACTGTGGCCTAGCAGGTTAAGAACCTGCCACAGTGATCATGAGGATGCAAGGTCAATCCTTGGCCTCTCACAGTGGGTTAAGGATCTGGTGGTGTTGCAAGCTGTAGCTCGGATCTGGTGTTGCTGTCACTGTGGTGTAGGCCAACAGCTATAGTACAGATTCGACCCCTACCCTGGGAACTTCCATTTGCCGCTGGTGCATCTATAAAAAAGAAAAAAATTAAAAAAAATGTTTTTGAATAAAATGGAAAGTATTGCTTAAATCTTCATTTGTCCTAGAGGAAGGAGTCATCATTTGCTTCACTTGCCAAACTCCTTCAGTTCTTCTATGAAGCAGCAGTTCCTTAAAGACGTGTTCCATAAAATATGCCCTTAGGACCATTATTTCAGTTGTTCTCATTTTTCTCCAGCTTTCATGGCTAAGAGAGAAACAGCAGAGACGAAACTGTGTGCTCAAATGAAGATTAATCTTTTTACTTCCACCTGTCTCAACTCCCCAAAAGTGTTTAGTATTTTAGATACACTAGTAAAGCATATAGATGTAACAGTCAAATTTGAGCCCTTAGGATTTTCTAATTCTAGCTAGTTGACAATGCTGAAAGTCTCTTGGAGGTTGATGGGACCAGAGGACTGAGCCCTTTTCATTTGTTGGCACACTACAGATAAATCACTTGTGGTTTACCAGCTGTTTGAATGGCTGTCCAAGTTTTCAGTTTGTGGTTTTATATTTTTATTTTAAGATCTCAGCAAAGCAATGTCTCAAGATGGCGCTTCTCAGTTCCAAGAAGTCATTCGACAGGAGCTAGAATTATCTGTGAAGAAGGAACTAGAAAAGATACTTGCCACAGCACCATCACATGAGTTTGAAGTAAGAACCTTACACTGCCTTTTTTTCTTTGATCTGTCTACGTATTGACTTGCTCATGGTGCCACTCATCATCTAATTCAAAATAAGAGTAAGATGTAATGATACATTTTAGAAAATATTATTGCTTAATAATTATTTTCAACATTTGCCCATTATAAAACCATTGTCTTTATTTTTTAAATTCTAGGAAGTTTCTAAAGTCTAAAAGAATCGGAACAAAAGTACAGTTTATTCTGTGTTTTGATATTAGGTGGAGAAATGGATACCAATGTTCAGTTAAAATTGTGAGAAGTTAATTTACCAACTACGTGCCTTTTCTATAGAGCCAATTCTAATAGAATTGTGCTACTCTGACAGCATTGATAGAGGTTTCCCAGAATAGGCAGATGTTTACTTTCCTACTTATAAATCAGTGGATTATCCTTTTCATTTTCAAATTTCAGTTTCTACTTAATGCTTTGAGGTTAGCTGGGTTTTTTTTTTTTTGTCTTGTTCTTTTGGTGAAAATTAATTTTAACTTACGAAAAGAAGAGGAATTTATTGGTGAGTAAATGTGAAGAACTAGTTGGAATTCCCATGAAACCAATGATGTTGAGATTACATATTACTGGTTGGAGATGGGGAGATTGTTTGCCTTGCTTTAAATGTGGTTACTATTAGCTTTTTTCCTCTTTAGTTTTAATTTGGGTTGTAAAAAAGGGCTCTGCTCTACTTTATGTTCTAAAAGTATAAGAGTTTCACTGAAAGTTATTTTAAATGTGCAGTATGTCTGTTTTTATTAAATATTAAGCATTCTGCTAGTCATAACAATGATTTCTATTCTCATAGCACACTAAAAAGGACCTTGATGGATTTCGGAAGCTATTTCATAGATTCTTGCAAGAAAAGGGACCTTCTGTGGACTGGGGAAAAATCCAGAGACCTCCAGAAGATTCGGTAAGTTTTGGATAAAATGTAAGAAAATTTAAGGTAATTTTGGGCACTGGTTTAACTTTGGGGGTACAGTACTGTAAGACACCCATACGAGCCATCACTTTAGACATTGAACGCACAGAGATAGTCTTCTACTTCATTTCATTCTGTTAGACTCATCTATCCAGTCCTGAAGAGGTCTCATCTCATAACTTAACGTCTTTGAGTATGAGGCAGTTATTTTGCTCAAACACATGGTAAGAGCTTCATTATGTTCTTTTCTTCCTTCTGTCTCCCGACCATCTGATTTTTCGTTGCCTGTAAGGTCATATATAGACTTAAAGCTCAACCCATGCATTCAACCCATCTTTCTAGCTGTACCTCTCTTGTCTGCCTTACATGAACCAACCCAGCATTCCCTTAATACAAACAGTATTTCCCTGCCTTTAGAGTTCTGTATATGTTTGTTCCCTTGAAATGCTTTGGTGTCTTCACCTATCAAAATCCTGCTCATTCTTTGAGGCTCAGTCCAAATGTCTCTACCTCTGCCTTTAGCGGAAAGTAGCACTAAAGAGGTGTAGTGTGGTATAGCAGAAGTTCAGATCCTAGCTCTGCAGCTTTTGAGCTTTGTGTAAAATGAAAATAATACCGAGTGCCTTTTGTACTTTTCAGAGTTGTTAGACTCTGTTAAGAAACATAGGGAAATGGAGTTCCCTCTGTGGCACAGCAGAAACGAATCCGACTAGCATCCGTGAGAATGTGGGTTCGATCCCTGGCCTTGCTCAGTGGTTGGGGATCTGGTATTGCCATCAGCTGTGGTGTAGGTCGCAGACATGGCTTGGATCCGACGTTGCTGTGGCTGTGGTGTAGGCTGGCAGCTGGAGCTCTACTTGGACCCTTAGCCTGGGAACTTCCATAAGCCATGGATGTGGCCCTAAAAAAAAAGAAAAGAAAAAGAAGAAACATTGGGAAACATGTTAAACCTGGAAACTTTTTGCAGATGTTTGTGGTTATTTCCATCATGTTATGTGGTACTTAGCTGCACTGACCTAGCAGTACTTGTTTGTATGCGTGGGCTGTCTTCATACATATGTTATCTTTGAGGCCAGCAGAGCCTGTGTCCCAGGTTGAGTAATTGATCTAAATGAAGTGACAGGTTCAGATACAGGTTTTGTTAACACAGTGACCTTTCTTTCCTGCCAGCAGTTTTGACCTCTGCTGCTTAGAGCACTTTTCACTGTAGGTAGAAAGACTTGATAGAATGGAATAATTGTACATTGATAATTTATCTCATATATCTGTAATCTTAGATAATCTAATTATTTAAAAATGGGGCTGTTTTGGAGTTCCCGTCGTGGTGCAGCGGTTAACGAATCCAACTAGGAACCATGAGGTTGTCGGTTCGATCCCTGGCCTTGCTCAGTGGGTTAAGGATTTGGCGTTGCCGTGAACTGTGGTGAAGGTTGCAGATGCGGTTTGGATACCGCGTTGCTGTGGCTGTGGCTGTGGCAAAGGCCGGCGACTACAGCTCCTGTTAGACCCCTAGCCTGGGAACCTCCATATGCCGCGGGTGTGGCCCTAGATAAGACAAAAAAAAAAAAAAAATTGGGGCTGTTTTGAGCAGCAAGTACTGCTTGAAGGCTCTACCACAGCTTGTGTTTGTGAAGTTTTATCAGGACACAAACTGTATGATTCATTTGTGTATCATCTCTGGTGGCTTCAGCTAATTGAGTCTCTCATATTTCTTCCTAATGAAAAAGCCTCAAATTTTTCGCCATATGTGAAAAATGTCTTTCAGTTGTTAAACTTTTAAAAATTGTAAACTACATGCTCATAGTAAAAAAGAAAATAACAAGCAAAAAAAAAAAATCCCACTTAGGCATTCACCTTGAGAAGTCTATCACTTTTTATGTTTAAGTTAAAATTCTTCTTGTCTGAGGTGGCTTGCCAATTACAGTATGATGTGCATTTTTTTTATTTAAGGTCTTCTATTTCCTTGACCCTCATAATGTATTGTGATTTATTTTTCTGCTTTTACATTGTAGAACAAATATTTTCTCCTGAAAATTTAATAAGAACAATCTTCTGGATAGATATATAGTTTTAAAAAAGAACTAGTTATAAATTCAGTTATATTAAAAAAAAAGAATGGGAGCAAGGCTAAAATTACAATAAAAAATTTAGACATTATATATTTTCCTACTTTAAATACTTAATATTTTTGCTAGGAATTTATTCCTGGTTGAGATAGCCTCACCTTTCTAATTTATGACAGACCTGGGTATAAAGGTGTGATTTTCTTACTTTAATTCTTGTTGATCTTGGAATTTTTTTCTCCTACAAAAATATCCTTTTGAATGTAGAGCCTCCCTTGAAGGAAGACACAAAGATTTGTTGGTTTTCAGCATGTTTTTAGATTCAAGATTCTGCTTTGTCAGTGGAGGAATCTGCCTTTGTGTATTTTGAATGAAGATTATGATATATAAAATAGAATTTCTTGGAGTGGGGAAGGAAGTGAGTAGAGGGTTCAGAACTACCTGGAATTTTTCTTGTTCAACACTACCATTCCAACAAGGTCCTGACAAATCTTTTCAGAAGGCTGTGCCCCTGTAGTGAGCCATAGTCACTGATAGAAATGCTGAATTGATATAGAAAAAAAGGGAACAGAAATAGAAGATAGAATTCTGGATGTTGTATGATTTTATGAAGTCTTCTCCTTTTTATAAAAATATGTCTCCATTAAAAATGTATCTTTATTTTAAAGCCTAGTTTTTAATCTTCTAAAAAAATGCTGTGTTTATAAGCCCATGTGCCCTTAATTCTGACAGTTTTGAAATGCAGAGTCAGAAAATATTTGCTCTCTTAACTATGTCATAAGCTTCTTGAGGACAAAAAATGTATCTGTATGTTAACTATTTACAAATAGTGCTGAGAATACAAATTATGGGTTAATATTCATTAACCTTTCTTCCCCTACACTCTTCCGGCTCCCTCCCTCTTCTTCTCTTTCCCCCACCTTCCCTACAGGTCATAAAAATTATATAGAGATCAATTTTCCTTTCAAAACATAACGTTCTTTAGTGAAAGTAAGTTTTTATTTTTTAAATGAAAGTGATACTGTCTTCTTAATCAAAAAAGAAATTAATGTGGGAGAATAGCCATTTAGAGTGACATTTCTCGTGTCAGCCTTGCATCAGAGTGTACATAAACATTGTCATAACAGTCTGTATTTTTGTGTAGGAGCTGGCTACCTTGTTTTATAAATAAAGTTTTATCAGAACACAGTCACACTTAACTCATTTACACATCTGTAGCTGTTACAATGCCGTAATGCTGAAATGGCAGAGTTGAATAGTTGTGAGCAAAACCATACAATCTAGAAAAGCCACACTATTTCCTTTTTTTTTTCCAACAAACTTTTGGAAGAAGTTTTGTTGACCTCATTTTAATGTATTTATTTTCAGAAGAGCTTCAGTAGTTTTTTTTATTTCTTTGGTCCCCAGAAAACTGACCTCAAATGACTTTTTCAATTCAGATAATTACATTTTAGGTAAAACAATTTTTTAAATAAATTCTAGATTGGAGGATATACTTACAGATGGACACTGAAATTTTATATGAAATTTTATTTACTCTTGCCTACTGTGTTGAATACTTCATTTTAGCTTTGTCAGTGAGCACATATAAATATTTTTAGTTGAGGTATAATTGACGTACAATACATTAGTTTCAGGTGTACAATATAGTGATTTAATTTAACACTTCTATGCATTGCTAAATGATCACCATTATAAATCTAGTTACCATCTGTCACCATACAGAGTAAAGTAAATACAATGTTATTGACTATATTCCCCATGTTTTACTTTACAGCCCAATGACTTATTTATTTTATAACTGCAAGTTTGTATTTCTATGATCCCCATCTCCAATTTTGCTCCCTCCTTCCCTCTGGCAGCCACCAAAATCTATTCCCTAATGTGAACGTTTTTTGTAAAGCCTATTGAATCCATATTTTATTGAATTATGGCCGAGAAGAAGAATGAAATTTATGGAGTTACCCTATGGATAATGCTCTGCTCCCAGTTGTGAGTGTTAACTAAGTGAATGTTATAATCAAGATTATCTTTTTTATTTTTATATTTTTGTCTTTTTAGGGACACAGTCATGGCATGTGGCAGTTCCAAGGCTAGGGGTTGAATCAGAGCTACAGCCGCCGGCCTACACCACAGCCACAGCAACACCAGATCTGAGCGGTGTCTTCGACTGACACCTCTGCTCACAGCAATGCTGGATCCTTGCTAACTGATCAAGGCCAGGGATTGAATCCCCTTCCTCATGGATACTAGTTGGGTTGGTTACCACTGAGCCACAATGGGAACTTCTATCTTTTTTTTTTTTTTAAGATTTTTTTGGCTGTGCCTGGGGCATGTGGTAGTTACCAGGCCAGAGATCTAACCCGTGCCACAGCAGCAACCCAAGCCACTGCAGTGACAATGTTGGATCCTTAACCTGCTGTGCCACAGGAGAACTCCAAGATTATCTTGATATTTAGCTACTTAAAAAAACAATTTTTTTTTCCTTTTAGGGCTGTACCTGTGGCATATGGAATTTCCCAGGCTAGGGGTCGAATCAGAGCTGCATCTGGGGCCTACACCACAGCCACAGCAACGCCAGATCGGACCTGCATCTGTGACCTACGCTGCAGCTTGTGGCAACACTAGATCCTTATTAACCCACTGAGTGAGGCCAGGAATTGAACCCACATTCTCATGGATACTAGTGAGGTTCTTAACTCCAAGCCACAACGGGAACTCCAATAAAAGAAAAAAAAATTTAAATGTATTAAGGTTAATATTTTAGACTAGCAAGGAGGGACCAACAGCATGTATAGCTTCATTTGACTATTTCATTGCATTCTAGTAGTGTCTTGTTCTCGGCCAAGCTTTTGTTTGAGCATATGTGAGAGGGCTGGGAAATAGATAAAAGAGATGAAAAGATTCACAGCCTACTCAAGTTAGTGGGGCTGTATGATTCTTTTGAATCCTAACTTAAAACCTATTATCACTTGGCTGGCCATGAACCCTGGTGATAATAAAGTACATTATCACTTTATGTGAAAAATACTCTGTAACGAAGCCTTTTTCATTTAGATAGGGGCACAAGGTCCCTGGCTGATCTGTGGTTGTTACTGTTCTTGTTTTAAAGTCCTCAAAAGGGTGATGGTATATTTGTGGATGGGGAGGAGTTATATAGAGTCAACTCTTTGTTTGATTGAGGCAGAGAACTGGCGTGAAGAATATCATATCCATTTGGTATTTAGCTTCAAAGACTTTTTTTGTTTGGCTCCACGAAATAACTGAGAGCTTTTCTTAGTCTTATCAGTATAAAAACATTAAAATGTGTCTGTTTAAATGATAAGGCATTCTGAGAAAGTTACAGTGTATGTATGCAGAATAAAAATACACAGGTTTTTAAATTTGTTTTTTGGAATGTGAATTGTAATATATTGTGCAATTAAAGTTTGCTCGTCTCTTTTTGAAAGACTGACTGGAGGCAGTTTGGCCAGGGAGCTTCACTGACATGACACAGGATGGCTTGCTTTGAGCATGGTGAAGATTTCCCAACTACAGTCAGCCACTAATGGCAAAGCCATTATATAACTTGTTTGAGTGTGTGTGTGTGTGTGTGTGTGTGTGTGTGTGTGTAAAGGTAGTGTGAGATCCTGAATGTAAAAGTATTCCACAAAAAGGAAATAGGCAGTAGTATTTAAGGAAATGGTCCTGTACATGGGTGCATACCAAGGAATCTCATCTTTTCCTTGACATAAAATTGAAAAATGGTAATCTATAGAATTACTAGTCTAAGCAAATATACTAATACAAATTTAGCAAATATTTCCAAAACTCTTATTTTTCTACCTTTTGATTCCATAATGAATTGAACAGTCTTTAATTTTCCCCAGGATTACCTTCCTTCACATACTTTTATATATAAGGAACACCTCAGAAGGGGGATGTGACTAAGGAGGCTGACCATGGGCCTGTGAGTCTTATTTATGCTCTAGATACTTATTTATTATTTCAGGTTTAGAAATAGTAATGGTAAATATTTGACCACTGTAATGTCAATTCCATGCTTGACTTTGACAGACTCCAGGTAATAGTGTTGGACTAGGGTCTCTAACCACTGCCCCTGTATCTAGAGTTGGGGACAGTCCAGTCCCACAGAATCAAGCTCCTTGGGAAAATCATAGTATGGATATAGATAGTAGTACCACTCTTTGAGTGGTAACCATTCCTCTCTCCTCAATCCCCACCATACAGAGAGTTTTTTTTTGGAGCTTGGCTTATGTGTTGCAAGACCTAATACAGATCATTTTAGTATTATACTCTCCAAGTGTATCTTTTATATAGACATTTTGTCTTATAATCAGATGAGAAAAATACATCTGTGAGATTCTCTTATCCCACATCTTCACCTGTGGTACAAATGTGAGGGAATCTTTATTTAATATAGGGAAGCCCTGAACCTACAAGATTGATAAAGGGAGAATTTTTATTAAAAAAATAAAGAAGAAGAAAAAGGGAGTTCTCATCGTGGCTCAGTGGTTAACGAATCCGACTAGAAACCATGAGGTTGCGGGTTCGATCCCTGGCCTTCCTCAGTGAATTAAGGATCCGGCGTTGACGTGAGCTGTGGTGTAGGTTGCAGATGCGTCTTGGATCCCACGTTCCTGTGGCTGTGGCGAAGGCCGGCAGCTACAGCTCCTATTAGACCCCTTGCCTGGGAACCTCCATATGCAGTGGGTGTGGCCCAAATAAGGCAAAAAGACAAAAAAAAAAAAAAAATGATGGGTAGCCCATGCCTACTTCTAATCCTTTCTGCCCTGTAATTCCTTGGGGGTATTTTACCAATTCCTTTTCCTTATTCTAGATCAGATGTGGACAACTGACTTTCTGCTTATCGCATTGTATAGCTAAGATGAGGCTGGTATGAGTTTACACCAGGCATCTCAATCCAGGAAGTCTCTGCAGGGATTGTAGCCCCTAGAGAGATTTCTTGAATTTATAGGTAAAACTGTGTATAAACGTACATTTTCTTAGGGTAGATTCCCTGGCTTACATAGGAATCTCAAAAGGGTTCATGACCTGCAAAGGTTAAGAAGTACTGTTTTAGAATTTCATCCAAGAAGCATTTATTAGGTTAGGGTACAAGCTGAATGCTGGGGCTACAAAAACAAAAGTCTTGGTCCTTCTTCAACACTTTGGCCTTGATTGTGTAGAAGAAAGGGGTCCAGAAACAGCCACCTATGGAGCAGTGTGAGAAGCAGTTCATGGGATGCCATGGAAGCCCCTAACTGGCTGGCCCAGGGGCTCAGGAAAGTCTTCCTGGCATTAAGGTAGACTCCTGGAGTAACCTTGTGAGGCAAGGCTTCTCTGAGGATGGGAGGGAAATCAAAGAAAAAACTTTGAGCATAGTAGGATTCTAGAAATAAACAAGCTTATGGCATATAGCTTGTTGTCTTGTTATGGAGTGTATGGTGGATGTTTCTGTTTTTCCAGAAGAAAGGCCCTGAGAGAGCCAGATCCCGAGTCTCTCTGCCTGCCCTTGCAGCTGCTGCTCACTGGCTGAGAACCTCAGCCACTGGGTTTACACTAGAGAGACGTTGGAAACTACAGTTTCCATTTAGGAGAGACACTAATGGTGGAAGATGGGAATAGAATCATGCTTCATTATGTATCTCAAACAGTTTGATTAGATTTTCAACACTGTAAAACATTAAACCAAATAGTTAAAGATGCTTATTCTTAAAAACAAAAATAAACAAATGGGACCTAAATTAAAGCTTTTGTAGTGAGGGAAATCATAAAACAAAAAGACAACGTAAAGAATGTGAGAAAATATTTGCGAATAATGGGGCCAACAAGGGATTAATTTCCAAAATGTACAAACAGCTCATATACCTCAAAATAATAATAATAATAAAACCTAATCAAAATATAGGGAGAAGACCTAAGTAGACGTTTCTCCAAAGAACACATGCAGATGACCAACAGGCACATGAAAAGATGCTCAACATTGCTACTTATTAGATGCAAATCAAAACTATATTGAGGTATTGCCTCACACTGGTCAGAATGGCTATCGTCAAAAAATAGAACAATAATAAATGCTGGAGAGGATATGGAGAAAGGGAACCTTCCTACACTGTTGGTGGGACTGTAAATTGGGATAGCCACTGTGGAGAACCAGTAAGGAGGTTCCTCAGAAAATTAAATATAGAAATACCATATGATCCAGCAATTCCACTCTTGGGCATATATCTAGATAAAACCTTAATTTAAAAAGATACATGAACGCCGATGTTTATTGCAACACTATTTGCAAAAGCCAAGACATGGAAGCAAACTAAGTGTCCATTGACAGAGAAATGGATAAAGATGTGATATGTGTGTATATATATATATATATATATATATATATATATATATATATGTCTGTGTGTGTGTATGTATGTATGTGTGTGTGTATATGTGTGTGTATATATATATATATATATATATATATATATATATATATATATATAATGGACTATTTCTCAGGCATAAAAAAGAATGAAATAATGCCATTTGCAGCAACATGGAAGGACCCGGAGATTACTAAGTAAGTCAGAGAAAAATATCACATCATATCACTTACATGTGGGATATAAAAAATGATATCAGTGAACTTATTTATAAAACATAAATAGACTCACAGACATAGAAAAGAAACTTATGGTTACCAAACAGGAAAGGTTAAGGGGAGGGATAAACTAGGAGTTTGGCGTTAACACAGAAACAGTACTATATATAAAACAGGTAAACAGTAAGATCCTATTGTATAGTACAGGGAACTATATTCAATATCTTGTAATAAACTATAATGGAAAAGAATCTGAATATTTTTCAGATTCTTTTCCATTATAGCTATGTGACTGAATCCCTTTGCTGTACACCTAAAATTAACACAACATTGTAAATCAACTATACTTCAGGTAAAAACAAAAGTTCAAGGAAAAAAAGATGCTATTCTTTTTGTTTTTTAAATTGTGATAAAAGACATAATGTTAATTAGCATTTTAGCTTTTAATAGCTTTTTTTTAGTGTCAGGTTGATTGAGGTATAATTTACATATAGTAAAATTTTTTTCTTTTTAATTTAATTTTTCTGAGTTTGCAAATGCATTCAGTCATATAACTACCATCGCAGTCAAGATATAGAACTTTTCCATTATCCCCAGTAGCTTTCTTGTGCAGCCTTAAAATATGCTTTTTTAAACCCTTGTAAGGTTTGGTTCCAACTTTACTTCTTCCCTTAAACACATAAGTAAGCAAATATATATCTTTCTAAAGTATTGCCTTTTCCTTCATTCAGACTTCTCCGTGGAAGAGGTCAGCCTAGTCTCCACCCTCAGTTTTAAATCATCTGGCCTTTCTTTTAGTCTTTGTCCTCCTCCTACACCTGACCTTCAGTCTTCCGTGAAACTTTCTTTTTATAGCCTCTGGCCTTTTCCCTGTTCCCTATCTTCATTTTTTCAGGGCTGCTCCGACAGTGTGAATTACATAATTAACAACATACACTGCTTTAATCACTGGCTATTTGGTACCTTAGAGTTTAAAGCTAGTATATGGCATACACAGGATTTGATGTTAGAGGCTTCAGTTTTATTTTTTAGGGAATTATAGGATTATCAAAGTTATTTTGAAGCATATTTTGTTCATAGACTAACAAGAGGGTTGGCTAACAAGAGGAAATATGAGGTCATTTTAGCAAAGAGCTAGTCTTAGACACAGAAGCAGTTTGGCCTTTGGGCCTCCTATCTCTTCTGTTAGAATTCCTTTCCAACTCCCTGCGTCATTTGCTTTTGCCCTTTCTAATCCATAGTGAAGCAGAATGTTCTTTGAAAATTACCACCTTAGCCGTTAAAGATGTGGGCCAGATTCCTCACAAGGTTGACTGATTTTATGATTTCATTTGACATCTGTGAAAGGGTGATGGACACGAACCTGTTTGTAGTGTTTGAATTTTTTTTTCACTATCTATGTATATTACTTTTCTGCCTTTAGCAGTTAAACAATATCTAAAAGTCTTTGAACTTCCTAGGGTGTCTATAAAAAATTCTTAATTACAGTAAGTTTTAGTTGGCACCCTTCTTTTCACAGTTACCTCCTCCTTTGTAGCATCATTTGCCATCTGTAATCACTGTTTTTTGGTTTTATAGTTTAGATTTTCTGCCAGTTCTTTTATCGTCATCTCTTCTCTTGTTCACCAGGTTTAAAGTACACAGTAGTACTAAGAATTTTATGATTTTAAATTTCTTCAGCATTTTGAAAGTTCCTACAGTTTTTTTTTTTTTTTTTCTGGCTTTTGTCTTTTTAGGGCCACACCCACGGCATATGGAGGTTCCCAGGCTAGGGGTCTAATCGGAGCTGTAGCTACCAGCCTACACCACAGCCACAACAACGCCAGATCCGAGCCACGTCTGTGACCTACACCACAGCTCACGGCAGCGCCGGATCCTTAACCCACTGAGCGAGGCCAGAGATCGAACCCTCAACCTCATGGTTCCTAGTCGGATTCGTTTCCTCTGCACCACGATGAGAACTCCTAACTCATTACTTTTATTCCATACATTTATGAAATATCTATTATTTTAATGGAAATGCAAAATTAGGGAGTTCCCGTCGTGGCACAGTGGTTAACGAATCCGACTGAGAACAATGAGATTGCAGGTTTGATCCCTGGCCTTGCTCAGTGGGTTAACGATCCAGCGTTGCCATGAGCTGTGGTGTAGGTTGCAGACGCGGCTTGGATGCTGCGTTTCTGTGGCTGCAGCATAGGCCAGTGGCTACAGCTCCAATTAGACCCCTAGCCTGGGAACCTCCACATGCCACGGGTGTGGCCCTGAAATGACAAAAAGGCAAAAAAAAAATGCAAAATTAAAGACAATCACTCCTTTTCAAAAGCCTACAACTTTGTACGATGCTTTTCCTGTGTAATGACATACAGGAAATAAATGAGGTAAGTATTAGCGACTGCTTATTTTATTTATTTATTTATTTTTCTTTTTAGGGCTATACCTGTGGCATATGAAAGTTCCTGGGTTAGGGATCAAATCAGAGCTGCAGCCGGCCCACACCACAGCCACAGCAATTCCAGATCCAAGCCATGTCTGCCACCAGATCCAAGCTGCAACACCAGATCCTTAATCTGGGGAAGCCAGGGATTGAACCTGCATCCTCACGGACACTATATCAGGTTCTTAACCCACTGAACCATAGTAGGAACTCCACAAGATATTGTTTAGCTTCAAAGAGGGCTTTTGCTGCCTCAGACTTTGCTAGCTGTCTGGAGGGTTAAAGGAATGAACAACACAGGCTTACAATGGCAAACCAGTTTTGAATATTTAGTTTAATAGGGAAATATTTGCACAAAGATGTGTTTATAGTACAATGGGATAGTAGCTACGGGTGTAGTTTCAGTTCACTAACTAGTTTCTGTCCTGGAGGTTAACTGGTGGTCTCCATTTTCTTTGAATGCTTAGTCTATATGTGCAGTAGTTTGTTTACCAAAATTTAATTGTATTTGTTCCCAAACCTGTTCATACTAGTTATATTTTTGTAACTATAGCTACAGTTGCTGGCCTACGCCACAGCAATGCAGGATCCAAGCTGTGCCTGTGACCTTATAGCACAGCTTACAGCAATGCCAGTTCCTCCACCCAGTTAGCAAGGCCAGGGATCAAACCCACATCCTCATGGTTACTAGTCAGATCTGTTTCCGCTGTGCCACAGCGGGAACTCCTAATGTAATTCTATGTAAACCAATGAAATGGGTTTTTAAAAAGCTATTTCCATTAAAATCGAGTTGAATGCTTTGGGGAAATTGGATAAAGCAAAACAAAAAGCTATTGTTAATTTAGGTGTTGGCGAAATGGGTATGAAAGATTGAGAATCTAGAATGATTCTTTTGCAGGCAGATTGTTTCAAAGTTGACTAAGTTCTTGGTCCACTTTAAAAACATGAAATTGGAACTCACAGACGTTATATTAGTGTAATGTATGTAAGATAACAGAGTTCTGGTCAGCAGATTCATATCATACCTAAGGAAAAGATCTTTGTGAATGATTGTACTTTTATTTGTAAAAAGTAGAAATAGTTTATGTCTCTAAAACTTTTCATTTTGCTGTGTTTGAACTTTTTTTTTTTTTAATTAACTGTCAGTCTAGAATGTTTTGGTTTAGTGGGTTTCTAGTACACCTAGCAAGTGTAGCAGGAAAAGATCAGCTGGGGAGTTGGGAAAACCTAAGCAAGTTATGGATGAAGAGTCTCATTAGAACTGAGACTTGAAGTATGAATAAGAGTTTGCCCCCAGATCGGGTGGACATTCCAGTTTTAAGAGAACATGGTGTACAAAGACCCAGAGGCACAAGAAGTGGCAGATGCTCTAAGAACTACAGATTTTTATAGTACTCTGGAGAATAAGAATGGAGATGGATGGCAGACACAGGTAGACAAGGTAATTAGGGACCATGTCTGCAACTCATTGTTAATTAGGAGGGATCTATTTGGCTTAACTAGGAAGATGCTAGAAATTACAGGAGTTGGGAGGTCCTTAGCCTTTTAACGGGGCATTTAGAGTTTTTTTTTTTTAGGAGGTGAGCAAGGAGTGACTCACTAACTCCAAATTTCATAGGAAATAGAGATTTCTTATAGTTCTTGGTCACTGCTGAGGAAATGGCTAGTTTTATTTATTTTTTTTATTTTTATTTTTTTTGTCTTTTTGCCTTTCTCTAGAGCCGCACCTGTGGCAAATGGAGGTTCCCAGGCTAGGGGTCTAACAGGACCTGTGGCTGCCGGCCTTCGCCGCAGCCACAGCAATGCGGGATCCGAGCCGCGTCTGCAACCTACACCACAGCTCACGGCAACACTGGATCCTTAACCCACTGAGCAAGCTCAGAGGTCGAACCCGCAACCTCATGGTTCTTAGTCAGATTCGTTAACTACTGAGCCACGAAGGGAACTCCGGAAATGGCTAATTTTAATTTTTCCTGTATTTTCTTTTTTTCAACACCTTTTATCAGGGCTTGTAATTTAGTTTCTCTACATTTATTAATGATGTGTATTGAGCAAATATTGAGCCACAGATTCTTAATCATATGCTTAGTCAACAGTTATCTGAAAAATTACCTCACGCTCAGGGTTAGTCATTAAAATATTCCACCATTACAAAACCACTTCCATATGCATCCTGAATTCATTCTGCTTTCAGTGTATTTAACACCTTTTTCCTTCCAGTTTAACTCAAATGGCGGTGAGGTCAAGAACACAGACTCCAGGATTTTTTTTTTTATGGCCCCACCCATGGCATAGGGAAGTTCCCAGGCCAGGGATTGAATCCGAGCTGCAGCTGCCACCTGTGCCACTGTTGGAACAGTGCCAGGTCTTTTAACCCACTCTACCAGGCTGGGGTCAAACCTGTGCCTTTGCAGTGACCTGAGCCACTGCAGTCAGATTCTTAACCCACTGTGCTACAGTGGGAACTTCAGACTCTAGAGTTTTAAATACCAGCTTCATTGCTTCTTAATCATGTAACTTTGAGCAGCTTTATTTAACTGCTTTAAATCTCAGTCTCCTCCCTCATAAAATGTAGACATAATAAAAGTAGGATTTTGATGAGTGTTATTGGGAATGAATTTTAGTATGTGCCAGGTGCTCTGATAAAGACTCAGTAAATGATGGAGTTCCTGTTGTGGCTCAGTGGTTAACGAATCCGACTAGGAACCATGAGTTTGCGGGTTCGATCCCTGGCCTCGCTCAGTGGGTTAAGGATCCGGCGTTGCCGTGAGCTGTGGTGAAGGTTGCAGACGCAGCTCGGATCCCGCATTGCTGTGGCTGTGGCGAAGGCCGGCAGCTACAGCTCCTGTTAGACCCCTAGCCTGGGAACCTCCATATGCCGCGGGTGCAGCTCTACATAAGGCAAAAGACAAAAAAAAAAAGACTCAATAAATGATGACTATTGTGTTATACATTCAACACATCTTTACTAAGTTCCTTTTACTAAGTTCCTTTTAGATGTCAGGTGCAGTCCTGGGCACAGTGAAAACAACAGAATCGTATTAAGATTACAGATGGTACTTCTTTTTTTTAATTCTGTAACCTTCATATTTAAATATTCTTTGTCATCGATTTTGAATATATATTTATATATTTGTTATCAGAATATTAACTTGATATATATTTCATTTATAATCATTAATACTTTAATTCTTTTTTTTTATTTTTTGTGAAATATTCCATCAGGTGAACTATAATTTATGTCCCTATAATTCTCGTGTCAGATGTATTGATAGCTGTAGTTTTTATTGCAATTGAAGAAGTTCATCTATCTCTAACAATTTTTCTGTATTCGAAAATTCTTTAACTTTCTGGAATACAGAAGGTCTGTACTTTGTCAGGCCAGTGAGGATAACTATGTAATGTTCTCCATTGTAAAAACGATTAGCTATACCATTCTGTTTTGTGAGTTGTATTGAAGATCCACATAGTGAAAGCCCCAAGGTGTATGTAGAAGTATCTTTAGAGAGCAACTCCATCCATGTTTATAGATTGTTATCTTCTAAACTCAAGGTAGACGTGAAGGGTTGTCTTTGTCTTAGAGGAAACTGTAGCTATTAAAAGAATTGGGTATCCATTTCTCATACTGTGTGGACATGTAAGTATTTAAAGGTTTGCGTGTTCGTTGTGGGGTGTAAGGTTTAGTGAGCAGAGGAGGCTTTGCAGTGTTCTTGGCACTGGGTTGTCAAAGCTCAGGTGAAATTGTAGGAAGGATGGCTGATGACCATTATGGGATTAGTTCTTTGATCATCTTTCATTGAGCATGGCAGAAGTTTGGAAATCAAATGTTTTTTCTTAATTTTTTGATGGTGGGAAATAAAGTAATGAATGTAACTCATCGCTTGAAGGAAATGTATTACTAAGAATAAATATTAAGAAATGGTGTTGCATTTAGAGGATGTAAACTTTTTAAAGTTACTTGTTAGCACATTTTAAATTACTTTCAGAAAGCGTATACCAGTTTGCACTCCCATTCACATTAACTTATTGGTTCAGTAAATATATATATATGTATAATATGTGTGTGTGTGTATATATAAAGTGTGTGTGTATATGTTTTTTTTCTTTTAATGGCTGCACCTGAAACATGGAAATTCCTGGGCCAGGGATTGAATCCAAGCCATGGCTGCAGCCATGCTGGATCCTGGAGCAGGGATCAAACTCACACCTCCGCAGCAACCTGAGCCATTCCAGTTGGATTCTTAAGCCATGGTACCACAGTGGGAACTCCAATAACTATATTTTGAGTGCAAACGTTATATTAGTAGAGAACCATCCTGATAAAGCCCATTTTCATCTAGTTTTTAGTTTACCATCTAGTGGAGGTGTAGACAGTAAATGATATATAATGTAATTTCAAGTTGTAATAAGTGACATGAAGAAGAATAAAGTAAAGGTACGGGGAATGAGGGCATAGGAGTAATATTTTAGATCAGATAGGCAGAGAAAGGAGAGGCTTCTTTGAATTAACATTGAGTAGAGACCCATAGTCTATTGTCAGTCTCGCTACATTTATTAAAGCATTGGATATCATTGTTTAAAAAATATTTGCCAGTTGAGGTGAAAAATGTTTTCAAAGTTTTGATTAGCAATAGGTTGAATTTTTTTTCTATGCTTATTTGTATTAATTTTATTGTTTGTATTAGTTTAATATAGAACCATGCTTTTATTTGTATTAATTGGTTATTGGACTTTGAATTGCAATGATCTTTACCTTTAAGATAACAAAAAGGCGTGGTGTTCAAGTTTGGTGCTCCTGAGAGGGCAATATGGGACTTAAGGTGAAAAGAAATAATTTTTATTGGGGTTCCCATCATGGCTCAGCAGTTAATGAATCTGACTAGCATCCATGAGGATGCAGATTCGATCCCTGGCCTTGTTCAGTGGATTAAGGATCCCGTGTTACTGTGAGCTGTGGTGTAGGTCACAGACACCGCTCAGATCTGATCTTGCTATGGCTCTATAGGCCAACAGCTAGCTTCGATTCGCCCCCAGCCTGGGAACCTCCATTTGTCATGGGTGCCGTCCTAAAAAGCAAAAAAAAAAAAAGAAAGAAAGGAAAGGAAAAAGTAATTTTTATTATTCTGGCTCCTAGTAATAGTTCTTCCGAAGCTTTTTACTAAGGTCAGTGTTAGTATCTGAGGTAGCAGTTTGTTTTGAAGGATATTGTGCATAAGTTATTGGGTTGGTGCGGATGAGTGTAATTGTTTACAGAACAGTGTTGGTGCCAAGATTTCTGACTTATTCTTTGAAAGGACCTGTTACTTACTCCCTCTTATAAATTTTTGTTTTTGGACATGTGTGGACTCGGCGTATGAATAGGACAGCTGATTTCCTCCACAAGTGGAAAAATTATGCTCATGTTTTCCTGTCTGTAGATCTAGTTGGCATATATTTTAGAATTAAAATTGATTAAAAAAAAGCCAAAATGTGGGAGTTAATAGCTGGAAAAATTTTAAATATATACTTGATTTGATAGTTTGTCTTGTGTACTTATAATTTAAAAGAACTTTCTTAGCAAATATACTTTTCGAGGCTCAGTTTATAATGTTTAGTATGTGATCTTTCTATTTGTTTCCATATGACGGAAGGATTGTTTTGTAATTACCACACTAATATTATGGTCATAAAAAGTATTTTTTATGCAGAGCAAAGTCTTAGATTTTCTTTATCAAAATAGTATATAATGTATGCTAATTCAGTACCTTTTTTAAAAAAAATTAAAACTGGCTGTTTGGAAGTTCCCATTGTGGCTAAGTGGTTAAAGAATCCGACTAGGAACCATGAGGTTGCGGGTTCGATCCCTGGCCTCGCTCAGTGGGTTAAGGATCTGGTGTTGCCGTGAGCTGTGGTGTAGGTTGCAGACGTGGCCCAGATCCCACGTTGCTGTGGCTGTGGCATTGGCTGGCGGCTATAGCTCTGATTAGACCCCTAGCCTGGGAACCTCCATATGCTGTGGATGTGGCCCTAGAAAAAGGCAAAAAGACAAAAAGAAACAAAAAAACTGACTGAAGTCAGGTTTCTAATTAGTAATGACACCACTTTTGTTTGAAAATTGGTATTTAATAAGACAAAAACTAAGTTCCCGAGAAGAGCTTTCATGTATTAAAAGCTCTGTTCCATTCATTGATTCACTTATTTACTCAACAAATATGTGTCACTAATGAACATGACACAAAGTTAAAGGTGATGGATATGGTGGAGGGAGTCCTTTATGGCATTACTGCCTTTGTGGAGTTCACAGTCATTTAATAGATGTGGAATATTGGAAAACAGTTTGGAAACAGTGTAATCAATACTAATAGAAGCTGATAGTACCTGAAGCAAAAAAACGGGGCCTGCCTCATATCCACTGCTGGTGGTGTGAGAGTCATAAAAGGCTTCTGACTTTTATGCTTTTTTATGCTATATGGTCCTCTGACACCTTGATGGGGTACATATGTGTGCCTGCACATATATACCCACATAAGAGACTAACTTAAAAAACTCTTTTAATTGTGGTAAAATACACATAACACAAAATCTACCACTTGACTATTTTTAAGTGTACATTTCAATAGGCTTGAATATATTCCCATTGTTGTGCAACCAATCTCCAAAACGTTTTCATTTTGGAAAACCAAAACTTTATACTGTTAAGCAATACCTTCCATTCCCTCTCTCCCCAAACTGTGTCAACCACTGTTCTGCTTTTTTTTTTTTTTTTTTTTTGGTCTTTTGGTCTCTTTAGGGCCGCACTCGCGGCATATGGAGGTTTCCAGGCTAGGGGTCAAATCAGAGCTGTAGCCACTGGCCTGCCCCACAGCTCACAGGAACACAGGATCCAAGCCGTGTCTGCAACCTACATCACAACTCATGGCAACACTGGATACTTAACCCACTGAGTGAGGCCAGGGATTGAACCCACATCCTCACGGATGCTAGTCGGGTTAATTGATGAGCCACAACGGGAACTCCTGTTCTGCTTTCTATCTCTAAGAGTTTGATTACTCTAGACACCTCATATAAGTAGATACAAAACTTTTTAATCTTTGATTTTCTTTCTGTTGTTTTGAAAATTGCATTGAGTTCTCTCCCAACTATACCTCCTTGGTTCTGCTTTCCTGGATGAGTATAAGGAGATACAGAAGCCTGGGAGATTGTTGTAGGCAGTATTGTTGCCAGGAGAAGCATAAGCCAAACATGGCCTGAAGGAGATCCTGCTCTCTGGCCATACTGAGACGTAGTCAGGCACCATGGAGCCAAGGTTAGGGGAAGCAAAGTTTGAAAAGGCAGAAATATGATCAAAACTTGGGTGTTTCTCACTACAGAAGACTGTCTTAAGCCAGGGTTTTGTAGACCTTTTCTGCAGAGGGCAAAATGTTAAATATTTTAGCCTTTGTAGGCTGTATAGTCTTTGTCATGATTGCTCACCTCAGCCACAGTAGCATGAAAGCAGCCATAGACTATATGTAAACTAATGAGAGCTGGCTGTGTTTTATGGCACTGTGTGAAAACAGGCAGGAGCCTAACTGTCCCACTGGCTGTGGTTTGCTGACCCTTGTTTTAAACTATCCCCAAGCTCCACGTAACTGGAGAAAGACAGGATGGAACCCATACCTGGGATCACTGAACTGTTTGTGACTTGGCGGCATGAGAGAAATTCAACCATATTTTCTCAAATTTGTGCCATTGATTATAAATTGTACCTTTTAGGTACCACTGAGAAAGAAAACAAGTGCAACTAATTAATCGTAAGATTCCCATTGGTTGTATGATGCATCTTAGTTTCAGAAATGTGAAAATGTGGGCTGGGGAAGGGGAGAGTGTGTCTGAATCAATGATGTGATAGCATAACCAGCACTTGTGTTCTTATTGTGGGCCACACACTTTGCTTAGCACTTCACATACATCGTCCCATTTATTTCGTAACAAGTCATGAAGTAGATAAAAAAAAAAACTTGGAACAGAAAAATAATTTGCCCTAAGACTGGAGTCTTTAAGTTTCAAACCCAGGCAGCCTGGCTTAAAGCCTGTGCTCTCAGCTGCTGTCCCACCCTGCCTCATTCAGTTCTGAAGCAGTCTTTTATCAAAGATACGATTCATGCTGGAATTGATATAGTTTATTACAATGATTTGAATCAGGTCGTGAAACAGCAGCTACATCAATCCCTTTAGCAATTTCAGACATTTCTCAGGACAGCCAAACCACTAGTTTTCATCCATTATGCACCTGCTGGTGCCCCCCCCAAATTATTATTTATGAGCCTCTTTTGAAAATGTCTTTTAAATGATCAAGTTTCTAAGCCATGCAAAACTTGTGCTAGAAAAGAAGTCTTAGTGGAAGAAGGAACCTGGGCCTCTCAGTCTTGCCACTCTGCTGTCCTCAGCCTATCTTGCTCTGGTCCCTGTAGGCTGCTTGAATGCACTCTAGTCATCACGTCTCTTTTCTAAACAGCAGGAAGAAGGAAGAATGGCACATCCTTGCCTTTTCACAGAGGCTTCCCGGAAAGCTTCCAACTCATTTCCAGTTAATCATAATGACCAGAACTTTGGCACAAAGAGCTGCGAGGGAGGCTGAAACTGTGGTCTCTTATTTTGGACGGTGTGCCTGGCTGAAAATCAGGGTTAATAAATGGACGGGGAAAATGATGTTGATATAGGCAGCTAATAATATCGGCCATGCTGTTAGTGCTTTATTTTGTGAATGATGTAATCAGGAGAGAAAGGAATTCAAATTCTCTTCTAAAAGACAGCCACTTGCAAGGAAGGTAGAGTGTGGTTGGAGGGAGGTAAGGAGACCATAGAGACCCTGGTAACACAGAAGAGAGTGAATGGGCTGCTAGTGGTGGCAGCAGCGATAGTTTTATGAGGCTGACAGGACTTGGTCATTGGTCAGATGTGAGCTGCCTCTTGGCTTGACAGTTGGGTGTGTCTTGGTGCCATAGACATGAGACTGGAGAAGATTGTCTGGAAAGATGAGGTCTACTTAAAATGTGCTTGAAAAGGAACAGGCAGAAAGAGGAGGAAAATAAATTTCTTTTTTTTGTTGTTTGTTTGGATTTTTTTTTTTCCAGGCATGTGAGAGTTCCCGGGCCAGGGATCAGTCCTGAGCCACAGAGTGACAATGCCAAATCCTTAACCACCAGGCCACCAGGAAACTGAGGAGGAAAATAGAATGTAGTGTTGCAAAAAGCAAGGAGAATAGAACATTTCAAGATTTATGGAGTGGTCAGTTATGTCAAATGCAGCTGAGGGCACAAGTAAGAGAAGTATTAATGTTTGTGTTTTTGTTTTTTGCTGTGCCTGCACAATGTGGAAGTTCCTGGACCAGGGTTTGAACTTACCCTACAGAGTAACCTGAGCTGCTGCAGTGGCAACTTCGGATCCTTAACCCACTGCACCACAAAAGAACTCCAGAAGTAATGATGTTATTGGCAGAGTTTAGCAATTAGGAGGATGTTAATGACCTTGGTAAGAGCAATACACTGAACTATAGAGAAGGCCAGATTACATTGGGTGAGTGAGTGAAAGGGAGGTGAGAAAGTAGAGGTGAGTGCAGCAACTTTTTCAAGAAGCTTTGCCGTTAAGAAGATGGAAAGAAAAGGGTATGAATATGGAAGAGGATGAATGAGTGTATACATTGCTGTTTTCTTTGTTTTTTAGATGTCAAATATTTAAATATGTTCATGTTGATGGAAAGGTATAGAGAAGGGGGAGAGGCTGACACTGAGACTGGGTGATGGATGAATTGGGGACCTTGAGATGGTCATGGGCAGAGAGATTGCCTTAGGGTGGGGGACAGCTGTTCCTATGACTGCAAGGAAGAGGAAGCAACAAAGGTAGAGATTCAGGAAGGTCCTGAAGGTCTGACCTGGTGGTAGAAAGTCAAGGGCATTCCCATATAGGATGGTTTTATTCACCCTCTGAGCTCATCTTGGTGGCTGAAGAGGTGTTAGCATGTTGGTGGAGCGTGTGATAATGTACATGATTTGCCAGCTTTTCCTGAATGAGAAATCTATGGTCTAGGTATGATTTTTCTGTCATTAAATTAATTGGTAGGAACTTGCAAATGACTCAGATTTTGGTCGTTGCTTTTAGAAAAATGAAATGAAAAGACAATATGTGAAAGTACCTTGTTCACGCCTTGGTATGCAGACATTGTGCATAAGGGTTTGGTGACTAAGCTGATGTTCTTGGAATACTTCCTGTACATATGGAGCGTTATTTCAAACTTACTTACTGTTTTCACGGCTCATTTTCTTTCAGGCAAACTTGCTTTTGTTGAGGAAAAAAGAAACTTTCGGATTACAATAATCACACCCTTGTGAACCATAACAGGGCAGGTACTGTTAGTTTGTTTTGGGTATTTGGCACTGTGTCCAGGAATAGCACGAATATGCTACCAAGAACTGGGTTATACTATTGCTAATGGGAACAGTGTGTCTCCATGACTATGTGCTGAATTCAGCTTTTCTTCTAACTGGAAACTAAGTTGTGAGCAGACTTGGCAAGATGCAGATCATGGTAAACAATTTTTAAAAGATCTTTTAAAAAATCTTTCTTCAGGAAAATTAGATGGATATCCTAAAGGGCTGAATGTTGCTTAAATTATGTTCTTTTGTAGATTGCCAACTACTTTCT
Source organism: Catagonus wagneri (assembly GCA_004024745.2). Lineage (NCBI taxonomy): Eukaryota > Metazoa > Chordata > Mammalia > Artiodactyla > Tayassuidae > Catagonus > Catagonus wagneri. The sequence continues at coordinate 20,098,211 of PVHT021183519.1, forward strand.
TTTGTTGATTCACTAGAGGAAGTTAGGTGTTTGACCTATTCTTTTTCCCAGTGAGGAAAGAAAATGAGTGGCCTCATATCCCCTGCGCATTTTGCAGGGAGCCTCATGCCGTTTGCCCTACCTCACCTGTATGGGTTGCCCTACTGTATATTTACTTATAGCAGAGGTCTTAGAACACTGAGTTCTATTCATGTCTGGGAGAAAGAGAAACAGGGTGGTGAAGATTGAAAGCACAAAGATAGCACTAGTGATTGACTGAAGTGACTCAGAGTATCATGGAGGCCATATTCGGCAGTGCATGGTACTCCCTGTGGCCTGCCAGCACCTCCGTCTTAGCCTGAATGGTGTCTTTGTGCATTCTCCTGGGGGAGCTAATGGGGGGAAAGTGGAGGGCAAGCTAAAAATGTTTCTGTGACTAGGTGTGTCCAGCTTAACTTCAATCATTGCCAAGCAACCTTCTAACACAGGACCCTTTGGTTTGTGGGAATAAACTGAGCTCTATGGGATTGCTTGGTGAGGTCCCTGATGGAGGGTATAAACAGCATCACCAACAGAGAGAACTTGTGCTGGCATGTGGGGTGATTTATGTGATGGAAAGCTGAGCTTACCACCTAATTTAACCTGTAATTAGTTGTAGACCAAAAATGTCCTGGCTTCCTGGACCCCTGTGATTGGTGCCTTTCTCTGTGTGCGAGTCTCTGTCTGTGTGTGGGTAGGTATTATTCGGAACATAAGTGAAGGACATTCAGTTGAGGCTGCTGCTTCTTTTTTTTTCCCCCCTGTTGAGGCCTCTAACACTCTAACAGCAACATTAACTTGACTCTGGTCATCTCTTCCCTGGTCATACCGTTACTTCACAACTTGTGACTCTTCTCTACTTTCTCTCCACAGTCATTTCCTTGTTAACAGTTCCTAAGTATTTAATTAGCTGCTTTACTCCAACTGTAATGCACGGAGAACTATATCTAATTACATGTGACAAATCCATATATATACATGTAATTGGGTCACCACATGGTGCAGTTGGAAAATCTGACAGAAATCTGTAAACCAGCTATAATGCAAAAAAAAAAAAAAAAAATTAAAAAAAAATTAGCTGCTTTAAGAATTAGATGTATCAAGACAGGTAGGTATTATACTGAAAATACCACCTAAAGAACCGTGGTTTCTTGACATTTGTAGGGGTAGGGTGACAGCCTGCCCACTTAACTTGGGGTTGCAAGTTTCTAAATATGGCACTGGGCTCTCACCTGAATGATAAACAAGTTTTTCTATCTGTGAGTTTCCTGGACCTGTGCCCCAAAGTCCTTATTAGCTTGGTTTAAAATTTAATGTTATGCTTGGATCAGCTTATTTTATTTCACTCCAAATATTTGCAAAGTAATTGAGAAGTACATTTTAAACTTAAACTCAAGGTCTTAAGATGCAAATCTTGGGAAGATTTTAATTAAAACTAAAAGTATACTTAATATACCTTTGGCTGAAGGCCAAATTGTCTAGTGTTACAAATAATTATGAGGCTGAGACATTTTATCACCATTATAGAATAAAATTTCTGGATACAGGAAAAAATTTGTTTAACCTCCATAGATTGTCATAAGGAATTGTCTTCTTAAAGCATTCTAATAAATTGCATGTTTTGAAGTTTGATTAGTATGAACAAAACACATTTTTCTTTAAATACTTTTTTGTAAGTACTTATTTTGCTTATGGTATGTGGATTAAATATTTTTTTTTCATGAATATACATGATGTTGGAGGGTTTTTTTCCTCCTGGTGAAACTTTAAGGCAACAAAGTTGACCTTTGGTTTTTATTTTTTTATTGTTTTATTTTATTATTATTATTATTATTATTTTGGTCTTTTGTCATTTTAGGGCCACACCCGTGACATGTGGAGGTTCCCAGGCTAGGGGTTTGATTGGAGCTGCAGCTGCCAGCCTATCTCAGAGCCACAGAATGTGGGATCACAGCCGCGTCTGCAACCTACACCACAGCTCATGGCAACGCCAGATCCTTAACCTGCTGAGCAAGGCCAGGGATCGAACCTGTAACCTCATGGTTCCTAGTCTGATTCGTTTCCACTGAGCCACGACGGGAACTCCTACCTTTGGTTTTTAATTCATCTGCACAGTAGGCAAAAAATTGCTATTAGTACTTTTTCTTAAGGTAACGTCATCAAGGTTCATTCATATTATAGCAAGTGCCTGAACTTCCTTCCTTTTTCAGGCTGAAAAACATTCCACATGTGTATATACCACATTTTGTTTTATTCATTCATATGTTGATGGACATTTGTGTTGCTTCTGTTTTTGGCTGTTGTGAAAAATGCTGCTATGAAGGTGAGCTTACAAACATGATCCTGCTTTAAATTCTTTGGGGATATACCCAGAAGTGGAATTGCTGGATCATATGGTTATTCTATTTTTAATTTTTATTTTTTTTAGGAACCAGCATATTTTTTTCCTTAACTGGCACACCATTTTACATTCCTACCAACAGTGCATAAGGGCTCCAAAAGCAGTTTTGTGGTTTGTCTTTAAATATTAACCATGTATCTTCAGTGTTGCTATGCTCACATTGTCTTAACAATTTATTGGTGAAGTCTTTGGATTTTTCTACTTATAAAATCATATCATTAAAGTTATCACTGTGGTGCAGTGGGTTAAGAATTCTGCAGCAGCTCATGTCACCGTGGAGGTGCAGATTCCATCCCTAGCCAGGTGCAGTGTGTTAAAGGATCTGGTGTTGCCACAGCTGTGGCTCAGATTCAGTCCCTGACATGAGAACATGCCATGGGTGTGACCATAAAAAATAAATAAAATCATATCATCTGTGAATAATGACAATTTTATCTCTTAATGGATATGCAAATTGAATACTACATGTCAGTAGAAAGTGAATGTATTATAGCTACATATATTAATTGTGAATAATTCTTAAAACATAATACTGAATTAAAGGAGTCACAGGAGGATACTTTATAGGATGATTTAATTTATTTAAAAGTTTAGAGACAAAATTAAGTAAAATATTATTATGAATACACATGTAGGTGGCAAAACTACAGAGAATCTGAGTCAAGATGGTTGTTACCACTAAGGGTGGAAGAGGAACATGATCATGAACAGGTGCATGGAGGCATCTGCACTATGGCAGTATTCTTTTTTTTATTTTTATTTTTTTTGTCTTTTTACCTTATCTAGGGCCTCACCCCCAGTATATGGAGGTTCCCAGGCTAGGGGTCTTAATAGGAGCTGTAGCTGCCGACCTTCGCCACAGCCACAGCAACGTGGGATCTGAGCCGCGTCTGCAACCTACACCACAGGTCATGGCAATGCCAGATCCTTAACCCCCTGAGCAAAGCCAGGGATCGAACCCGCAACCTCATGGTTCCTAGTCTGATTCGTTAACCACTGAGCCACGACGGGAACTCCAGTATTTTTTTTTTAATTTAGGTTTTCCTTTCAACCATATATGTGTATTTTATATATATCATGTTTCACAATGAAAGTTTATTAGGTGAAATCAGAAAACATAGGCCTGTCTCACCTTATATAGAAAAAAAAATTGCTTCTATGTATTCTATTTTTTAAAAAAATATATACTCAAACGTTAAATAGATTAAAAATAATTCTGAACTAAAAATTTTTCCTAAAATGAATGTAGAACTAGGAGTTCAGTTAAATTGATTTTTCACACCCTTGTGAGACTTATGTAAATGTCAGACTCTTCTGGAAAGTCAGAGGTAACTTCTAAATGGAAATTCTTGGCTTTTAAAAGATAATTAGAAAATAACTGGCTTGGTCGCATTTGCTAATAACTCTTTTGAGTAAATGTAATGCTCCCAAGAAAGTCTCTGATCTAGTAATAGATACTTGAAGCCATTGTATCACAGTGACAGTCCTTTTACTGACTGGTTGATTTTGGCAGCTGTACTAGAAAGGATTCCAAGCTACCGTGGTACATCAGGATGACAAGAGGTTGTGGCTCTGTCATCTACTCTTACTTTTCTAGTAGTGTGGCACTTAAACTGGCTTTCTCCCATGCTATATTGCCAGTTTCTTTGAAATGCTTAAGCAGATGATGTTCATGGCAGTGGAATCAGAATACCCTTCAAAGGGTTTTGGTCAGCTGGGCCACAAACACTGTGCGTGTGAGAGAGCGTATGTGTGTGTGTGTGTGTGTGTGTGTGTGTGTGCTGGGCATCTGAGTTGTTGTCACCCATATGTTGTCCTCACCTGGACCAAGCCCTACCAGGGAAGCCACCAATGTGGTCTGTTCTTTCCTGCCTCTCTCTCTTTTTCCTTGGTGGTTAGTGTTTGGGTAGGACCGACTGAAGGGCTATGGTGCCCACAGAAGGCCTGTTCCCACTTCTGGTCTTTTTCTGTCACCTGCCCTTCTTTTGAATATGGATGACTGCTGAAGACTTCTTAGAGGCAGGTAATCAGGTAGATTAACAATCCTACCACATTGAGAAATAATTCAGAATGCGTCCTAACTGGAGTGATAACCAGCGAAAGAGTCTTAGAGGGGAGTGCTTCATGTTCCTCGTTATTTACACCACAAAGAAAGTGTATTCATCTTTGCTTGGCAATTAGTATAGTATCTTGCAGGGTAAAGGAAATGAGAGTCAGATTAATTTTTGTGGAAAGATCTGTTAACATCAGGAGTCATGTGGTAAGGAATACGCACATGACATATATGTATGTTTGACCAAGTATATAGGGATTTTGCCTCCACAGACTAATCACTGGATTGTGAGCTCATCAACACCTTTCCTTCTAACACTCTTCATTCATCACCTGTGTGGGCACACACACACACACACACACACACACACACCCCTCTTTCCTAGTCACAGATTTCATATCTCTCTGTCTGTCCGTCCCTCTCTCTCTCTCAACACACACACCCCTACAGTTAATAGAACATAAAACAGCAAAGTGCTGGCTGAACACTTACTATATGGTTTTATTTTTTTGTCCCTTCAGGTGTTATCTGTCCTAACGTGACTAAAGAGCAGACTTGATGACCTAGACCATTAAACAAAAATAACAAATGTTCTGTAAATGGGTACAAAATACAATGTGATCTTTTTAAAAGCTTTCTTTCTTGTTATAAGATGTTTAGACTTGCTTGTGCCTCTTTTTAAACAAAAGTGTTTGAGCTTCCACTGTGTCATTCTTTCTTTCCTATGAGGGAGGAATTGAAGATTAAGGCTCTGGGCTCATTTCAGACTCGTTTTACTGTTTACACAGCTCATTTTCTTACAGGCAAACTTGCTTTTGCTGGGAAAAAAAAATCTTTCAGATTGCAATAATCACACCCTTGTGAACCATAACAGAGCAGGTACTGTTAGCTTGTTTTGAGTATTTGGCACTGTGTCCAGGAATAGGACGAATATGCTACCAAGAACTGTGTGATCATATATATATACTTCTCCAGAACTGCTTCTCCAGAACTGCATTGCATTCATAGTGCACCAGAAATATTTACAGATTTGACAAATTTTGTGTATCCTGTTTGCTATGTTGAAGGAAATCAGGAATTCTCATTTTTTGAAGGTAGCCCAAGAGACCTGGATATATTCTCACCAGCCAGACAAATGTTTGTAGACTAACTTTTTCCCTCTTGTACTCCATTGTACTATAAGTGAACCACTGTGTGTGCGCGAGGGAATTTGCCAACAAGAACTTGATTTTGAACCAAAAGGGCCCTGAATGTTAAAGGAAATGTAGTTGAAACTTTCCGCAGAGAAAGCCAGACTCTTTAAGCGAGCATGAAAATAACCCTGGTATTGATTTGGTGTAACTTCTCATAAAGCTGTTTGAATTATTCTTTTTATATTTCTTTTTAAATTGCAGATTCAACCCTATGAAAAGATAAAGGCCAGAGGCTTACCTGATAACATATCTTCTGTGCTGAACAAGCTGGTGGTGGTGAAACTCAATGGTGGTTTGGGAACCAGCATGGGCTGCAAGGGCCCAAAGAGTCTGATTGGCGTGAGGAACGAGAATACATTTCTGGATCTGACCGTTCAACAAATCGAAGTGAGTAGTAATGTTTAGCCTTTCTCATAAGCTACCACAATTGTTTCTAGTTTTTAGGTTATTATAAATGTTATAACGGATGTGGATTTGAGCTAGTCAAGGAACTTGCTATCTTTACTCTCTTTATTGGTATATAAAAAAATACTTGGTGTTCCTAAGGGCAGATCCTTAGGATGATGCAAAAGCTTTCAATGTTTAAATAGCATTTGTGGTTGCTGAAATCTCTGGACCTATCTGTATTCTTTTCCTTCGATCACCCCACTCTTTTTCCCCCTTTCTTTCTAGTGGTAGCTGTTATCACAGCTGGGATCATCTGGCTTTATTAACCCCTCTTGGGAGGCTGGGGAGAATTTCACATATCTGGTTGGGTGCCCTGGAAGCTAAGAACTGTTGTTGGCATCTCTCTTATGATAAGATCATTAATCATAGAGCATAAGCTCTTCAGGGGCAGTGGCCCTAGCTTTTTCATCCCTTTATCCCTAGTGTCTCACACAGTGCTGGCAACCATGGTAATAAGAGCAGTAGCAGTGGCTGACAGTTATCCAGCACTTATTGTACATAAGGTATTATTCTGAGTTCTTTACATGAATTAACTCATTTGTTCCTGTCAACGACTCTGTAAGATACGCACTATTATTGTTTTACAGATGAGGAAACCAAAGCACAAAAAGGTTTATTTACTTGCCCAGGGTTCCCTAGCAGCAAGTGAAGAATTAAACTCTGAACGTGGGACGGTCTGACTTCTAAGATCCTATCTTCTTCTTAACTATGCATTGCCTCCTACCTCTTCTTAGAGGTGAAAAATATTTCAGTTGGGGTGTGATTTACAATTCTTATCCTGAATCCAGAGAAGAGGGAAACATGTCTTGGTGACATTATACTTTCATCCCCATAGTGCTTTGGACACAGTGTAAATGCTTAGCCAGCACTTTCCCATCCACAGAGGCTGTAGGGCACTGTGGCTGGGCCCACAGCTTGAGTCGGACCAAGGGGCTGGGAGATGGGGGGTGTCCTGGCTCTGCTGCTGACCTGCCACCCCTCTGGGCTGTAAAATAAAGACAGTTGTTTCTGTCTCATAGGATTGTGATTTAATTAGCAAGTATATGGTTAATTGCTTAGCAAAATGGCTTATGCTAAGTAGTTACATTTTATTTCAAATCTGTATATTTTGTTACTTATAGATGATGTTTTGGACACTTTGTAATTAAGCATTGAGGGTTAATTTTACACTTTGAAGCAAAGGGAAAGTAAGTCTGGGTAATCTGATGGTCATTTTCCTCCCTAGCATTTGAACAAAACCTACAATACAGATGTCCCCCTTGTTCTGATGAACTCTTTTAACACGGATGAAGATACAAAAAAAATACTGCAGAAGTATAATCACTGTCGTGTGAAAATCTACACTTTTAATCAAAGCAGGTAAAAAGGAGTAATAAAATTAACTCTGGGGGATGTTACTCCTGGGAAAGGACTTTTTTGTTTTGTTTGAACAGAACAGCCTCAGGATGTATGTGTACTGAAGACTCTTTGCAAGTGTTTAAAGCCTTTAAAGGATGAACATTTGTTAATAGATATGTGATAGTTATAATCACTCTGTGATTAACTTTTTTTTTTTTTTTTTTTGCTTTTTTAGGGCCACATCGATGGCATATGGAAGTTCCCAGGCTAGGGGTCTAATCAGAGCTGTAGCTGTCAGCCTACAGCACAGCCACAGCAATGCTGGATCCTTAACCCACTGAGCAAGGCCAGGGAACGAACCCACATCCTCGTGGATCCTGCTAGGGTTTGTTAACTGCAGAGCCAGATGGGAACGCCTGTGATTATGTAACTTCTGCTTCTTAAAAGAGAATCTGCTTGAGATCCTGGTTCTCACAAGAGGTAAGAAGCAGACAATCTATGTACTAACCTGCTGTTGATTTTCCAGGGAGGAAAGAGAACTACCCCTGAATATATCTGTTGGTGAGAATGGATAGCATTTCCCAAATAGACTTTCAGGGACAAGAACAATCCTACCAGCAAATATATTTGAGAAAATTTACCTAATGGGCTTCAGAGCCATAAGATATATTTCTGTCTTAAAAATACGGGGGGTCCTCCCATCTGAATAGCTATGGAATACTTTTTTTTTTTTTTTTTTTGCTTTTCAGGTCCCCACTTGCAGCATATGGAAGTTCCTAGGGCTAGGGGTCAAATCAGAGGCACATCTGCCAGCCTATGCTACAGCCGCAGCAGTGCTAGATTGAGCCACATCTGTAACTTATGCTGCAGCTTGCAGCAATGCCAGATCCTTAACCCACTGATCGAGGCCAGGTATCGAACCCACAACCTCATGGATACTAGTTGGGTTCGTTACTGTTAAGCCACAACGGAAACTAACTGGAGTGCTTTTTTTTTTTTTTGCAGTAGTTATTATTATCTAGGAAGCTGATTTTTTGGGCAACACAGATAATGATATAATGAGAGATTTTCTACAGTGGATTCACTTACGCTCAACTACTACTGATAGACTGAAAAGGAGGGAGGTTTTATTTAACTTTAAATGGATAGTTTTACTTAAAGTTCTGCAGAGCTCTACAGAGTTGATACTGAAAAACAAACTTTTTCTTTTTTTTTTTAAGGTACCCGAGGATTAATAAGGAGTCTTTACTGCCTGTGGCAAAGGATGTATCATACTCAGGGGAAAATACAGAAGCTTGGTACCCTCCCGGTCATGGAGATATTTACGCCAGTTTCTACAACTCTGGTTTGCTTGATACCTTTATAGGAGAAGGCAAAGAGTATATTTTTGTGTCCAACATAGATAATCTGGGTGCCACAGTGGATCTTTATATTCTTAATCATTTAATGAACCCACCCAATGGAAAACCCTGTGAATTTGTCATGGAGGTCACAAATAAGACACGTGCAGATGTAAAGGTAAATACTGGGAGGAAGCAGTTTGGGGATTCACATCTTCGCATATCATAGTTCAGACTTTTTACTGGAAAGTTTATGTAAAGCAGACCCTGCATTTATCCACTTGATAAGCTAGAGTGGGATAGAATACTACAGTACCCTATGTTCTATCTGATGTAATAATGTATATATAAGTCTAGATATAATAGTAAAAATCATCTTTATATCTTAAATAATCTGTATGGGTAATTTTAAATGAAAAACATTCTTCATATACTTACAGGATAATCTGAAACATATGTGAGATCACTTTCAGTAAGATTATTCAGACCTTTAATATTCTTATAGTTTGGTGCTTGTTTTCATTTCATTGTTCCTTTAATGAAAATTTACTATTTCTATTTCTACAGTGTATATTTTTTTGTGATTATCACTGTAATACCTGTGTTGTTGAAAAATGCAGTTGTCTGATGCAAAGCAAAGTTTTTTTTTTCCCTTTGTATGTTTAGTGATGATGACACTTGGCCTTTGATGAAATGGTACACAAGGTTTTCTCCTTACCCTCAGGGAGTGAGAAAAGTGGGCTACTGGTATGGTTGGTCCGTAGGCTGGGTTCTGGGCCTCTTAATGTCTGTCTCTTCCCACACTGCCATGGCCCCTAGGCTAAGGTCACTCAAGTCACTTCTCATCCACGTGTGTCCCTTCTGTGTTGCCTTTACACCCTTTATCCTTCAGGTAGTCAGCAGGCTCGGAGGTGGTAGGATTGGGAGGTTCAGGGATGGGGTGGTTTGGGAAGAGGAGGAATGGCTGTTCCTCTAGCAGATCTTTGAAAAGTGAGAAAGACTCTGGTGTATTCCTAGGGCTTTTTATTATGGACAAGAGGGCATGTATATAGCACAGAATGACAGACAACCTGAATTATCGTCTTTGGTTCTACCTTCAAACGTGTGATGCTTTGTATCACAGATTGAGTCACCGCCAATGCTTTTTATTTCAAGGGGATTTTATCATCAGTGTCTTTTCTGTATCATTCGTAGACTGTATATAAACAGTGTGGAATGCTGTGATTGGGAGAGATGTGGAAGCACTCTTTTCTACCTTTTCAGGGTGGGACACTTACTCAGTATGAAGGCAAATTGAGACTGGTGGAAATTGCTCAAGTGCCAAAAGCACACGTTGATGAGTTCAAGTCTGTATCAAAATTCAAAATATTTAACACAAACAACCTATGGATCTCTCTTGCAGCAGTTAAAAGACTGCAGGAGCAAAATGCTATTGACATGGAAATCATTGTGAATCCAAAGGTAAGCCAAAGCTGCATCCCATCAGGTTCCCTGGTTCTATACATAGACCCACTGGCCACTCCCCGTGGCCCATCTGTGCCACTCTTTTTTGCCTGGTCAGTTTTCTTCAGTTACTGGTCCCATCTTTCAGAGTCACATCCCTTGTGCCGGGCAAGCCATGGTGCCCTTACTTGACCCCGGACTGTGGTAGTGGCAAGAGCACTAGGCTTAAAAGTAGAAGACCTACCTCAGTCTTGTTGCTGTGATACTTATAGGCCGTTTGGTCACAGGCACCTGCATGGATTTTCTGAACCTTCGGTTCTTTACCATAAAATGGAAATGTTATTGAACAGAAGAATTATGATACTGAAAAAAGATCACATATGTATAAGCACCTGGCATATGGCAGGTGCTTGACAAATGTTAGTTCTCAAATCTTTTGTTTCCTTTAATGGATCTTTGAAACCACTCCCCAAATATTAACTAGCCTATATGGATCTAAGTTGCTAAAACGTTTTTCTCTCTCCTGCTCCCTTTCTTACAGACTTTGGATGGAGGCCTGAATGTCATTCAGTTAGAAACTGCAGTAGGGGCTGCCATTAAAAGTTTTGAGAACTCTCTAGGTATTAATGTTCCAAGGAGCCGTTTTTTGCCTGTCAAAACCACATCAGATCTTTTGCTTGTGATGTCAAACCTCTATAGCCTTAATGCAGGATCTTTGACAATGAGTGAAAAGCGAGAATTTCCTACCGTGCCCTTGGTTAAATTAGGCAGTTCTTTTACAAAGGTATGTAATTATAAAGATATGATATATATATGGATTTGTATTTTTTAATTTTATTTATTTATTTAGTCTTTTTAGGGCCATACCCATGGCACAGGGAGGTTCCCAGGCTAGGGGTTGAATCAGAGCTGTAGCTACCTCACAGCCAGAGCAGTGTGGGATCTGAGCCGCGTCTGTGACCTACCACAGCTCAAGGCAGTGCTGGATCCTTAACCCACTGATCAAGGTCGGGGATTGAACCTCCGTCCTTTTGGATACTAGTCAGGTTTGTTAACCACTGACCCATGACAGAAACTATTTTTTTCATTTTTGACTGCACCCACAGCATGTAAAAGTTCCCAGGCCAGGGATCAAACCCATGCCACAACAGTGACAATGATGTATCTTTAACCCACCGAGCCACCAGGGATTACATGAATTTGTATTATTAAATGTGTAATTATAAAGATATGATACACATATGAATTGGAGTCTAATATAGTTTTCGTGGCTGATCTGTTATATTCCTCCATCTGTGACATTTTTTAAAGAGAAACAACCATAGAAGATGAAGATGTAACTGATTTTTAAGCAGACTGCTATAGAGTAGAAAAGAATGTTTAAATTGAAGGACATTTTATGTCTTACTGCTTTCATCAGTGAGAGAGTCTTAATTCCAGTTTAACAGAATTTATGGAGCCCCTACCATGAACAAGGCAGTGTTCTAGGTGCCAGGTATTTAGCAGTATATAAAACAGATAAAAAATTTTGCCTTCATGGGTATTCTGCTGGGATAAGGATTATAATAAGCAAGTAAATCAATGTATAGTATAATAAGCAAATAAATCAATGTATAGTTTGCCAAGTGATGGACAATGCTAAATAAAACAGGAGTAGGGAGTGTGTGGGTAGGGCGGTGGTGGTGTCATTTTACAGCAGGTGGCCAGATGACCTCACTGAGAAGTTGAGTACAGTGCAGGTAGGTATCTGGGGCAAAAAGCATTCTAGGCAGGGGGAATGGAAAGTAGTAAAACCCAACCCTAACAGGGTAAGTGGAATCCAAAAGGCTTAAATCACATAAAAGGCTGTCATGTTAACGGATGGCATGAGGCTTACCCTGTCAATTCAAGTCCAGTCTAGTCCTGGTTGTGGTTTAGTACCACCTAGTACTGCCTCATATAGTCATGGGCTATGATTCTGGGTCCGGTGGCTGGGCTGGAGTTTCCAAGACACCCTCAGGCATTTCAGAAGTCTGCCTGGTCTTTGGTGCCTCCCTCCTGAGTCCTGGTGCTGCAAGGATCCACCGTCTTTCCATATCCTAACATGGGGTTGCTAGCTATTTTCCACCTAGCCTCATCTTCCCTCCCACTCTTTCTAGCCTCTTCATACAATGCAGGAGATAAGGACTTTAGCTGCCTCAATTTGAGAACAGGGGCTGCGTGGGAATGGCTAGTTGTTCTGAAGATGTTTCAGGGACACCAGCAAGCACAATATGGCTGGAGCACAGTGGGGGTGGGGGGGAGTTTGTAAGGGAGTTAACAGGCCAGATTGTATAAAAGCTTGTAATTGAATATTGGGAGTGTGGCTTTTTTCTTTCTGGTGCATGAGAAGTCACTGGAGAGTTGTGAACTAAGGGGTGAAGTGAGCAAGGATGCAATCAGGAGACCAGGGAATAGGCTGTTGCTGGAGTCCTGGCTTGGACCAGGGTGGTTGTGGTGGAAATAATGAAAACGTTGACATTCTGAGGTATTTTGAAAGTTGTATCTACAGGATTTGCTGCTGGACTAGGTAGGAGGGGAGGTTAAAAGACAGTAGAGGAAGGAAGGTTTCAAGATTTTTGGGCCTGTGCAACAGCTGGAAACATGGAATTGCCATTCACCAAAACTCTGGAAGGCTTAGGTAGAATAGGTTTAGGGGAAGCAGAATGGAGAGTTAAATTTTGGAGTTAACTATACTTGGAAATTCAAATGGAGAAGCTGAATGTATGAGTCTGGAGCTCAGAGGAGAGATCTAAAAGAGATAGGTAAATTTGAGAGTTGTCAGTTTGTAGCTGGTATTTAAAGCCATGAGATAAGGATCACCTAGAGAGTAAATGGAGGGGAAGGGAGAACAGTCCAAGAATTGAGCCCTGAGGAATTCCAAGGCTTACAGGATATAGATAAGGTGAAGGAAGCAGCTAAAGTGATTGAGGAGCTATAGGTGAAGAACTCAGTAGAAAAACCATGAATGTGTGTGGCCTGAATGCCAAATGAAGAAAATGTTTCCAGAAAAAGGGAGTGACCATTTGTGTTAAGTGCTGCTGCTGATTCACTTTAAGATGAATGAGAATTCTCCTCTAGATATAACAGTGTAGAGGTTTGGGAGTCTGATCGGAGTGGATTTAAAAGAGAATAGGAATTCCCTGGTGGCCTAGCAGGTTAAGGATTTGGTGTTGTCACTGCTGTGGCACGGATTGGATCCCTGGTCTAAGAACTTCTATACCCTGTGGGAGCAACCAAGAAAAAAAAAAAGAGAAAACTGATGAGAAATTGGAGATGGGAATGTAGAGAACTCATTCAAAAGTTTTGCCTTAAAGAAAAACAAAAATGGAACCATAGATAGAAAGGGATATAAGACTTCAGAGTTTGTTTTTTAAAATTGGGAGAATTTATAGCATGCTTTAACACTGCTGGCAATCCAGAGGGAAGGAATACTGAAGAGGGAGAAAGGAGGATTGCTGGACAGTAGGGATAAGTAGGGTTAGTTGGAATAGAAAGGTTCCAGCCTCAGTACTAGGAGGAAGAGGCTAATGGGCTAGGGTGGTGGTGATAGAAGCCAGTGGAAGTTTTCCTGTTGCTTCTGTTTTTCTCAGGAAAATATGAAACAAGGCCATATAAGGCAATTTCTAGTGCCAGTAAATCTAAGAAAATAAGAGGCAAAGAGTGATCATTTATATTGATAATCTGTGCTGTTGCTCTTCCTAAGCTATATTCCATGTCTTCTTAGTCCTGCCAATCCCATAAAGCCCAGCACCAGTCTAGCTTCAAACCATGATGATCTCTCCTTTTCCAACCAACTCCAGATACTGTGAATTACTTATCTGGCTCTTAGCATGTTGGTTGGTTGGCTTTTAATTTATTACTGTTTTTTGAAATGCCAGATCTACTCAGCTGTAATGTAAATTACTTGATTGGTCTCTATGCATAGGATGTATAAACTCACTGTACATGCAGTGAGTGCTTACTAAATAGGATTCTTCCCATAGAATGCCAGAGCTTGAACATAGTTCAAGTAAACTATCTTGTTAACTTAATCCCTGCTTTTCTGTTAACCCATTTTTTAAACAATTTTTATATTTCTGTGTTTCTTCAGGTTCAGGATTACCTAAGGAGATTTGAAAGTATACCAGATATGCTTGAATTGGATCACCTCACAGTTTCAGGAGATGTGACATTTGGCAAGAATGTTTCATTAAAGGTGTGTTGTTATGATGAAAATTACAGTTCTTAGAGCTTTACAAGACAGGTTTCATTTTCTAGTCCTAAATTTACCTTTATTTTAAGGAATACTTCTTAGTCTGTGCCAGGTATTTATACGAAATACATTTTAAAACTGAAGTCGCTTATCACAATATTTAGTATTGATATTGTCTTCCATAGATAGGCAACATAGTTAAAATAGTCATAATTGTTGTAATATAGGAATTTTGTGGAATACAGCAATCAAATGGAAAGCAAACATTAATAAATAATTGAACTGGTATTATTTTATTGAAGTATGACAATCTTGAAAAGAATCACTGTTAAATTAGTCGTTAGTTCACTAGAGATGACTAAAGTAGAAAAAATGACAACTTCATTTATATTGATTATAATCTAGTCCCATTAAAGTACTTTGTTGCCATCAGTATGAAGATGTTCATTCACACTCTGTATTGCTTGGGTATTCTGAGTATCATTCCAACTTAGTATAGGAAATAGGAAGGACTCTGGGTATGAGTATTAAAGCTCAGAACCAAAGATACAGTAGTTTTTTCCTAATCAAATTATTAGGAAATTTTAATTATTTCTTAAAATTCCATACCTAGATTTCATGTGTTTTCCTATTAAAGCTACTTAATTGAAGGTCTTAAAAAAAAGATCATATATTTATATGTATGTATATATACATATACACACACACAACTTTATTGCCGATACTGATCTAAACAGTTTCACTGAAGACATGAAAAGTGTATCATTAACCTGTTAAAAAAAAAAAAAAACCCAGACCCAATCCTATATGT
Source organism: Catagonus wagneri (assembly GCA_004024745.2). Lineage (NCBI taxonomy): Eukaryota > Metazoa > Chordata > Mammalia > Artiodactyla > Tayassuidae > Catagonus > Catagonus wagneri. Next base: position 20,113,468 of record PVHT021183519.1, read on the forward strand.
AAATATAAACCAAGCACCTTTTAGTTTATGAAGGTAGAGAATGCTGGTGGCCTCGCAAGTAGTTCTCTGAAAGGGCCAGTAATGCTATGGCACTGGGTCCACTTCCCTTTTCTAGATTCCTTGCCTCCTTATCAGAGATGGTACCAGAACTACCACCAGGATTGTGACAGAAGGACACATTACAATTTTCCTTAATGTGTTGCTTTTCATGTTTAATATTATTTATAAATACATTTACTCTTAAGTGGAGTTTCTACATGAATGTGATAATTATAAGAAAATCAACTGCATTTCAGCTGCAGTTGCAAGTACACTCTTGCTTTTTGTTTTCCTGTCCCTCAGGGAACGGTTATCATCATTGCAAATCATGGTGACAGAATTGACATCCCACCTGGAGCAGTATTAGAAAACAAGATTGTATCTGGGAACCTTCGTATCTTGGACCACTGAAATGGAAAATACCATGTACACTTTATACTAATTATGGGCTGAATGGTTTCTTACGATGACATGTTCTCTAGGATTCTAAAATAGGCAGGTACTTTACTATGTTACTGTACCCTGCAGTCATAATTTTTAAAGTAGTTTTCTGCAGTATGCTTTTAGTCTAAGAAAAGTACAGGTGGAATCAATACTTTTTTGAAGAGGATCCTGAAAATTAATTCATCTTAAAGTGCAATACTGTCTAATCTTAAAACTGGGGCAACTCTGCTGGAAAATCTTTTAACAGAGGCCTCAATAATGGTCACTTTGAACTGCTTGTGATTTCAAAAATAAAGCTGTGAAGCAATACATGTGTATACTTAAACTTTTCAATGCAGACTTTTTGAAATAGTGAAGAAAAATGGTTTATTTACTCTTGCTAAACAGTTACTCTTATCAGTTGGAAGATTTGCCCCTGGAATATTTAAGTGCTTACTGGCCAGATACCTAACAAATCCAGTTTTTGCATTTAGCTTAACTACAGACATTATTATTTCCATAGGAATTAAACTTGAAGGTATTTAATACCTTTCATCTAGTTCTAAAGCTGGGATGTCTGCCATGCTTTCCACAGACTCTCCATTTATCTGAAACAAAGGTGTTTTTTTTTCCCAGCTCAAGGGGGGATGGGGTGGGTGGAGGTAGGGCATTTCTTTCACATCCTTGTTCTCTAGTATCGTGGGGTGGGAGGGTACAACTGTATAAAAAGCTCCCTTTCCTGGAAGCTTCATTTCTTGAAGCTTGCTTGTTGTCATTGAAAAATGTTCATGAATAACCTTCCAATGACTTGGATTGTGGCTTTTCTCTAAGAATGGGTTACATTTTCCAATGCTTCCATACTTGTTTTTGAGTAAGCTGCTTGTTTAAAGTTTACTATATTCTATTAAAAAAAAGTTGTCTTTTAAAGTCTGATAATTTTTTACAGCTTTATTTTAGACAGACAGTTTAAGAACCAATGACATACCTCTGTAATGATGAAGGGAAAGAAAATAGACTTTCCTTTCAGGAAACCGAAAAGCACAAACTAAGACTGTTTCATTGTACATAATCACCACAAGGTTAGGCACTCTGACAGGTTAGGCAAGATTCCTGGTGTGAAGTGATGAACAGGCACTTTCATTTGTAGAGTGCTGCTGATACTAATTTTGAAGGTAGGTATTATAAAAGTCTTTAAAATAACTTACTTATCACCTTATATTTCCAGCCCCAACACAGCAGCCTATATTGTAAAAGCTCTGTTTCTTCCTGGTCTTTGTTCATACACACATTGAAAGTAACTTACAAACAACCCAAGGGGGCCATACTTCAATGTTATCTCAATGTTAAAATAACTCATAAGTAGGCAGAATATACGAAAATGTATTCTTAGCTCTGTTAGAAATAAAAAGGCAAAAAAAAACCCCTAAAACACCCAACCCTTTTAGATACTTTTATAAAAATACAGCTGTTAAAACCGCAGGCTCTCATATATCACATCTGAAACATATTTAAATTAGTAGTTGCATAAATAAACACCAAAAATCTTACTCTTTAATTATTACTTGTGATCAGCCTTTCAAGTATTTAGACTATTCTGGAAGGCTTTACGCAGTTGACATACAGCAGTGGTAGAAAGATTAAATATGGGTCACACAAAGCCTGAAACTTGACAGGTTACGAAAACAGAAATTGAATTCCTAAATCCAAGCAATCAAAAGATGTTTATTTTTTATAGAAAGATCTGTAAAAAAATAATTTTTCAAACAGCTTTACTTTCATAGAGAAAACTTTCTACAGAGGTTGACTAAGATTTTAATATTTTAAATTGTACCATCATTAAATAAGGTGGGACACCGTATGAATTTCATTGCACTGAAAGAAATGCAAAGCATTTTTTAATATAAAGTATACAGAGCATTCTAGTCAACTACAGCTGTGTTACAGCTATGTGTTCTTTTGGATTTGGTCCAAAGAAACCTGAGTCTGTTTCCAGAGAGAATGAAAAATGTTATAGACACCTGATCAGTTACTCCTCACTGAAGGAAGCACACAAATGGCATTCCTTATAGATCCCACTGAATCCCAGTTTCCCAACACTGATACTTTCCTTTTCCCTTTCCCCAACCCCAGTTCACTTTGGGTTCCAGGTTCAGTTCTTGCATCACAGGCATCCATATTTCATCATAAACATACATCCCGTGGTCAGATGAACTACCCAGTTTTCCAGTATGTCATCACCTTTTCTGTTCCCAGATCTCGGCCATATTTAGGTCCAAATCTTTAAGGCCTTTTAAGGCTTGAAGATTTCCAGTGTAAAAAGCTACATCTGCTGTGACCAACCTAGATAGACATCAGAGAGAAAATTATTTTTAATCTCACTTTCTTTTCAAATAAAGTAGCAATGCTTACAGGGTAAGAGTCTGATCCTAGCTTCTACATTATTATTTAAAATTTAGATTTTCTAGGGGCCAAATTTAGGATTTTTGCTATCATATAATTGATCACTTAATGCTCTCAACAATGTTGTGAAAATTAATAAACCAGTGCAGGCTGGACTCAGTTTCATAATTCTGCCCAATAAAATAGATTTATCTTAGTATAAAAAAAAAATAGGTTACACTGCCTTTTTTTTTATCAGTATCACTAGAGTATACATGTATATGACTAGTGAAATCAAGGGAAAGAAAGGTTTCCTGAGTGCTATCCCAAGAAGTTAAATGAAGGCTGGGACTCATAAGTAATTACTATTGGATAAAACTTGATATTGATAATCAATATAATAATACTTGATGAAAAAAGAATTACACTTTTTTGAGTACTGAGCTGTCACATGAATGCCTATGTCACACTAATGTCTGAAAGAACACTCCTGGAAAAAATGCTCAGATAAACAGAAATATCAAAAAGTTCCACACACACAGAAATAGAGACTGGTCTGGATAGATGTATGTGTTGACAGATATGGCCCAGGGAGACAAATAGGACATCTTGATTTAGTATTTGTAAAAGAAGAGGAAAAACAGCTTTGCTACCTTAATAAGCACATAAATTCTGGATTGTTGGACCACAAGGGGCAAAGGTATTGTAAGTACCCTTAAGAGCTGTACTACAGTCTTAATTTACAAATAACTTTGGACTTACATATTCAATGTTTCAGCTTTTGTCACATAGAATTTAATAAAGACTACATATTTCTCATTTGAAACTCACCTAATTCAGGGTACGTTAAAATCCATAAAAAGATTCTAACTATCATATTTCTTGTGATAATATATTCAGTACACCGAAACAGACATCAATGGCTCAAAAAAGAGCAAAACCTTTCTAAGGCAAGCCTCCCACATTAAAAATTAAATTAACATAAACCTCCATTTTAAAATATCAAGTTATGTTTAATAAATGCAACTATTTACAGTCTATATAAGAAAGTACATAGAAAATATGTTTTACATCAAAGTTGAAAAAGTTTTTGATAAATGAGCAAAGATATTTGCAATATATATAACCAACAAAGGATTAGTTTGAAGGCATATGCAAAAGTTTAAAATCAACAAGGAAAAGATCATACTCAGAAAAAATGGGCAAAGAATACGAACAGAAAAAGTCACAGATGAAACACCTGAATGACAAATATATGAAAAGATAACATTAGAAAATGCAAACCAAAACAAAATACCATTGTATCCTATTAGACTGGAAACAATTAAGTCTACAGCAAATTGCTGGCAAAATGTGGAGAAAAGGTGGGAATATAAACTTGGTACAGCTACTTTGGACAACATTCTGGCAAAACCTAGTAGAGTGAAAATGTACATTTGATCCACCTGTAGGTATATACCCTAAAGAAATGATCACGCCATTAGACCTGTATAAAGAAATATCTTCACTGGGTAATGACTGGGAAAAAGCAATGACCTAAAATTGATCCCTAAGTGAAAAGAACTCTTTAAATATGATTGATTCATGTGGGGGAATACAATAAAATAGTCAAAATGGACAGTTTCTATATGTCAACACAGATAAATCAGAAACAATGTTGAGTGAAAAAAGCAAGCAGCGTACACCATGTAAGCAAGTTAAACTTATAAAACAACTCCACATTTTTTTAGATATAGAGATAATAAGACTCAAAGGATATAGACCGGATTTACTAGAAACATTGCCTAAGGGTTGGAGGAAAGAGACAGGGACTAGAGATGGGGTCAAGGGATACTTCAACTCCATTTGGAATGACATTTAAAAAAAAAAATGTTAAACATTTTTTTCAAGTGAAAATGACAAATGTTAATAATGATCAATTCTAAATAATAGGAATATTTTTTAAATATCTTAAAATAGAAGAAAAAGAAAATCCCATTAAAGAGAAAAAAAAATGCAGGGCTAGAGAGGAGAAGGAACAGGGAACAACTGCCTAAAGGGGTCACCTCTTGGGGTGTAAAATGTTTGGAACTAGACAGAGGCAGTGGTTGTGAAGGCACCAAGTGCCACTGAACTGTTAACTGTAAATGGTTAATTTTATGATGTGTGAATTTCACTTTGAAAAAAGAAAAGGTACCATTTTAGAGCCGTTTCAGGAACAAAAATTCCTTTTAAGTAGGTTGTTTGTTATGTCTTTGGCTGGAGTCTAGAGATTAATTTTCAGGGAATTCTATCTTTCAAGGGATGACTCAAAGACAATTTGACTTACACAGTATTAGTGTCTTTAAAAGTATGTGACAGTGAAGATCTCTGAGGCTGTACTAACCCCTAAATAGCTAAGTTAACAGGAAAAAAAAAGTGATGAATTAACTTGGACGCTTCAGAATTATTGGTCTGAGGAAAACCAACCAACCAGGTTTAATTATGGGAATAAAAGTACAGCTGTATGAGTGGAACAGGCCTTAAAAATAGTATTAGTGGAATTCCCACTGTGGCTGTGGCACTGTCTTTGGACTTTGTGGCTTTGAAATTTTTGAAAATAAATAATTCTTTAAAGATTCTGAGTCCTATATATATATATATATATATCACACTCCTTCACCAATAATACATATAATTGGTTCAATGGCTTACAATAAAACAGGTACACACTTATACTTAATTTTTGTAACCTGTGAAGGAAATAAGGCAGATTTTTATCCTTCTCATTTTATAAATAAGACACAGAGGCTAAGTAACTTTCCCATTATCTTATAGGTATGAAGTAGGACTTTTGATTTCTATCTAGATGGGTGAAGACTACTGGGTAACTTGACCATGTGTAAAACACTTTAACACAGACAGACAGACAGACAGATATAGATACATATCACTTCCACAGAGGAAAAAATAAGGCAAATGGTCCTCACATGATTACAGTGGAAAAGCAAACAATTCAATATGGAAGTATGTGGTAAAAAGTATGTTGAAAACATACCCATTTTGAGGTCCTCCATCATTTATCACATTTAAGTGAGATAACTGCTTTTTCAAGTGGAGTTTGTAACTTGCATTAATTCTTAAAAATAACATCTGGAAAAGAAATAAAAATTAAGTTTCTTAAAGCTCTACTGACATAGAAGATGTAAGAATCTGAGTATTATTTGGAGAAAATATTTTTTAAAAACCCCTTGTTCTGGCATATACTTTTAAAATGCTCCTCTGAAAGCATTTAATTGCTACGTCAGTATAGTTTTTCTCCTTAGTTGGATAAAAGCTCTTCTGCTTTTGAGCAATACTTCTTTTAGTGATAGGACTTATTACTATGTTTCTGCCCCTTAGAAGTCCTCTGGGATATGTAAGTGGAATCAACCATACAGGTAAAAAGAATAAAAAGAGATAGAGACTTCTGCAATGTATTAACTAGGAACTTGATAGAGAAAAAAATGGTAGAGGCAAGGCTACTGTTATCCTTCTAAATTACTTGAAAGTATTTTATTGCTCCATATGCAGATTTAAAAAAAAAATGGGCTGTAGCATGCAGCGGCTTGATGCGGGACCTCAGTTCCCAGACCAGGGATTGGACCTAGGCTGAAAGCACCGAATCCTAACTACTAGACCACCAAGGGACTCCCCACATGCAGATTTTTAATGCAATGGGAAATATGTGACCTGAAATTATATACAATTAATCTATGGAAACAACTTTCTGAAATATATTTCTCATGCGGAAAAATACATAAAGTCATCTCTGGAAAAGTTTTATGGAATTACTGGTACTCGAGTGACAATGCTGACAAAATCTATAATTTTTACCCAGGTTTGACAAGAGTTCCCTTTCAATAATGATGCAGATAAGAATGCATTAGGAATTCCGATTGTGGCTCAGTGTGTTAAGGACAAACAATGTCTGTAAGAATGCCATTTCATACCTGGCCTGGCTCAGTGGATTAAGGATCCAGCATTGCTGCAAGCTGCGGGGTTGGTTACAGATGTAGTTTGGATCTAGCATTGCTGTGGCTGTGGTGTGGGCCTCAGCTGGAGCTCTGATTCTACCCCTAGCCTGGGAACTTCCATATGCCACAGTGTGGCCATAAAAACAAAAACAAAAAAAAGCAAAACCAAACAACAATGACGACAACAAAAAACGACATTAAATACCCAGCTTCCTGATCTGGCTAAGCTCTGCTCTAGAATTGGAACTCAAGATGTCAAATCCTGAAGGTCAGAATCTCAAAGGTGGATCTTACAGGTGGAATGAAAAGGATGGCTTGGCTAGGAAGACTGAGAAAGAAAAAGGAGACCCTAGTGGGTGTTCCACATGTCAAGTCTCCTCCTCAGTGAGCCCTGAAGGAGTTTGATGATATTTAATCATAAGGTGGGTATGATTAATGAAAACCTAGGAAAGTATGAAAATATGGTAATAGCTAGTATGGGATAGAGAAGTCTGAGGTGGCATGGGAAAGGAGACGAGCAGGAGCAAGAGCAGAGACAAGACACTAAAAAAGCTACTCTCTACTCCCAAATACCATTTCCATGTACTCAACCAATTGGAGACAAACTGAAATAACAAACTTGTCTGAAAAGCAAAAATCCCAGTGAAAGTTAAGATCATTAGTCATATAACAACTAGGTTTGTATTAATTATAACATTCACCTGGCATAAAGGGACCAAACTAAGATGGGTAAAGGAAACTGGCAAAAAGATATACTGGAACCTTTAAAGTACTAGGTGAGGGAATAGAGGCAAATTGGGGGTAGGAATGTCACCAAAAAGTGAAGAGAACTCTGGTAATAGAGTAGGGAAGACTATAGGGGCACAGGGTGGATACTTCATAGGTAGGTGGTGCCAAAAACTACCCATCTTGATATTTCCTGGCTGTGCCTACTACACATCATTTAGGCTGATCTAACAAATATTAATGTTATGGTATATTAGTTGAATTACTTCATATGTCATCTCATTATTAAGTCCATCACAAATTCCTCCCCTATCCAGTTTGGATTATAATCATAGTAACATATTCTAATATTCATTAAAAAATGCTAACTCTGATTTTCAAACTAATAATGTAATAAATGATGTAAGTAGAATCTGGGACCTCTGATGACCCAATGGACAAATGAAAATCTGCTGTGTAAAGTTACTGACAAAAAAAAAAATTATGGACCATATAGCAATGCTATTATTGCTCTGGACTGTGAGAGTAAGGGGCACTTTGAAATCAGAAACATTATCCATGCTCCAGAAATCAACATAACAACTGGAAAAAATAATTATCATATTAGAATATGAGCTAAGCCTAACTGGGCCCAAAGTATATAAAAACACTCCAATTTTGCATGCGTATTATATATAATGAAGTAGTTTTAGGAATTACTACTCACTTGTGTTTGTTCTTCTGGAAGGAGATCAAATATAGCTTCATGCATTTTTGTCATTTGCTTACAAATATTCCTGAAACAGGCAGAAGGAACAGGAGCTTTCACCTCATACTGGCAGGGAAAAATAATAAGAATTATGTTCGTGTCTTTTGGATCACATGTTGTTCCCTCTATTCCCTAAGACACATTTTCTGTCCCTACACTTCTAACTCTGATATAGCTGAAGCCCACACTATATCAGAGTTACACTTACAGTTCTGCTCATGCAAGTCTCAAGAACCTTTTGTTAAAAATCCTAATCAATCTTGAAAAAGCCAGCATAATTTAGTGGCTAAGAACTTAGGCTGCTTCGTTTCTTAAGATGGACTGCTTGGATTCAAATTCCAACTCTTAAAATTCTTAGCTATATGACATTGGGTGAGTTACTTCTCTACACTGGGTGAGATAATTATATCTCAAAGAGTTTGCTATGAGAATTTTTAAAAAATGGGTCATAAGAACACAAAAACAGTTCTTGATACAATGAAGGTACTCAAAAAATGCTAGTTACTACTCTGGCTCAATATCCAATGATGAATCATTAAAGTAGGCCCTCCAAATTAACAGATTATTTTTTAAACATGATTTTAAGAATGTGTTCAACATGATCACATCTGAAATCAATATAACTGGTAGAATTAAAATGTTCTTCTTTTGTAGGTGGGACAATATAGTAATCAATTTACCCTAAGGTTAAGAGAAGACTTTTTCAATGATCTGTACTTAAAACTTAAAATCAATACTGTACTCTTCTTACATTTGGAACAGTATACTAGTATGACTTGAACAATCATCTTTTGACCCACATTTTAAAATTCACAGCTTAATTTATATATCATTTTCATTTATAAGACAAACTTAGACTAGATAATATTTTAGATGCACCAATCTTATACGGTTTACTAAAATGATGAGTTCCAATACACTCCTGCAGCAGGACCTTGGAGAAGTTATGTTGGGCCAAATAAGCAAAGTTGACCACTCAAGAATTTTTCTCCCTAGCCTAGAAATATATCCAACATTCCTTTATCTTTTTTATTAATAACAGTTTTAAGATATAATGTGCACACCATAAAAATCATTCCTTTAAAGTGTAAAATTAACTTTCTTAGTAAACTCATAGTTATACAATGATTCACTAATTTCTAAACACTTCCATCACCCCAAGAAAAAACGCCATTCCCATTAGCAGGCATTCAGCCACTAATCTCCAGAAATAGAATAGCACAACATGTGGCTTTTTGTGACTGTCTCCTTTCACTTAGCATGCTTTCAAGGTTCATCCATGCTGCAGCACCTGTCAGTACTTCATTCTTTTTATGGCTGCATGCTATTCCACTGCATGTTATACCACAGTTTATCCAATAATCAATTAATGGACATTTGGGTTATTTCTACTTCTTGGCTATGATCAATAACAATGCCACAAACATTCATGTACAGGTTTTTGCATAGACAAGTATCAATTCTCTTTGAGTATATAACTAGAAGTAGAATTACTGGGTCAAAAAACTCCACGTTCAGTCTTTTGAGGAAATGCCAATATGTTTTCCAAAGTGGCTTTACCATTTTACAATCCCACCCAGCAGCGTATGAGGGTTCCAGTTTCTCCATATCCTCACCAACTTATTATTGCTTTTTTTTATTTTAGCCCTCTAAGTGGGTATGAAGTAGTATCTCACTAATATCCCCTTATCCCAACTACTCCCCTGTCCAGGGTTGTATAATATCCTCCTAAAATTCATGTCCATTTTAGGACATGACCTAGCCTCGCAAGGTCATACTGTTTTAGAGTGGGCTCTAAATCCACTGACTGGTGTCTTTATAGAATAAAGGAGAGGGAAATATAGATATAGAGACACACAGAGGGAAGAAGGCTATGTGAAGGCAGAGTTTGAAGCGATGCATCTACATGCCAAGGAATGCCAACAACTGACAACAAGCACCTGAAGCTAGCAAGAGGCAGGGAAGAATATGTCTCTAGAGCCTTCTGAGGAAGTGTGGTCAGGAACACTTGTCCTCCAGAACTGCAAGAGAATACATTTCTGTGTTCTAAGCCGCTCAGTCTATGGTAATTTGTTATGGCAGCCCTGAGAACTAGTACGCCCCCAAAACCTTCCTTCACCTCCATTTTCTCATCTTACTTTCACCACATATTTCTTCATTCACTTAAACTTGATACTGTACTTCTTAATTCCCAACCCTTAAAATCTGGTTCTTGGAGTTCCCATCATGGCTCAGCGGTTAACGAATCCAACTAGGAACCATGATGTTGCAGGTTTGATCCCTGGCCTCGCTCAGTGGATTAAGGATCTGGCGTTGCCGTGAGCTGTGGTGTAGGTCACAGACACGGCTCGGATCCCGCGTTGCTGTGGCTGTGGCGTAGGCCGGCGGCTACAGCTCCGATTCGACCCTTAGCCTGGGAACCTCCATATGCCGCAGGTGCGGCCCTAGAAAAAGCAAAAAGACAAAAAAATTTTTAAAAATCTGGTTCTTGCCACCACTCAAGCTACCTTCCCTCTACCATTAACAATCTTCTGAAATTTTTCTCTGGGGAAAAAAAAAATCACTAAAGAAGTCCTAATTTGCAAATTTAGTAATTTTTCTAGTTCTCTTTCCTCATTGCTCTGCAGTACTGCACACAATCTCACACTTCAAACACTGCCCTGGTGTAGTACGATGCTTTCCCAGTTCTGCCCCTCCTACCCTTCCCCTTTTTCTATCTCCTGCCACCTAAGTGCAAAGTTATTTTAACATTAATCCCTGCTTGCCTTCCTCATTTTTCTCTTACCAATATCATTCAATCTCATAGCTTCTAATGTATCTCTAGTCCTGAACCACTTACTGAGTTTAAGTCACACATTTATTACTTGCTCCAGTCCATAACTGAGTTTACCATGAGCTGTCCCAAATCTGCTCCTCTTACTTATTTCAATTACTACTGCTGGTACTACAAATCCTTCTGGGTCACACAGACCTGAAACTTCCTCAGTTTTTATTCCTTCTTTTCTCTGTACTGAATCAGTAACTAAGTCCCATCAAATATACTTTGCAATTATTTTACACATTAGTACTCCAGGTCAGAATTCCTCAAACTTTACACTACTGACATTTTGGGCTAAATAATTTTTGTTGTGGGGGCTTTCCTGAGTATTGTGTATTATAGGATGCTCAGAGGTATCCTTGGCCTCACTAGTTACCAGTATCATCCCACTCTAAACTGTGACAACCAAAAATATTCCCAACATTTCTGAATGTCCTCTGGGGACAAAACTGTCTCATTCAAGAAACTCTGCCCTAGGTGAGGCCTACTTCTCACCTTGAAAAAAGACAGCATTTTAACAAGTCCAGATATTAGTTCAACAAACATTTAATAAAATTCCTGGTACATGGTAAGCTCTAAATAAATATTTTCTTGGGTGTGTATATGTGTGTACATCTGCACATGGGTCTGCACATGTATGTATGTGTATGTGCATGCTTGAATGAACAGGTCAGCTGGAGTGTACATAGATAAATCAGAGATAGTCCCTTTTGGGAGCTGACTATCTAAAAGTTGTTGTTACAGAAAGTGAACAATGCATGCTACAAGAACATGGGTGAAGGACATTTAGGTGACAGGAGAGATGGCTTCCTAAGCAGCACACTCAGGCTGCTGAGTCTTCAAAGGAAAAAAATTAAGTGAAAGTATTCCAAATAGAGGATGTGACAGATCACTTCAAATCCATTCTGCACGCTATCTGATTAACCCTTCTAAAGTATAATTATGTTATTCATCAGTTTAAAAACTCTGGAGTTTTGTTTCTGATTAAAATTTAGAAAACTTTAAGAGAATGTCATTACTAGCCTAACCACAAGAGAAAAACAGGAATAATTTATATAATCATAATTTTTCTTGAATCTATCAGAGAATAGAGGTCATAGGAACAAAGGGAACTAATTCCAAGGAATGAAAAGGACCTCTGAGGAGAGAAAGGACACAGGAATCACATGTGGCAAAGCATACCAAGAGCAGGTTATCTCCCCAGAAGCAAATAAAAAACCAACTAACATTTTAATGACTTCCCAAAGGCCAAGTAGACTAGCACATGTTCAGGATGAGTGAGAACCCCAGCCACAAGGGGAGTTTGCATTCACTCAACACTCTCCATGGGCCTCCAGCATGTGCTCACAAGCAACACTGGGGTCAGGTCAGGAGACTAGAGAGAGGGTTACTCCCAGTAACATAGGCAAGCAGGAGGTGATTGGCTGCCACTCAGGAAAAGGAACAAATGCCAGCCACTCCTCCAAACCCTCCTCATATACAAAGCAAAAGCCTTTAGTCACTGAGAAGTGAGAAGGGCTCCAAACTCCCTCATCCACAAGGTCACTATGTGACGGATAGAAACAAAATATTCCTGGTCTTCAAGGAAGGGAGAATAACACCTTAAGCCCAGCATCCTACACCAGTCAAAGCAGAGGTTGGCTACCAGTGGAGGAGGGGGTGAGAACACTGAGAAGGCTGCACACCCAAGGACTCATTACTTAATTTGGGGACTTGTAATAGTGCTACAGTAGGTAAGACAGGATGGTACTTGTGTAAAGACAGACCGAAATCAATAAAGCAGAACAGAGTCCAAAAACAGACCCACACAAAAAAAATTGACTGACTTTCAACAAAGGTACCAATGGAGAAAGGACAGCCTTTCAACAAAAGGTGTTAGAATTACATATAAAAAAAGGACAATGATTCATAATTTGTACTCTATAAAAAAATCAAGGAGTTCCCAATGTGGTACAGTGGAAACGAATCTGACTAGTAACCATGAGGTTACGGGTTCAGTCCCTGGCCTTGCTCAGTGGGTTAAGGATCTGGCGTTGCCATGTGCTGTGGTGTAGGTTGCAGACACGGCTTAGATCCCAAGTTGCTGTGGCTGTGGTGCAGGCCGGCAGCTGCAGCTCTGATTTGACTCCTAGCCTGGGAACCTCCATATGCTGCAGGTGTGGCCCTAAAAAGCACACACAAAAAAATAAAAAAGAAATGGACTTATATATAAAACCTAAAACAATAAAACTTCTAGAAGAAAACACTGGAAATTATAATTTGGATCACAAAATTTATTGGGATAAGACACAAGCAGCATGAACAACAAAAGTAAAAAGTGATAAACTGGAATTCACCAAAATTAAAAATTGCTCTTTTTAAGACACTTAATAAAATGAAAAGGTAAGCCACAGACTGGAAGGAAATACTTACAATTCACATATTTAATAAAAGACATAACTAGTATATATAAAGAACTCAATTAGACTATAATCCTATTTTTTTAAAGGAGCAAAAAATCTGAACACTTTACCAAAGAAAAACTGTGGATGGCAAAATAACACGTGAAAAGATACTCCACATAATAGCCATTATATAAATTAAAACCACTATGAGATATCACTCATTTCAGACCTACTAGTAGAATAACATTATAAAGAGACAATAAATGTGCTGGTGAAGAAAAAGAGGACCTAGAACTCTTACATATCACAAGCAGAATACAAAATCGTAGTCACTTTGGAAAATAATTTGGCAGTTTTTACTAAACTTACTATAAGGTTTTACATTTCTATACCAACATCAATATATTCCAAGGTATTTACACAAAAGACATGAAAACACCCACACAAAGATATGACCATGAATGTTTATAGTAGCATTATTCATAATAGCTGGAAATCAGAGAAAACCCAAACATCTATCTACTGATGAATGGATAAATATATAGTACATCCATACAATGAATACTCCTCCACAATAAAAAAGAAACAAACCATGAACACGTGCTATTACATTCACGAATTTCAAAAGTATTATGCTAAATGAAAGGAACCTGAGACAAGAGGCTACACTCTGTATGATTCCATTTTATAGTACATTATGAAAAAATGCATGGAAAAAAATCAGATTAGTGTTCGTCATGGTGTTGGGAAGTCAGGAAATGACTGACTGTAAAAATTCCCAAGAGAATGTTTAACAGTGATGGAATTGTTCTATATCTTGATTGTGGTAGTTCCACTACTGTATACATGTTAAAATTCATCAAACTATATACTTAGAAAGGATGAGCTTTACTGAATGTAAATTGTACCTCCATAACCTTACGCTAAATTGCTTAGCGTTCACCTGGCAGTGAAAGCTCTCCACTATCTTTTTTTTTTTTTTTGGCTTTTTAGGGCCACACCTGTGGCATATGGAAGTTCTCAGGCAAGGGGCTGAATTAGAACTGCAGCTGCCAGCCTGCATCACAGCCACAGCAACTCCAGATCCAAGCCGCATCTGCAACTACACTGCACCTTGCGGCAATGCCAGATCCTTAACCCACTGAGCAAGGCCAGGGATCAGACCCGCACACTCCTGGGCTTCTAGTTACATTTCTATACCAACAGAAATGTTATAGAATACTAGTTGGGCTCTTAGCCCACTGAGCCACAATGGGAACTCCTCCACCATCTTTCCAACATCTGTAATTTACCTTAATACATTAGTTAAATGGAATTATCTTTATTAACAACAATAGCAAAAGCATTAGCAGCAACATTTACTGGAACTGGCTTTAGTCACAACACATGATAAAAGAAAAGTGCTCCACGTACCTTACTTCATAAATCTTCACTATAACTTGATGAGGTTTTATTACTATCCCCATTTAGAGATGTAAACCGAGGCTTAAGGAGATTAATAATTTGCCCACAGTCCTTCAATAGCTAATCTGTGACAAACATGCAGGATGAACTTAGGTCTACCTGACTCCAAAAGTCAACACTAAACTTCCTTCTTATGACTCCTACCAACATGTCTGCTCACACTCAGAGCATCTTTTCACCTCAACTTCATTTGCTCTAATCACACCTATCTTTATTTATTTTTTCTTTTTAGGGCTGCACCCACAGCATATGGTAGTTCCTAAATTAGGGATCGAATTAGAGCTGTAGCCACTGGCCTATACCACAGCCACAGCAACAATAGATCCAAGCCATGTCTGTGACCCTCAACACAACTCACAGCAACACAGATCCTTAACCCACTGAGTAAGGCCAGGAATCGAACCTGCATCCTCATGGATGCCAGTCAGATACGTTTCCACTGAGCCACAACAGGAACTCCATACCTATCTTTAAGAGCAAGCAGGCCTTATCCATTAAGCTTTCCCAGATATCACTGCCCAGCTGATAACCATCTCTTTCAAAGCATTAATAGCTCCAAGAGCACTCAATTGATCCCTTACCTATAATACTTTACATATTCTACTTAATATCTACTTATAGATAATAATTATCCTACTTCATGTTTTACTTCTTCACCCTTGTGTGTATCTCTGTTAATCTAACATACCTTAACTCAATGAATGAATCAATGGGGGCTGGGACACAAGTCTAACCAGTACTACGATGAGATTTTATGTTTCATTCTACTCAAGGAATGGTACCTTTACTCATTAGCTTCTTAGAATCAGCCTATATTTTATTACTGCATTATTCCTCTTTCCCCAAATTAAAATTCCAAATAAGAAAATGAAAAACCAAAAATTGAGAGACTAACCCAAATCAAACACTGTCTGCTATTTTGGTATGTATTTTGCTCAAACTCCTGGGCAACCCACAAAAGCAAGTGGTGCAAAAGTGCCAAAGAGAGATTTGGTAAGACAAGGAGAATGTAAAATGCCAGAGTAATAGGAAAAGTCATCAGTGGGGAAGGTAGTAGAGAAAAACATTAAACTGCAAACCTAGGCACATTCCTTTTTTTTTGGCCATGTCTGCAGCACGCACAGGGATGCACGCAGCAGTGACGATGCCAGGTCCTTAGCTGCCAGGCCACCAGGGAACTCCTCTAGTCACATTCTTGACATTATAAAAAAGACATAAAAATGGGGAGGAAGTATCTGTAGTTTATAAAAGACTTAAGAAACATAATAACCAAATTCAATATGTAGATCATGAAGAAGCCCTTGTTCAAACAAGTTACTGTAAAAAGATATTTCAGGACAACTGATAAGCTTCAAACAGGAATAAATATTAGATGATATTTAGGAATTACTGTTAATTTTATCAGTGTGATATAGTATTGAGATTATATAAAAAAAGTATCTCCAGTTCTTGGAAATATTTACTTAAGTATTTAGGGATAAAATATATTGTCTCAAGTTTACTATAAAATATTTTAGCAAAAAAAAATGTTAATGGCTATTATATATAGCTCGTTAAATAATTTTATTTTTCTTCACCAAAAGGAACGAACGAAAGAAAAAAGAATGAAATGAGCTGTCACAGGGAAAAGTCTAGGTTTAGTCTAACTCTTATTCAAAAATTCTGATGACCAACATGATAGAATAAAGTCAGGGTTTTAAGAGCCCTGGCACTTCTTTGGTTTTGCTTCATATTTTCCACAGCTTATTACTAGTTTCAATATTTAACATTTCAATATTTAACATTTACCTTACTCTGATATTTGCTTACAGTCCTCTGCCTTGATAGATGGTAAACTTCTTGAGAGTAGTCACAATGAATTATTTATTGACTTTTGGTACACAGAAAAATGTCATGTGTCAGAAAGGAACTTGGTAGAATAGAACTGCCTTTAAATTTAGTTTGTATTTGTCAACTATGAAGAAAATAGAGAACTTCTAAACAACAATTTTTCTGGGGGAAGCTCGGCACGATGGCGGAGGAGTACGAGGTCGCTCTCACCCTCTCCCACAAATACATCAAAAAACACCTCTAAATATCAAACTTGGACAAATCATCATCTGAATGCTGATTAATTTAAACTTCCAAAAACTGCAAGAAATCCTTGAAATAACTGGGTAGAACAACAGAAGGAAAAAAAAGTGAGAGAGAGAAAAGGAGTCAGAACGGCAGCCAGCACCCCAGGGAGGGAGCTGTGAAAAAGAAAAGGAATCCACACCGAAGAAACCTAAACAATGATCAACGATCAACGGAACTAGAGGGACATCAAAGCCTGAGAAAAACACAGCAGCTGGATTGAGATAGGAAAATCAGAGTTAGAGACTCACACAGACGACCTGAATACAGGCGCAGACACCATAGCCTGAGGCGCTGGACGGTGCCTGGGAGCTGAGACATAGGTTCCTAAGGTTAGTCCCTGGGAGAGGGCTGAGGTCGGTGGCCGGGGCGGTTACGGGGATAGGATAGGGAACAGCGATATTCTATGGATTGTGGAGAGCAAAACCAGGACTGAGGGAACCGGGGAAGTCTGGTCCCGCAGGGGAGGCAAGCCTCCATTGTCAGGGAGGAGGAGAGGAGGAGGGGCTGACCATCATATGAAGCAACTTGAACTAGCACGCAGGGCGGAGTGATGGTGCCTGTGCCAAAGAGACAGCAGCGGAAGTGGAGAGGAGCCAGTGGAGGCTGCAGCTGTGGCGGCAGGGGCAGAGCCCATGCCTTGAAGCCCATGGGCGGAGCACTGTACCAGGTTGTGGACCCAGGTGCCTGCGCCAGCCAGCATCAGCGGGGGTGGTGGGGCCCTGTGCCGGCCCACGGACCTAGGTGACTGTGCCAGCCTACAGAGTTGGTATCTCAGGCGGGCGGAAGAGTATGCAACCACACGGAGCTAGCATTCGCAGAGGGGCAGAACCAGCACCAGCCACTGGAAGCAGGAAACTGCCCCAACTGACAAGCAAGCATCAGCAGAGGGGCAGAACCAATGCCAGCCTGCTGAACCAGCCTCTGACTGGTACCTCTTGTGGTTCCAATCACCTCAAAGAAGACTTTGCAATCAAACACTAGCTTTTGTGGCTCTCACTCCCGGGGGAAATCATACTTCCTGCTGCTGCTACTGCCAAATGCTCAGGACACCTGGTGGATCTGCCTAGAGCTCGCGACCACTTCCCAGGGCTGGGGAACTAGGAGTAGACAGCGCCACCTTCCTGCAATTGAGAGCATAGAGACTAAGCACCAACTGTTGACCTTAGCCATTCCTACACTCTCACAGAGAACACTCAGAGTACCACTGAGATAACAGCCTGCTCACTCCAAAGAAAAATACACCAAATATTCAAACTCCTACACCAAAAATAAATAGTAACCCCACCAAAAAATACAAAGGGGTGCTCCTCCCTAGAAGTAGCCTTCCAAGACTACAGCGTGGCTTCCCCAAACTCACAGAAAAAGAAAACTACAAACAAGATGAAGAAGCTCAAAAACCATTCCCAGTTAAAAGAACAGGACAAGTCATTTAAAGCAGCCAACAATGAAACAGACCTCTGCAGACTGTCAGAAATGGAGTTCAGAAGGAAAGTAATGAAAATACTTGAGGAACTAAGGCAGAATATCCCGGAATTAAGAGAAGATGCAAACAGCAATGCAGAGTCCCTTAGAAAGGAGCTAGAAAACATAAAGAGGAGCCAAGAAAAGCTAGAAAACTCATTCGCAGAGATGCAAACTGAGCTAAAGGCAATAAAGAGCAGTTTGAATAATGCAGAGGAATGAATTAGTGATGTAGAAGATAGAATAATGGAAATCATGCAATCAGGACAGCAGACAGAAAATCAAATTAAAAAACATGAAAGCAATTTACGCATAATAGCAATTACAGAAGGAGCAGAAAAAGGGCATTGAAAAAATATTTGAAGAAATTATGTCTGAAAACTTTCCAAATCTGAAGGAATCTGACATCAAGATACAGGATGCTCAGAGGGCCCCAAACAAGCTGAACCCAAACAGACCCACACCAAAGCATATTATATTAAAAATGGCAAGAATTAAAGATAAAGAGAGGATCCTAAAGGCAGCAAGAGAAAAGCAAAGCATTAAGTATAACGGATCCCCCATAAGGCTGTCAGCTGATTTCTCTACAGAAACCTTACAGGCTAGAAGGGAATGGCAAGATATATTTAAAGTGCTGAAAGGAAATGGCCTGCAACCTAGAATACTC
>PVHT021183519.1:20140727-20268848 GCA_004024745.2 Catagonus wagneri
GGAATACTATTCAGCCATAAAAAAGGATAAAATAATGTCATTCGCAGCAACATGGATGGAATTAGAAACCCTCATACTGAGTGAAGCAAGTCAGAAGGAGAAAGACAGATGTCATATGAAATCTCTTATAACTGGAGTCTAAAACACTGCACAAATGAACATCTCAACAGAAAAGAAAATCACGAACTTGGGGAACAGAGGTGGTTGCCAAGGGGATGGGGGAGGGAATGGGGAGGGGGTGGGAGGGATTGGGGATAACTAGTGCTTTAATGATGGAAAAGCAAGGAGATCGAACTGTATAGCATGGGGAACTATGTCTAACCACATGTGACGAATCCATATATGTACATGTAACCGGGTCACCACACGGTGCAGTTGGAAAATCTGACAGAAATCTGTAAACCAGTTATAATGCAAAAAAATAAAAAATAAATTATATAAAAAAAAAATTTTCTCCATACAAAACTAGAAACTTTGAAGGCATAACATAATGTAGGTATGTTCGTATATAACTATAAATTCCTTCTTAGAAGCACAAAGCATCTATGTTATCTATTAACTATACCAGAGGTTCTCAGAGTGTGGGAGTCAGAGGCTCTTTCGAGGAATCTATGAGGTAAAAAGCATTTTCATAATAATACTAAGATATTCTCTTTTTCATTCTTAATCTCTCATGATTAGTGGGGATTTTTAGATGATTTGTGATGTTATCATTCTGAAGCCTAAGCAAATATGTATTCATTCCTGTGTTTAAATTTTTTTTTTTTTTAGTTTTAATTTCTAATACAGTACTTACTGATAGGTATACTTTGCATAAACAAAAGCTCTTTGGGGTCCTCAACTATTCTTAAGAATGTAAAGGGTGTCCTATGGCTAAAATGTTTGAGAGCTTAACATTAAACAAATGCAATCTTATTTTCCAATCACTCTTTACTCACTGTCAACTTTAAAGGTTTGTATATAAACGGGAACCACTTTATCTTGCCTTTTATAATTTTTATGTGCTGCTGCTCTTGCCATCTCAGAATCTGAAGGATCCAAGTAGAAGAAAAAGCGTATCAAAGTGCCTTGCTTTATAAGATTACTCTAAAAATGCTCTGCGGCAAAGTATAAACTAAATAAACCTTTATACTTTCAAGTAGGAAATTTCTGCTTTCTCCCTAAAACATGTATTGTGTAATTCAGGGAAGGCAAAGAGTGAGGAATAGGGCAAAAGTAACTAGAGCTGATTAACTGACATTTTTCTGATGATACCCTTCTAATATAATTAAGAATTCTTGGAGTTCCTGCTGTGGCACAATGAGATCAGTAGCATCTCTGCATCACCAGGACATACGTTCGATCCCTGGCCTGTCACTGTGGGTTAAAGGATCTGGCATTGCCATAGCTGCAGTGTCGGTTGCAGCTGCAGCTTGGATCTGATTCCTGGCCAGGAAACTCCATATGCCCTGGGGTGGGGGACCCCTCCCCACCAAAAGAAAAAAGAATACTTTGGAAAACAATGCTCCTTATGATGACATATTTGGAATGGGAAGCTAATAAGAAACAAATACTGAAATTGAATATCTATGAGAGAAGTAACAGGATCACCTCAAACTGCCTTTTTAGCCTAGAAAATAAAATAACATGTTTTTATCGTGAATAATTTATTTTTTCTCTATTTTTATCTTTCTCAATTCTGTTTCTGGAAGGCTTTCAGACTAAAATATGTCTTGAAGAAGATACGTACCTTTCTCATGCAGCTAATACAAAGTGACATATCCACAGGGTTTCTACCATTCTTCAAATCATCCCTATTCCTACTCTAAAGGCCTTTAGGAGATAAATATCAACTATTTGGGTGATCTGAACATTTGAGTTTTTTCCTAAACCCTGAAGAATTTTGATTTGTTAGACAACTGTGAAGAGCCACCATGCATTTAAACAAAGCCTAATAATTTCCATAAATCATTACCTTAGATAAGAGCTTGTCAAATAAGCTATCCATTATCGCTACGAGCTTAGCTGATATTTCAGCTATGTGGTCATGGTAGTCCTGTAATGAGAAATAACATTGCATTTTAAAGTCCCTGGGACATATCTAAGATATTAACAATTTTGGAGTTAAATTTATGAGACTCCAGTAGAAAATATATGGAAAGGTACCTTAGTGATATGATCAAAATGCCTAAGCATGCTATATTGCTTAGGCTGTAGTCTTGCTTCAAAATGAGCCCGGATCACTGGAATGTAGTGCACAATTAACTGCAAACAGCGTGAAGAGAGAGCTGAAAATCCAGAAGGCGGACAAATCATGGAGGAAAAAAAAAAAGGTATTAGCTGGCTTTACACATCAAATTAAGCAAAAAAATGGCAATTAATTTTATATAGACTCCAGCTTATTTCATAAATGAAGACCACAGTGGCAGAAAGCAACATATTTCATTTGAAGAAAATCATTTGGTATAGAATGATATAATGAATTATGCTGCTTTGCCCAATGGACTCAGGTTGTAAATACTGGCACCAGGAAGCTAATGCAACAACTTATTCTCTTCTGGCATTCAGATATCTTTCACGCCATACATACATATGTACTTCATACATATTACACTTTAACATTTTCTACAGTAATTCAACTTTCCACTAACTTGTACTTATTAGAGTGGAAATTCCTCACAACATTTCTCCAGAAGTTAATTTTTCATTTATGGCTATACATAAAAAAGTGAAGTAGCATTGCTACTTTTACAGCCTCTGGTTAAAGCCATAAAATTGTCAGATATAATTAAAAACATGAATATAGCGACAAATTGTAACACCTCAGCATGTGAATTAAATGCAAGAATCCATACCCAAATTTTTTGTAGTTATTGTTTTTAGTCCAACAACTTGCAGTGCACCAGCTCCAAGAACTAACTGACAACTTCTTGAATTGAAGTACTAACAAAGGAAGGAAAAAAAAAACAATTTATTAAAAACTATTCTTAAATGCTAGTAATGCATTAATTTTAAAAATTCATTCCTCTCTTCTCTCATTCAAGAACCAAAAGAATTTTTCTAGTAGGAGCACTTAGGATCTGTTTATGTAATGATAAAAAAAATGAAACAGGTGTTCCTAAGTGATAGTATTTACAGCCTGACAGGAAAAAAGTTGAGAAACTCTAAAAATCAATTGTTCAGAAATTAATATTTAATTTGCATTCACAAAACCAGTTGTTTCAGTCATTCTAATTGGATAACCCTGTTTTCAAAGGGTAACAAAATTTTTCTGGACTAAAAATATGACAAAAATTTTAGAACAGAATTAGATATTTGAAAAAAAAAATCTTTTCTCTAAGCTTGCAATTAAAAAATCTGTTAATATGAAATAGCTGAATAACTATTTATACCTTTATAACTACCTTTATAAAAGAGTGAAATCATACACACCTTCAGTAAATCTGACAGACGAGTGAGCATATCAGTAGTAACAGATGGGATATTATCCACACACTGGCAATATTCAAGGATAATTCTTATCAACAGCAATACAGTTCTATAAAAAAGAAAGATGACACATTAGATACTCACAAGAAAAATCAAACTGATTTGGCATATAAAATTCAATACTGATCTTGGTAACTGTTAAATGATGTATTTTACCTATAAATGCAGCAGAGTAGGGACTAGGGTGAGGCAAAAGAAAAACCCCTAGGGTATAAAATTAAGGAGGAACTCAGTTTCAGGGTTGTGCAACTGCAGGGTAAGCACTTGCATGGCACTGAGAAAGGGTACCTCCTTAAATTTTGTGCTGTGAGCATATATCTCTCTCTTTTTTAAAGATTTATCAAGTTTATTCATTTTTTTAAGAACCAACTTTTGGCTTCATTGATCTTTTCTATTGTGTTCTCCATCTCTATTTCATTTATTTCTGCTCTGATCTTTATGATTTCTTTCCTTCTTCTTTTTTTTTTTTTGGTCCTTTTGTCTTTTAAGGGCCGCACCTGCAGTATACGGAGATTCCCAGGCTAGGGGTCCAATCAGAGCTGTAGCCGCCGGCCTATGCCAGAGTCACAGCAACGTGGGATCTGAGCCACATCTGCGACCAACACCACAGCTTATGGCAACACCGGATCCTTAAGCCACTGAGTGAGGCCTGGGATTGTACCCACATCCTCATGGATGCTAGCTGGGTTTGCTAACCACTGAGCCATGACAGGAACTCCTGTGAGCATATCTCTATGTAACATTCTTATTAAGTAAATTTCTTCATTAAGGCAGGTATCTCATTCCTTGGTAAACTGAGAAACACTGAAAAAAAAAGCTTACCCAGTGTTTCTGATTATGTAGTAGCTCTCATAACTGTTCAATTAATGAAGGGAACCTAGTCAGGAGTTTCTTAGATGAAAGAGAAACTGTAACTGTGGCTTTCCTATGAGGTTTATTGGTAAGTCATAAAAGGTTCTCCAAAGATGAGAAAGTTATCAACTCACTGGCAGAACATGAGCTGAAGACAGACACTACTGGAAAGTTAAGGCTGAAATTAAGGGGGAAAGAGCCATTTATTATAGGACATCTAAATTTAAAGTGATTCTCAGAAATCAGTGATCCACGTAAAATAATGTTTTATAAATGTCTGAAGGAGATCATAGAGTGGTGATTCAAGAAAGATAGTATCTAGTCTTTATAACAGTTTAATTGTCAGACGATACATTACTCTCCATGCACCATCCTAGAATTTGCTTTACTGTGTAGGAGTCCAGTGCTTATCTTTTGTAATCTTCTCTCTGAAGATATAATAGTCAGGCATTTGAGTTTTCTGCAGTAGTCTCTTTGCCTAAAGAGCAATAAAGTCAGATAGGTAGAGGGGACTATTTCCATTAAGAATGGGAAGAGTAACAAGATACAGTCCTCCCTTGGTATCCATAGGGGATTGGTTCCAGGACACCCCATGGACACCAAAATCCATGCACATTCATGTCCTTTAAATAAAATGATGCAGTAAAAGTAATCCCTCTCTAAGTTCTGAATCCTGGTTGGTTGGATGCAAAATCCAAGGACACAGAGGACCAATTGCAATGGGTAGTCGAGGAAAGAAACCATACTTAGATTGAAGGGCTAAGATTACAGAGAAGTTGAAAAGTGGTCTGACCTATCAGAAATGGAAAAGAACTCGAGAGAAGAAAGGAATGGAAGCTTTAGCTTACAATGGGTGTACTTCAGAGTCTTGGATAAAATACAGATTGAGAAAAAGCATTAATTCTATACATGCTTTCTGAGTACTTGTTAGATGCCAGGAAAAATAAAAATGGTAAGAGAGGATCCCCATCTTTCAGGAATTCAAAGACTAACCGGGAAGATATAGGTACAATAAATAAGTAATGCTAATATATTGCAGAAAGTACCATGATAGGAGGCATACAGAGTTACAAAGGAGAGGATCATTCATTCTTTTGAGGGGGCAATGGCTGTTTCAAAAAAGACTTAAACAGTGACAAGAAACAAAGAAGAAAAGTGAAAAAGAATTCTGGTGTAGATATTGGGAGTTGATTTTCATTCTAATTCTGGCTCCATTTGGGTAATTTTATATTAACTTTAAGTAGTTTAAGTACTTCTAAGCTTCAATTCTCTTAACTGTAGAAAGAGAACAATAATCCCTGAAATTTCTATTTAACAGTGTGGTTATAGAAATCAAATGAGATTATATATATGAAAATATTTAAACTATGAAGTGTTATTAAAGTACATGAAGATAATATTTTAATTATTTAAAAAAAGGTAACAGTACTAGACAAATAACATTGAAATTTATATTTTTCTTAGTTAATGTGAATTTGAAATACTGTTATTGGTAAGACAGTAAAAGACCTACATGACAAATGATAATGGAAATAACTACCAACAACAATCAACTTCTTAGTAGTTGCTAAAACTGTGCTAGGTGCTTTACATGAATTACTTGTTTAATTTCTCAATAATTCTAAGTAAAGTATCATTCTCTACATTTTGTTTTACAGATAAGGGAACTGAGGCACAAAGAGTAAATTGTCCAAGGTCACAAAGTTATGGAGCTGCTGGGATTCAAAACTAATCAGTCTGACCCCAGAGCCCACAACTTCAACTACTATGCTGTATACTATACACTAAAAAAAAAAAGCTGCAGGAAGAAAAGAAAGAAAGAGCTTGAAACACTCATGCAGTCACTATAGCAGCCTTGGATTATGTATCTCTAGGTTTCTTGTTATATGAAAAAAAAAATCAACCAGCCCCTTTTTTGTTAAGCCATTGTAGACCTTAATGGGTACAGAATACTACAAAATGAAGAAAAATAAAAAGGAATCCATAAAATTTCTTTAAAATTCTTTGTAGGATTTAAAACTGTTAATCCAAAATTTGCAGTTCACATCAAGGGTAACTCAAAGACCTACGTTTTAAATAACTGACTCAACTAATAAAGAAAAGTATGTCACTCACCCAACAACAGCATACTGTTGCCCCTCGACAATGAGAACTTCAGCAGGTTTCCTTTCTTCTGTAGCTAGAGAGTAAAGCACATAAAAAGACGTAGTGTAAGATGAAACAAAACATTAGAGAAAAAAACTAGGAAATAACTAAGAAAATCCGTATTTAGGGCCTAGAATGATCTAGTTGCTGCAAATATCTACTTTTGGGAAACAATCTGGCACAAAGTAAACACAGTATATTGGATTTGGAATCAGAAAAATTTATTTATTTATTTATTTATTTATTTATTTATTTATTTATTTATTTATCCTTCTTTTTGTCTTTTTAGGGCTGCGCCCACAGCATATGGAGGTTCCCAGCTTAGGGGTCAGTCCGGAGCTGTAGCCACCAGCCTAGGCCACAGCCATAGCAATGCCAAATCTGGGCCACATCTGATCTACACCACAGCTTATGGCAATGCCGGATCCTTAACCCACTGAGCAAGGCCAGGGATTGAACCCACAACCTTACGGTTCCTAGTCAGATTCATTTCTGCTGCACCATGACGGGAACCCCGGAATCAGAAAAATTTAAATTTGAGTTCCAGTACTGCCAATTACTGGCTGCATGGCTATGGGCCAATTACTTAAATGTCTTTTGAGTATCAATATCTGCATCCATTAAAAAGAGAAGACAATATCGACCTTTTAGTGTTGCTGTTACTGAAAGAAATAATGATTACTGTCTGTCCTCTAGGTCTAGGACATGGAAGATGACTGATAAGAAGTAAAGGAAGGAGGCAATCAAGATGGCGGAAGAGTAAGACGTCTCGATCACCTTCTCCCACAAACACATTAAAAAAAAACACATCTACATGTAAAACAACTCACACAGAACATCTAAGGAATGCTAGCAGAAGAACTTAAGCCTCCAAAAAGGGCAAGAAACCCTTGACATAACTGGGAAGAACAGAATAAAAAGGGAGAGAGAGAAGGAATCAGGAAGGGACTAGCATTCCTGTGAGGGAGCTGTGAAGGAGAAAAGGAACACACACCCTGGGAAGCTATCTAACCGACCGAGAGATCAGTTGAGACAGAGGGACCTCAAAGTCGCTGAGTAAAGCGCAACAGCTGGACTGAGGACAAAGTAGAGTGAGAGCCTCACAGATCATCTGCACCACTGCCCTGGACACCACAGCCTGAGAGGCTCGGGCAGGGGCTGGGTGCTGAGACTCAGGCTCTGGAGGTCAGTCCTGGGGAGAAGACAAGATTTGGCTGTGTGGGGACAGCCTCAGGGGCTAAGGAGCAATGCGCCATGGGCAGAGGAGCAGTGTGCTACTGGCTGGGGAGTGGAATGTCACGGCGAGGGAACCCAGAAGGTCTAGGCCTGCAGGAGAAGCAAGGTGCCACTGCTGGGGAGGGTAAGAGGATGAGTGGTGAACTGCCATAGGAATCTCCCTGTGCATACATGCTTGGGCTTTCAGAGGGCAGGGCACCTCTGGTGCAGGTAACAGGTGGCGAAAAGCCAGTTGCTCTTGCTACAGGAGACTGGGAGCTTCTTGTGCCAGCTACGGGTGGCTGGGAACCTCTTGTGTGGGCTAAGGGCAGCAGAGGGCTAAGTCTGACGTGGTGCCTCTTGTGTGATCTACATGCAGCAAGGACTGACCATGGAGGTCATCTCAGAGGCTTTCCACCACTGCGGGCCTGTGAGTGGGCTCCACCTGCCACCCCAGTCACCTCAGGGGTCAGCTTAAAAAAAAAAAAATAGGAAGAAAGAAAAAAGAGGACACTGAAACCAAGCACCACACACTGTTGCCCTCACCCTCCTAGGAACACACCCGACCTGCAGCTGCCACTGCCAAACACTGCGCAGCTTCCAGATGCTTGATCGCAGCCCTTTCCCAAGACCCTACAACTAGAAGCAGCAGTGGCAGCACCTCTTGCGTGGGCTACGTGGGACAGGGTGCTTCTTGCATGGTCTGCAGGAGGTGGGGGCAAACCACCATAGTTATCTTTGACTCCAGAGGTGGGTGTGGCCCGCCACCACTACGGGTCCATGGACAGACACCACTTCTGGCCCCAGTCACCTCAAGGGTACCAGAGGAGGGCACTGTAACCGAACACCACCTGTTGTTGCTCTTGCACCTCTAGGAGCACACCGGCCCTATTGTTGCCACTGCCAAACACTCTGGGCATGCTCACCTGCTTGATCTCTGTCACTTCCCAGGATCCTGAAACTAGGAGCAGCCTGTGCAGCACCTCCTGTATGGACTAAGTGAGACAGGGTGCTTCTTGAATGGTCTGCAGGTGGCAGGGGCAAACCACTGCAGTTATCACCGACTCCAGAGGTGGGCATGGCCTGCTACCACTAGGGGTCCCTGACTGAACAGGCACCACCTGCAGTTCCAATCACCTCAGTGGAGGGCATTGCAATCGAACACTACCTGTTGCTGCTCTCACTCCCCTGGGAACTCACACATCCTGCTGCTGCCACTGCCAAATGCTCTGGGCACCCTGTAAAAGTGACTAGGCTCATTATCACTTCCCAAGGCCCTGCAACTAGGAGTAGGTTGCACTACCTTCCTGCAGGTCCTTGCTGCTGTTAAGAATCCAGAAACCAGGCACTGATTACTAGCCCTACCCACTGCCTCCTTCTCCCTGGAAACACACTCAGCACTCTGGGGATAACAGCCTGCTCACACCGAAGAAAGAGACAGCAAATATTCAAACTCCCATGCCAAAAATAAATAGTAACCCCCCACAAAATACAAAGGGGCACTCTTGCATAGAAGTAGCCCTCCAAGCCTCTAGTTGGCTTCCCTAAACTCACAGAAAAACATAAGCAAGATGAAGAAGCTCAGGAATCATTCCCAGTTAAAAGAACAGAATTCACACAAAGCAGCAAACAAAGAAACAAACTTCTGCAGTCTGACAGACACTGAGTTCTAAAGGGAGGTAGTGAAAATACTGAAGGAATTAAGGCTGAATATCAAAGAATTAAGAGCGGATATGAACAGTAATGCAGATTCCTTTGGAAAGGAACTAGAAAATATAAGGAGGAACATAGAAAAATTAGAAAATTCATTTACAGAGAGGTAAACTGAGCTAAAGGCACTAAACAGCAGAATGAAAAATGCAGAGGAACAAATTAGTGACTTGGAAGATAGAATAATGGAAACCATCCAATCAGGACAGCAAAAGGAAAACTAAATGAAAAAACATGAAAGCAATATAAGAGATCTATGGGATAATATAAAGCAGGGCAATCTACACATAATAGGAATTCCAGAAGGAGAAGAAAAAGAAAAGGGGATTGAAAGTATATTTGAAGAAATTATGTGCGAAAACTTTCCAAATCTAAAGGAAACTGATATCAAGATACAGGAAGCACAGAGGGCCCCAAACAAGTTGAACCCAAATAGGACCACACCAAGACATATTATAATAAAAATGGCAAGAGTTAAAAAGAGGATTCTAAAGGCAGCAAGAGAAAGGCAAAGTGTTAATTATAAGGGAACCCCCCCCCCAAGGCTATCAACTGATTTCTCTACAGGAACGCTATAGGCCAGAAGGAGTGGCAAGATATATTTAAAGTTCTGAAAGGAAAAAATCTGCAACCTAGAATACTCTATTCAGCAAGAATATCACTTCAAATAGAAGGGGAAATAAAGAATTTCTCCAACAAACAAAAGCTAAAGAGTACAGCGATACTAAACCCATTCTAAAAGAAATACTGAACGGCCTTCCCTAAATAAATAAATAAATAAGAAGAAAGACATAGTATGGAGGAAACCACAATTGGAAAGCAATCACTTAAATAAGCCAGCTACAGATCTAAACATGAAGATGTAAAAAAAAAAAAAAAAAAAAAAAAAAAAAAAAAAAAAAAAAAAAAAAAAAAAAAAAAAAAAAAAAAAAAAAAAGACTTCAAAATCATGGTATATGGGGAAGGAGAGTAAGAAAATACAGATTTTTTATTTTAATAATGTGTTTAAGCCTATATAACTATCAGGATAAAGCAAGCAGATACAGGGAAGGGTTAACATACTTAAAAAACAGGGCAACCACAAATCAAAACCAAACATTACATTCACCAAACTAAAAAGAAAGTACTCAAGCATAAAATAAATGGAAATCACCCAACCAAAAAAAAGGGAAGAGAAACATAGAATCAACTGGAAAACAAGGTTTAAAATGGCCATAAATACATATCTATCAATAATTACCTTAAATCTCAATGGACTGAATGCTCCAATCAAAAGACACAGAGTAGTGGCAGATTGGATAAAAAATCAAAAACCTACAATCTCCTGTCTACAAGAGACTCACCTTAAGGCAAAGGGCACATATAGATTGAAAGTGAAGGGATGGAAAAAGATATTTCATGCCAATGGCCAAGACAGGAAAGCAGGAGTTAAAATGAAGGCCATAAAGAAAGACAAAGAAGGACACTAACTAATGGTAAAAGGATCCATTCAAGAAGAGGATATTGCAATCGTCAATATATATGCCCCTAACATAGGAGCACCCAGATACCTACAACAAACACCAACGATAAAAGGAGAAGATGGGAAGACAATCATAGCAGGAGACTTTAACACCCCATTCACATCAATGGACAGATCCTCTAGACAGAAAATCAATGAGGCAATAGAGATCCTAAATAACAAAAGAGAAAAGTTCGACTTATCGACATTTTCAGGACATTAAGTCCAAAAATATCAGAACATACATTCTTCTCAAGTGCACATGGAACATTCTCAAGGATTAATCACATACTGGGGCACAAAGCTAACCTCAACGAATTTAAGAGTATAGAAATTATTTCAAGTATTTTCTCTGACCACAATGGCATGAAACTAGAAATAAGCCATAGGAAAAGAAATAAGAAAAAACTACGTGGAGACTAAAAAACATGGTACGGAAAAACCAATAGGTCAATGAGGAAATCAAGAAGGAAATTTAAAAAAAACCTCGAGAGAAATGATAATGAAGACACAACCACTCAAAATCTATGGAATGCTGCAAAAACAGTGCTCAGAGATAAGTTCATAGCAATACAGGCCTTCCTCAAAAAAGAAGAAAAATCTCAAATCGATAACTTAATGCACCACCTAAATGAATTAGAAAAAGAAGGGAGTTTCCTTCGTGGCTCAGTGGTTAACAAATCCAACTAAGAACCATGAGGTTGCAGGTTCGATCCCTGGCCTTGCTCAGTGGATTAAGGATCCGGTGTTGCCGTGAGCTGTGGTGTAGGTTGCAGACGCGGCTCAGATCCCACGTTGCTGTGGCTGTGGCGAAGGCCAGCAGCTACAGCTCCTGTTAGACCCCTAGCCTGGGAACCTCCACATGCTGCAGGTGTGGCTCTACATAAAGGCAAAAAGACAAAAAAAAAAAAGAAAAAGAAGAACAAACAAAACCTAAAGTCAGCAGAAGGAAGGAAATCATAAAGATCAGAGAGGAAATCAATAAAATAGAGATTCAAAAAAACAACTGAAAAAAATAAAACCAAGAGCTGGTTCTTTGAAACGGTAAACAAAACTGACAAACCTCTGGCCAGACTCACCAAAAAAGGAGAGAAAAAAACGCAAACAGACAAAATAAGAAATGAAAATGGAGAAATCACAATAGATATTGCAGAAATACAAAAACCCAAAAGAGAATACTATGAACAATTGTATGCCAACAAATTTGACAACCTAGAAGAAATGGACAGCTTTCTAGAGCCTTACAGCCTGCCAAAACCGAATCAAGAGGAAATAGATTAACTGAACAGACCAATCACTAGAAATGAAATTGAATATGTCATAAAAACACTCCCTACAAATAAAAGTCCAGGATCAGATGGCTTCACAAGCAAATTCTATCAAGCATACAAAGAGGAACTTATATTCATCTTCCTTAAACTTTTCCAAAAGGTTGAAGAAGGAACACTCCCAAAGACATTCTATGACCCTACCATCACCCTAATACCAAAACCAGACAAAGATACCACCGAAAAAAGAAAACTATAGGCAAATATCTCTGATGAATATAAACGCAAAAATTCTCAACAAAATTTTAGCCAACCTAATCCAACAACATGTAAAAAAAATCATACACCACGACCAAGTGTGATTCATCCCAGGTTCGCAAGGATGGTTCAACATACTCAAATCAATCAACGTAATACACCACATTAACAAAAGAAAAGTCAAAAACCACATGATCATGTCAACAGACGCAGAAAAAGCATTTGACAAAATCCAACATCCATTCATGATAAAAACTCTTACCAAAGTGGGTATAGAGGGAACATACCTTAACATAATAGAAGCCATTTATGACAAATCCACAGCAAATATAACACTCAATGGAAAAAAGCTGAAAGCCTTCCCACTAAAACCTGGAACGAGACACGGATGCCCACTCTCACCACTGTTATTCAAGTAGTATTAGAAGTCCTAGCCACATCAATCAGACAAACCAAAGAAATAAAAGGTATCCAAACTGGAAGAGAAGAGATAAAATTGTCACTGTGTGCAGATGACATGACACTATATATAGAAAACACTAAGGACTCAACCCAAAAACTACTTGAGTTGGTCAACAAACTCAGCAAAGTATTAGGATATAAGATTACCATTCAGAAATCAGTCGCATTTCTGTATACTAACAATGAAATATTAGAAAAGGAAGATAAAAACACCTTTTAAAATTGCGCCCCAAAAAATTAAATACCTGGGAATAAACCTGACCAAGGAGGTGAAAGACTTATATGTTGAGAACTATAAAACATTAATCGAGGAAATTAAAGAGGATGTAAAGAAATGGAAAGATATTCCATACTCCTGGGTTGGAAAAATTAATACTGTAAAAATGGCTGTACTACCCAAAGCAGTCTACAGATTCAATGCAATTCCTATCAAATTACGCATGACATTTTTCACAGAACTAGAACAAACAATCCACAAATTTATATGGAACCACAAAAGAACTGCAAAAGCAATCCTGAGGAACAAAAACCAAGCAGGAGGCATAACTCTCCCAGACTTCAGGCAATATTACAAGGCCACAGTAATCAAGATGGTGTGGTACTGGTACCAAAACAGACATACAGACCAATGGAAGAGAACAGAGAACCCAGAAATAAACCCAGACACCTACGGTCAATTGACAAAGGAGGCAAGAATATAAAATGGGGAAAAGTCTCTTCAGTAAGCAGTGCTGGGAAAACTGAGACTTGCATATAAATCAGTGAAACCAGAACACACTCTCACACCATGCATGAAAATAAACTCAAAATGACTTAAAGACTTAAACGTAAGACAAGATACCACTAAACTCCTAGAAGAGAACATAGGCAAAACATTCTCTGATATCAACCTTACAAATGTTTTCTCAGGTCAGTCTCCCAAAGCAACAGAAACAAAAGCAAAAATAAACCAATGGGACTTAAACAAACTGACAAGCTTTTGCACAGCAAAGGAAACCATTAAAAAGAAAAAGAAAAGATAACTTAAAGAATGGGAGAAAATAGTTTCAAATGATGCAGCAGACAAGGGCTTAATCTCTAAATATACAAACAACCTTTACAACTCAACAGCAAAAAAGCCAACAACCCAATGGAAAACGGGCAAAAGACCTGAATAGACATTTCTCCAAAGAAGATATGCAGATGGCCAACAAACACATGAAAAAACGCTGAACATCACTGATCATTAGAGAAATGCAAATCAAAACTATC
Organism: Catagonus wagneri; assembly: GCA_004024745.2. Taxonomy (NCBI): domain Eukaryota; kingdom Metazoa; phylum Chordata; class Mammalia; order Artiodactyla; family Tayassuidae; genus Catagonus; species Catagonus wagneri. Next base: position 20,154,858 of record PVHT021183519.1, read on the forward strand.
ACGAGGTAGCACCTCACACCAGTCAGAATGGCCATCATTAATAGGTCCACAAATAGCAGGTGCTAGAGAGGGTGTGTAGAAAAGGGAACCCTCCTGCACTGTTGGTGGGAATGTAAATTGGTACAACCACTATGGAAAACAGTATGGAGGTACTTTAGAAAACTATACATAGAACTACCATATGACCCAGCAATCCCACTCTTGGTCATATATCTGGACAAAATTTTCCTTGAAAAATACACATGCACCCTCATGTTCATTGCAGCACTATTTACAATACCCAAGACATGGAAACAAACAACCTACCACTTCCTAGCTGTGAAACTTTAGGCAAGTTGCTTAACCTCTTTATGTTTCAGTTTCCATATTTGTTAAATGAAAATACTAACAGTGTCTAGCTCATGGACCCATAAATGAGATAACAATGTAACAAACTGTCTAGCATCATGGAAGCACTAAATTAATAGTGACTGCTATCCATTAACCTTTACCTCTCTAATGCCTTCCAAAGTAGCTAGTAATTCAATAAATGGATGATTACTGAATGAATCATAACCAAGGATCCTCAACTCTGTATGAACTAGTTAAATACTAATGGATTTCGATAGCATATACTGTCATTTCTCTCAAAGGAAAACAAAACACTGGGACAGAAGCAGAGTATACAATAGAAACCTCCTACAAAGTGGAAGTTAACATAGTTCACTCCGCAGCGGAAAAAAAAAATCAACATTGTTAATTCAATGATTTTATACTTATGATTTTAATTCAAAAACTGTATTGTGTACATGACAGTGGACTTCAAGACAATGAGCTCTTTGGGGACAAAAACCATGTCTCAGTCATCTAGCACAGCACCTCACACAGTGGAAAGTCAATCAAACATTGATGAGTAATACGAAAGAAGAGATGAGTAATAAGCCTTAAATTTTAAAACTTGTGATTTAGGATTATAAGAGTGTTTTATTTTTCTTTTAGTCTTTGCCAGTTGAACACTTTCACCTTGCTAACACCATACAATCAATCAAAACATTGTGACTACCATCCAACATTCTTATTTACTAAAAACGGTCACTAAGAACAGAAATTTACTTAATTCCTTAATTCTTCTCTCTGTTCCAAATGAATTACTCTATATTACATCAGCCCTTAACCCCTTCTCTTTTGTTACAGTGATAGAAGACGTAGCCCCTTCTCTTTAACTCAGTCGATTCCAATGACCCTAGACCACAATCACTCTGTGTCACTCTGGTCTTAAATTGGCCTTCTTCCTCCTTCTGTTAAGCACAAACATATAATTCTGCTTCTTCTACCCTAAAACTCTTTTTTCAGTTCCCTGACAGAATTTAAAAGTAATACTCTAATTTCTCTTATGTCTCTAGCTGCTACTTCATCACTCACTTTCTCTTCACAGGCAAACTTGTTGAAAAGGAAGGCTTACACTTGTCTACCCTTTGTTGACATACATGTTACTTAGCACTGAATCTGACAATCACTGAGTCAGATACAATCTGACTCTATCAATCAGTGAATTACTAAGACTACACATGACTTCCTATGTGTCGAATAAATGGTCACTATTTGCATTTTACTTAAGTCTTTCTCCTACAGTACAGGTGCATTTTACGCAAACATGATAAAATTTAAAAATACTTCCCTGTAAAAATATTGAATTTCATTAAATGCAGGCCAAACAAAAGGGCAGGAACGTAGCCCTGCTCATCAGCAAACAGGATGCCTAAAGTCCTCCAGGGCACACAAATACCTCTAATCACATCAGAGACAAAGCAGTACCCACTAGAGGGAGAAGACTCAGCTTCACCCACCAGTGGTCAGGCACCAGTCCCTCCATTCAGGAAGCCTGCCACAAGCCCCTGTATGAACTTCACCACAAGGGGGCAGACAACAGAATCAAGAGAGGATTCAACCCTGTAGCCTGCAAAAGAAGACCACACAGAAAGCTAGACAAAATAAAAGGCAGAGAAACATGAGCCAGATCAAGGAATAAGACAAACACCAAAAGAACAGCTAAGTGAAGTGGATGTAAGCAACCTACATGAAAAAAACTTTAATGACAGTATAATCCTAGATCTCTGGGGAAAAACGGAGGCAAGATCAATAAATTATAAGACTTTTTTTTTTTTTTTTGTCTTTTTAGGGCCGCACCTGTGGCATATGGCTCATAACTGGTGTTGCTGTCATTGTGCTGTAGGCTGGCAGCTGCAGCTCCAATTCGATCCCTAGCCTGGGAAGCTCCACATGCCGTGGGTACAGCTCTAAAAAGCAAAAAAGAAAATAGAAAAAAAAAGAAAATTGAAATCACATCAAGTATCTTTTCTGACTACAATGCTGTAAGACTAGTAATCAACAAGAAAAAAAACAGCAAAAAGCACAAACAGATGGAGTCTAAAAAGCATGCTACTAAACAATCAAGGGATCACTGAAGAAATCAAAGAGGAAATTATAAAATACCTAGAAGCAAATGACAACAAAGACACAACAATCCATAATCTATGAGATGCAGCAAAAGCAGATCTAAGAGGGAAGTTTATAGCAACACAATCTAACTCAGAAAACAAGAAAAATCTCAAATAACCTAACTTTACACATAAAGCAACTAGAGAAAGAAGAACAGACAAAACCCAAAGTTAGCAGAAGGAAAGAAATCATAAAAATCATAACAGAAATAATGAGACAGAAATTAAGAAAATCATAGAAAAGATCAAACTAAAAGCTGGTTCTTTGAAAAAATCAACAAATTGATAAACCCTTATCCCAACTCATCAAAAAAAAAAAAAAAAGAGAGAGGACTCAAATCAATAAAAACAGAAATGAAAAAGAAGTTACAATGGACATCACAGAAATACAAAGGATCATAGAGACTACTACAAGTAACTATACGCCAATAAAATGGATAACCTAGAAGAAATGGACAAACTCTTAAAAATGCAGAATCTTCAGGAGTTCCCTTTGTGGCTCAGTGGTTAACGAATCTGACTAGGAACCATGAGGTTGCGGGTTCGATCCCTGGCCTTGCTCAGTGGGTTAAGGATCCAGTGTTGCATGAGCTGTGGTGTAGGTTGCAGACGCGGCTTGGATCCCGCATTGCTGTGGCTGTGGCGAAGGCCAGCAGCTAGAGCTCCTGTTAGACCCCTAGCCTGGGAACCTCCATATGCTGTGGGTGCGGCTCTACATAAAGGCAAATAGACAAAAAAAAAAAAAAAAAAATGCAGAATCTTCTAAGACTGAACCAGGAAGAAACAGAAACAATGAAAAGACTAATCTCAAGTACTGAAATTGAAACTGTGATTAATAAATTTCCAAGAAACAAAAGTCCAGGACTGGATGGCTTCACAGGCAAATTCTATCAAACTCTTCAGAGAAGAGTTAGCACCAACCCTTTTGAAACTATTCCAAAAAACTACAGAGGAAGGAACACTCCCAAACTCATTCTATGAAGCCATCATCATCCTAACACCAAAACCAGACAAAGTACTATAAAAAAAGAAAATTACAAGCCAATATCATTGATGATCATAGATGTAAAAACCTGCAACAAAATACTAGCAAACCAAATTCAGACAACACATTAAAAGGAACATACACCATGATCAATGGTATTTATCCCAGGGATGCAAACCTTTTTCAATATCCCCAGATCAATCAGTGTGATACACCATATTAACAAACTGAAGAATAAAAACCACATGATCATATCAAATGATGCAGAAGAGCTTTTGATAAAATCTAACACTCATTTCTGATAAAATCTCTCCAGAAAATGGACATAGAGGAAACTATCTCAACATAATAAAGGCCATATATGACAAACCCACAGGTAAACATCATACTCAACAGTGAAAAGCTGAAAGAATTTCCCCTAGGAGCAGGAACAAGACAAGGATGTCCACTCTTGCCACTTTTATTCAACATAGTTTTGGAAGTCCTAGTCACAGCAATCAGAGAAGAAAAAGAAATCAAAGGAATTCAAACTGGACAGGAACAAGTAAAACCATCACTATTTTCAGATGACATGATACTATACATAGAAAAATCCTAAAAACACTCCCAGAAAACTGTTAGAGGTCATGAATGAATTCAGTAAAGTTGCAGGATACAAATTTATACACAGAAATCTCTTTCATTCCTATATACTAACAATGAAGGATCAGAAAGAGAACTTAGGGAAATATCCCCATTTACCATTGCATCAAAAAGAATAAATACCTACAAATAAACCCACCTAAAGAGAAAAAAAGACCTGTACTCTAAAAAGTATAAGATGCTGATCAAAGAAATAAAGATGACACAAAGAGATGAAAAGGGATACCATGCCCTTGGACTGGAAGAATCGATATTGTCAAAATAACTATACCCAAGGCAACCTACAGATTCAATGCAATCCATATCTAATCACTAATATCATTTTTCACAGAACTAGAACAAAAAATTTTTAAATGTGTATAGAAATGCAAAAGACCCCAAACAGCCAAAGCAATCCTGAGAAAAAGGAGCTGGGGAATCAGGCTCTCTGACTTCAGTCTAGATTACAAATCTACAGTAATCAAAACAGTATGGTACTGGCATAAAAACAGAAATATAAATCAGTGGAACAGTATAGAAAGTCCAGAAATAAACCCACACTCCTATGGTCAACTAATCTACAATAAAGAAGGGAAGAATATACAATGGAGAAAAGACAGTCTCTTCAATAAGTGGTGCTGGGAAAAATGGACAGTTACATTAAAAAAATGAATAAAATTATAACATCTCTAACACACCATATACAAAAATAAACTCAAAACGGATTAAACAAATTGACAGAACACTGTAAAACAACCATGTTAAAATTTTTTTAAATGGATTAAAGACCTAAAATATAAGAATGTATACTATAAAACTCTTAAGAGGAAAATGGGCAGAACACTCTCTGACATAAACCACAGCAGTATCTCTTCAGATCCATCTCCTGGAATAATGAAAATAAAAATAAACAAATGAGACCTAATTAAACTTAAGTTTTTGCACAGCAAAGGAAACCATAAACCAAATGAAAAGACAACCAGACACTGAGAAAAAAATCTTTGCAAATGAAGCAACTGACAAGGGATTAATCTGCAAAATATATAAACAACTCATAGAGCTCAATATCAAAAAAATAAACAACTCAATTTAAAAATAGGCAGAAAATTTAAATAGACATTTCTCTAAAGACAGACAGCCAAAACATACATGAAAATATGCTCAACATTGCTAATTATTAGAGAAATGCAAATCAAAACTACTATGAGGTACCACTTTACACCAGCCAGAACAGCCATCATCAAAATGCCTATAAACAATAAATTCTGGAAAGGGTGTGGAAAAAAAGGGAGTGGCATTACACTGTTGGTGGGAATGTAAATTGGTGCAACCACTGTGGAAAACACTATGGACATTCCTCAAAACACTAAAAACAGAACTACCATTTGATCCAACAATCCCACTCCTAGGTATCTACCTGTAAAAATCTGTAATTCAAAAAGATAAGTGCACTTTGGGAGTTCCTGTCGTGGCTCAGTGGTTAATGAATCCGACTAGGAACCATGAGGTTGCGGGTTCGATCCCTGGCCTTGCTCAGTGGGTTAAGGATCCAGGGTTGCCGTGAGCTGTGGTGTAGGTTGCAGACGCAGCTCGGATCCTGCGTTGCTGTGGCTATGGTGAAGGCCGGCAGCTACAGCTCCTGTTAGACCCCTAGCCTGGGAATCTCCATATGCCGTGGGTGTGGCCCCAGATAAGGCAAAAAAAAAAAAGATAAGTGCACCTCAATGTTCATTGCAGCACTATCTACAAGTGTCTTCCAAGACAAGACATGGAAGCAACCTAAATGTCTATCAAAAGAGAAATGAATAAAGAAGATGCACATATATACAACAGAGTATTATTCATCCATAAAAAAAGAATAAAATAATGCCATTTGCAGCCACATGGATGGACCTAGAGATTATCATATTAAGTGAAGTTAGTGAAAGACAGACATCATATGCTATCACTTATATGTGGAATCTAAAAAAAGGATACAAATGAACTTATTTCTAGAAGTGAAATAGACTCACAGACTTTCAAAACAAACTAATGGTTAAACTTAACGGTTACCAAACAAACTTATAGGGACAGGCTGGGGGGAGGGATGGATTGGGGGTCTGAGATTGGCATATGTACACTGTGGAATATGAAATGTCTGGCCAGTGGGGGGCCTGCTGTATAGCACAGAGAATTTTACCCAATATTCTGTGCTAGCCTATATGGAAAAAGAACTGAAAAAGAATGGATGTGTATATCCATGTAACTGAATCACTTTGTTGTACAGCAGAAATTGCCATAAAATTATAAATTAACTATTCAATAAAAGTTTAAAAAAATGAAAAAAAAATTCCAGATCATTATTTGTACCAAAGTCCTTAACCCTAGAAGCCTCATGCCTTCTCATTTTAAACAACGTAACAACAGTATCATTATTATGGATTACTGTGAGGGTAACTGGAGTAACGTATATAAAGCACTTGGTCCTATGTCTGGCATGTGGTTAATACTCAATAAATATCTGAAATCATTATTATAAATTACCACAGATATTCTTCCAGTTAACTACTTAATAACTAGGCTGGGAATATTAGTTCTAAGCTTTCTAAGAGGCACTGTCAATTAAAGAATTATTAAGCATTCCTACAAAATGAACAAAAAATACAAAACTGAAAAAGTTTGTAAGAGTACACATACCACCAGATTTTTTTTCAGGTAAAGCAATCTTTCCATCTGCTATAGAATCAACAAGATCTTGAAATTCTGCAGGAACATCAGCTTGCTTCCAACGCTCATTGTCTAAGAGGAGGCTATTCAAAAGTATATATACATTTTTAAAAAAGGCAGATAAACTTTAATATTTCAATACCATCTCCTTCGTTGAAAAAATAAAAAAGGAAAAGCTCCATGAGTACACAAGACTTCCATTATGTATTTAAGATGACAGGTATCTTAAATTCAAGTACAGCCCATGCAATACAAGGCATCGAGTTTTTAAAAAGCAATTGCCATTAGCTGTTGTTAGTATATAGACTTGTAAAAGTGCTAAACACTTAATAAATTGAAATCATTCATAAACAGTATGAATAGTTTCAGAAAATATTTCCCTTTTTATGTCTCTTAGTCTAATCAAGAAGAGTGGTAAGACATAATTAACTTCATTTAGAGTGGAAAAGGAAAAGTCAATCTGTTAGGATTTTCCTATGTACTTTAATGGAAATAAACATTCTAATTCCACTTTCAAAAGCTAAGAAATGTGCTTTTAATTCTAAAATATGTCTTTAATTAAAAAAAATTTGCCAAGGGTTTTAGTTGGCCAATCAATGAAGTTTCCTCTTTCAAACATAATTGTGTTTTGTAAAGGAAAGGAAAAATACTGAAGAACAGAATGAACATGGTCATAATACCTGAGCTTGGTTTTTCTCTCTTCATGAAACCTGTTTACAAATTTATGAGCTTGGCTCTGAAGTGTTCCAAGTAATGACATGCTTTTTCTTCCACAGATCTGTTCAGTGTCTAAAATGAATGTTTCCATTAATCTGGAAAGTGTTATGAATTCTGTGGAATTTAGCTTCTCAAGAAAACCATCCTAAATTTTAAAGATAACAAAACATCACGAGTTATTTTAACACCAAATATGGATGAGCTATAAAATCAACTTAAAACAAATATTACTGTTAACTACATTATTTTTATAATAGCTATATTAATTCCTAAAAATTATTTTAAAATAATTTTTAATGAAATTTCCCAATATTTTAGTCCCAAAAATTGAACACTAAAAGATTAAGATGTCTAAATTTCATTCTGACCCCTTTATAATATACTAGCTCAAATAAAGCAGGTCATACTATATAATTTTCAAAATACTGGAGTGTAACTAAATTTATTAATAAATTATTTGGCTAGTTATACACACAAATGTATAGAAAACTGTATGTTAATTTTAAATTAATTATTAAGGTATTGATATATGTATCAATATATGTATTTTAATCATTTATTTGTAAAGCATGCTTAAGTTTTCCTATTTCTTTTATTTGGATTTATTTGTTTAATTTACATTTCAACATCTCCCTAACAGAACATACCAGTATCTTAGTAAGTGTTAAAAATATAATAAGCACTATGTGGAACATAGGAACACAAGAAAGGATAGAGTCTAGATTTTCAAAAAAAATTAGTCTATGTAAAAAATATCTAAAGTTTATCAAAACAACTAACCTTTGCTCTTGACATGAGAAATTTGACTGCTCGATCATGGCATATATCTGAGGCACTATATAGTAACTCCTGGATATTATTTGCCAGCTTTCCTAGCTCTAAGTCAGTTAATTTCATGTCTTCATTGACCCTGAAAATGATAAAAATAAATTAAGTCACAGAAACTTGTGAACACATTGTTTTCCAAAGGTGACATACCAATAAAAACCAAAACCCCATAAAATTCACAATTGAGGGAAAATTCTGTGATGTATCATCACATACTTTTATTTTTGTGGTGGAGCATCACATAAGCTCAGATAATACAAATAAATATATATTTGCTTTTTAGGGCCACACTTGTGCCATATGGAAGTTCCTAGGCTAGCAGTCGAATCGGAGCCATAGCCGCCAGACTACACCACAGCCACTGCAACGTGGGATCCAGGCTGTGTCTATGACCTACACCACAGCTCATGGAAACGCCAGATCCTTAACCCAGTGAGCAAGGCCAGGGATCAAACTCGCATACTCATGGATACTAGTCGGATTTGTTTCTGCTGAGCCACGATGGGAACTCCAGATAACACAAATATATTTTACCCTAATCTTATATAAGAACAACTTCTCTCTGTGCTGTAGTATTTTTAACACTTAGTTCAGACTTTGACTGGAAATTCTGCAAAAACTATAGCAAAAAAAAAAATTTTTTATTAGGTATTACAAGGTGGTAGACGTGGCAGGTTGTAAACAGGTGCATAGCAAAGGAAACCATTAACAAAGACAACCCACAGAATGGGGAAAAATATTTGCAAACAAAGCAATTAACAAGGGATTTATCTTCAAAAAATAACAACAGCTCATACAGTTCAATATCAAAAAACAAGCAACCCAATCAAAAAGTGGGCAGAAGATCTAAATAGCCATTTCTCCAAAAGAGACCAGCAGATGGCCAAAAAAAAAAACATGAAAAGTGATCAACATCACTAATTAGAGAAATGCAAATCAAAACTATAAGGAACTATCATCTCACACCAGTCAGAATGGCCATTATCAAAATGTCTACAAACAATAAATGCTACAGAAGGTGTGGGTAAAGGCAAACCCTCCTAAACTATTGGAGGGAATATAAGTTGGTGTAACCATATAGAGAACAGTATGAAGGTTGCTTAAAAATCTAAATACAGAACTACCATATGATCTAGCAATCCCACTCCAGGGCATTTATCCAGATAAAATTGTAATTCAGTAAAACCCAGTGTTCTCTGCCACACTATTTACAAAAGCCAAGACATGGGAGCAACCAAAATGTCCATCAACAGAGGACTGGATAAAGAAGATGTGAGATACAAACACACACACACACACACATACATACATACAATGGAATATCCCTCAGGCATAAAATAAGGCCATCTGTAGCAAGATGGATGGACCCAGAAATTACATTAAGTGAAGTAAGTCAGAGAGAGAAAGACAAATATGAGATCAAAAATATTTGGAATCTAATAGAAATTATACAATAGAACTTATTAAATAAAAATGGGCTCAAAGATTTTGAAACCAAACTTATGTTTTCCAAAGGGGAAATGTGTAGGGGGTAGGGATAAATTACAGAGTTTCGATTTATATATACCCACTACTATATATAAAATAGGTAACAGGGACCTACTATATATATAGCACAGGGAAATTTACTTACTACTGTGCAGTGACTTACATGGGAAAAGAATCTCAAAAGGACTGGATATATGTATATGTAAAACTAATTTACGCTGCTGTACACCTGAAATTAACACAGCTTTGTAACTAAACTACATTCCAATAAAGTTAAAAAAATACTATGAGACTGCATTTACTTTAAAGGAATCTCAAATTGTATGGCAGATTTCTAGTTTTCTTTTAATATCTTTTCTCTCTTCTGCCATAGTAATAGTTTTAGCTATCAAAGAGCCAACAAGCTAGAGACTATTTCTCAAGCCCCTCTCCCAGCTAGATCTAAGCCAGTAGGATGTAGGAGTGCAAATTTGGGATCACGCTCCTAAAAAGAAAGGATAAAACGTGAACAAATTTATGTGAAAGCAACAGAGAACAAATCTCAAATTTATATGTATTTGCAACATGTATAAGGCATCTTGGAAGAACAAAAGGCAGAAAAAATTACTCTATCAGATATGAAGACTAAAAAGCTATCATAACTAATACAATTTTACAATGGCATTGCTGCAAAGACAGACAAGTAAACAAAACAGAGTCTAGAAACAGACTCACACAAACACAAATAATTTAAGGCAAGAGTGGCAATCTAGCATTGGGTAAGAAAGTCTTTTCAATAAATGCTATAAAGTCCAAAAGATATCCATACAGGAAAAAAGAAAACCTCACACAAAAGTTAATTCCATATGGATTGTAAACATAAATGTGAAAGGGACAGGAACAAAGTTTCTAGAAGAAAACATAAGAGAACATCATCAAGGTCTTAGAGTAGGGAAAGATTTCTTAAATAGGACACATAGCAAAGCACAACCGTGAAAGTAAAGAATGAATCATAGCATTGTATTAAAATTAAGAACTTGTATTCACCAAAGACCTCAATAAGAGAGTGAAAATCAGCGCAAAGAGAGGGAGAAGACAGTGGCAGTAAGGACACTGACAAACGGCTGTGTTGAGACTACATAAACAACTCTCATAGCAAAACCAAAAGAGAAATGGGCAAAGGGCTTAATAGGCACGTCACAGAAGAGGATATCCAAACAACCAATGAATATATGAGAAGTGATCTCTTACCAATCATCAGCGAAATAAAAATTCAAACTTTTACACCTGTGATATACCCACCAAAATGGCTAACATGATGGATAAAACCAAGAGTGAAGGAAGATGTTTTGATAGGAACCCATCTACACAGCTGACAGTATGTAAAGGAGAGTACAATCTCTTTGGGAAATGGTTTGGAATTAGTTAAACGGACTATTCACATACTTATTCATTCCTAGGTATATATTCAACAGAACTGCTTATGACACATACACCAAAGACATCTACAAGAATGCTCACAACAATCAAACTGAAAATAATCCAGATTTCATTAATAGCAGTATGAATAAATACATTGTAGTGTAGGCAAAAAGAGGAACATTTATATACAAATAAAAATAAACTACTGCTACATGTAACAACTTAGAAAAATATCACAAACATCAAGTTGAAAAAGAAATTAGAGACAAAGAACATGACTCCATTTATGTTTCTATTTATATAAAGTTTAAAAGCTAGAAAAACCAATAATTTTAATGGTTTCCTTTAGGAAAAAGTGAAGGCAGAGTGGCAAGGGAGGGGCTTCTAGAAAGCTGATAATGTTCTATTTCTTTTTCTTTTTAGGGCCACACCCACAGCATATGGAAATTTCTGGACCAGGAGTCCAATAGGAGCTGCAGCTGTGACCTACAGTGCAGCTTGTGGCAATCCCGGATCCTTAACCCACTGAGGTAGGCCGGGGATAGAACAACCCATTTCCTCACAAGCACAATATAGGGGCCTTACCCCACTGAGCTACAACGGGAACTCCTGTAATATTCTATTTCTTAACCTGAGTGGTGATACATCAATATGTTCAGTTCGTTATAATTAATTGAACTAAACAGTTATAACTGGTACATTTCCCTATATGTGCACTATATTCCAATTAAAAAGTTAAAACAAAAAGTAAAGAGAGACGTTCCTTCATGGCTCAGCAGGCTAAGGATTCAGTGTTGTTACTGCTGTGGCTTAGGTTACAACTGTGGCACGTGTTCTATCAGTGGTCCAGGAACTTCCAAAGTTACCAGCACAGTCCAAAGAAAGTAAGTAAATAAAGAGAGTATCTGTCTTTGTTCTTTCCTTCCTGCTGCTACAGATGGAAATGAGATGATAAAAGCTGGAACAGCCACCTAAGACACAGGTGGAAGCTACACAATGAAATGGTAGAGCTACCTTCTTAGCTCTGGACCGTCTACCTCTGAATTGTTACAGGAGAGAAACAAAATTTTGTATTGTTTAAGCGAGAGATGTTTGTTTTAATCTCTTTTTTTTTTCTTTTTATGGCCACCCATGCCAGAATATGGAAGTTCCCAGGCTAGGGGTTGAATTGGAGTTGCAGCTGCAAGCCAATGCCATGGCCACAGAAACACTGGATCCAAGCTGCATCTGTGACCTATACCACAGCTTGCCACAATGCCAGATACTTAACCCACTGGGTGAGGACAGGGATCAAATTTACATATTCTAGAGACAACATTGGGTCCTTAACCCATTGAGCCACAATGGGAACTCCCTGTTTTTAATCTCTTTTAACAACGGTTTTAGACTGTACTCTAACCAGTAAATGAGAAAATGTAAGCCTGAACAGAGAAAAAAATATTTTACTAATATACAGTTCAGGGCTTGTTTTATTTATTTTCTTCGGTGGGGAGGGGAAATGTTTATAACTACAGCCTTCATAAGCTCCTGGGTCATAAGCTGACATATAAAAATGAACAAAAGTACTGAGTTTTTATTATTCTTAATAATAACTAAATACAAACTATGTTCTTGGGCCAGAAATATTTTACTGGTTTTGTTTTGCTGTTGTTCTTTCTATTCAGAAGATTACTGGGACAACTGGTGAATTCTGAATAGGGTCTGTGGATTAGATGGTAATAACGTATCAATGTCTTGATTTTAATTGGTATATTACAGTCACTTAAAAGAGTGTTACTGTAATTGGGAAATATACACTGAAGTATTTAGGCCATCAATTCTGCAATCTATTGTCAAATGACTGAAAAAAAAATATTAACATGAGAGACAAAGAAAGGAGAGAGAAAAAAAGAAAAGAAGCGAAAAAGAGGGCAATGTAATCAACTATAACTGGGGAACCAAGGTGAAGGATATATGAGTGTTCTGCACTATTCTGGCAACTTTTCTGTAAATTTGAAATTATTTCAAACGTTTAAAAAAGTAGTATTTAAAAAGATAGTGTGATCTACTTGAAAACCTGTCTTCGAAAAACTAAAAACTGTAAATCAAACAAATCCTCTTAATATACAAAATACAATGGTGACAAAGTCAAAGAAACATAGGTAATACTGACCAAAGTTCCAATACAGGTTTTGCCACTAATGACTTTAAATACTCCAAATTTACAGCACATAATTAAATGGTTCCTTTCCAGTCTTAAGATTCTACAATTCTCATACTTCCAATGCTTACCTCCTTACCTTCCATACATTTTCAAAAAGATTCATGTTTCAGGAAATTAATTTTTTTTTAAATTAAATTCCAAGACCAAAGTTTACATGGTTTTTCAATATACTGAATAATCAATTTTATTGAAACCATTAATAAGATGAGTCAAAATCTTGTTAATTTGGCAGCAATCACCATACTCACATAATATCCACACCTCCTGGAGTAGCAGATGATGATGTCTGCTCTTTGCTGGATGAAGAATCAGTAGTACATTCTGGTTCAGATACCGAATCACTGCTGCAGGGCTCACTATTTGGAGATGCATTTCTTTGAGAGGTAGTGTCGACTGCTATAGGTGTTAATTCACTCTCACTGAATGCATCACTTATAAACATGCCTTCATGGATTAAATAAGCCACCTCTGTATCCAGTGAATTATCTTTTGCAGCATTCTTCTGTTGTGAAATCTCTTCCAATTCTCTAGTCCTTTGGTTTTTGTCAAGAACTGAGAGAACAACACTGTGAATGATATTTAATGTTGCCTACAAAAAAACAGGATACATTTTTAAAGGATTTATAATATTTTGTACCTAAAGTTCCCATAAGTGAAATCTTTGTACTTTTGAACATCTTACAGATGAGTCAAGGTCATGTATATCAGAATTTCTACCTATTTTTTATTACACAGTAAAAGTACTTGTGAAAAAAAAAAACTGCTCAAGAGAAGTAGGTTCCCTAAAGCTTAGGTTTCTTATTTTAATTATTTTTTAAATGGAAAGCTCCCTAAAATACATTTCATATTTCTTTAATCTTGTAAATAGGTTACACTAAATATAACTTGTCTTTGAGAGGATAAATTCATTGATGTGCTTGATTAAAAGAACAAAAAAATCCATATTTTTTGGCTTACCATGCCAAAGCTTACATCCATATCTCTCTCCCCATCTCACACCTTTCATCTATTCACTGCTCTCCAGACATCTTGGTTCTCTTTTTTTTTTTTTTTAATTCTGTGATAATCACTTTTTTTAATTTTAATTTTTTCCATTATAGTTGGTTTACAGTGTTCTATTAATTTCCACTGTACAACAAAGTGACCCATTCACACACACCCATTCTTTTTCTCATGGAACTTCATCAAATTCCATCACAAGTGACTAGATTTAGTTCCCCACGCTACACAGCAGGATCTCATTGCTTATTCACTACGAATGCAATAGTTTGCATCTATTAACCCCAAACTCCCAGTCCATCCCACTCCCTCCCCCTTTCCCTTGGCAACCACAAGTCTGTTTTCCAAGTCCATGAGTTTCTTTTCTGTGGAAAGGTTTATTTGTGACATGTATCAGATTCCAGATATAAGTGATAACATATAGTATTTGTCTTTCTCTTTCTGACTTACTGCATTTAGTATAAGTCTCTTGTTCCATACATGTTGCTGCAAATGGCATTATTTTGTTCTTTTTTACGGCTGAGTAGTATCCATTGTGTATATATACCACATCTTCTTAATCCATTCATCTGTTGATGGCCATTTAAGGTTGTTTCCATGTCATGGCTATTGTGAATAGTGCTGCAATGCACATACAGGTGCATGTATCTTTTTCAAGGAAAGTTCTGTCCAGATATATGACCAAGAGTGGAATTACTACCTCACATGGTAGTTCTATATTTAGTTTTCTGAGGTACCTCCATACCGTTTTCCTTGTGGTTGTACCAATTTACATTCCCACCAACAGGGCAGGAGGGTTCCCTTTTCTTCACACCCTCTCCAGAATTTGTTATTTATTGACTTGTCAATGACGGCCATTTCCAACTGCTGTGAGGTAGTCCTTCACACCTGTCAGGTTGGTTCTCTTTCTAAATTCCACTGTTCCCATTTCAGTGCCTTTGTTGCTTCCTCTGCCTAGAATGCTCTTTACCTTGATGTGTGCATACATGCTTTCTTCTTATCACTCAGGTTCTTGTACAAATGTCACTTCCTCAAAGAGGTCTCCTCTGACTCCTCCCAGCAACTTTAACCCACTACCCAGTTAAAAACAAACAAAAAACCAGTTATCACTATTTTTTCTTTTTTAATGCTAGGTCTCCTTCCACTACAATGTTAGCTTTGAGAGCTACTGTATCCTACTGTCAATAGTAAGTACTGGACACATAGGAGGTACTTCATAGATACTGAAAGCTAGATGAATTAAAAGTAAATTTATGTAAATCAATGCCTTTTATACTACTAAGAAATAAGGGGCTGCATTCCTACTTTAACATTCATGGTTTCACTCCCATAATTTGTTGCCCCGTTCTCAAAACTCTTGATTTTTTTTTCTGGATCTACATGGTTCTAGGGAACCTGACTTCATCTTTAAGTCTCCAAAGATAGGGTAAGAGTCTAAGCTAGTCCAATCAACACGTGGAACCACCTGGGCTTTATAAAGCTAAAGAAGAAACATAGAAAACAGACTGAAACACAGAAAAACAAAACAAGGCTTGATAACACCATTAACCTATCAATCACCTAAAGGCTGACCTACGTCTGGATATTTTTCAATTATATGACCTAATAATTGTTAAAACACTTAATTGTTTAAAACACTGACTGTGCTTCCTATTATCTGGAACTAAAAGCACTCTAAGTGATACAACAGCCCATAAAGAATACAGCAGAGATTCTGTGCCTTCAAGTGTCTATGGATACTGGCGCATTTTCTCTCTCCATTGATCAGTAGCTTCTTTATTGTCACTAACTTGCTCCTTGCTACACTCCACTAATGATGTTTTTAATCTTCACTACTTAGTCTTTGATATGCTACTTCTCCCACCTTTGTTTCTCTTTTCTTTCTCCTTATCTCTTCTGTCTTGATGACATTCTTTTTAAAAAAAATTTTAATATATATGAAAAATGGTTACGGTCTTTGGTGGACATGGTAGACACTATCTTTCTCTCCCCCACAACTATTCTGCACCTCCCCCATAGGAATACAGCTATGTAAAACTGAGTCCACGTTCCAGCTTCAGTCCTTAATAGCCACAAATTGTACTCCCAGCCTCCTTACCACATGATTAGCTCAGAAATGAGAAAAAAATCCAGACCCAAACCATGCAGTGCATGGCGTTTTCCTGACCTCAGTGATTGAGTATGTGACATAAATTTGCCCAATGGAGGAAAACCAAGGACTTCCATTTGATTGACTGAAGAAGAAAAAAATCTTGTTCCTGGTGGTATAGTATACAAATGTGGAAGAACTGAAACTGTGATAAATAGTCACTTTGCTACAATTAGGTTAGTTACTCTAAAGATGAAGCCAACAAAAAGGAGATAGAAGTGAATTAAAAAAGAAAAACTAAGAAAGAAAACCAAGACCACACCATGTAAGTGAAGTCTATCCTCATTTTGGACTAGGTTAAGTTCCCCAAGCCAACACATTTCTTTTATGGATTAAGGTCATTTGATTTGACCTTAATCCATAACTGACATACTAGCTAATATGTTGTCCTTTTAACTGACAACATATTAGCTAGTATGATAAATTTTCTATATACAGTGTACCAAGTGTTATCTTAGGGATTCTTCTTAACTGTTTTCCCCATACCTACAGTACTTTGCTGATAATTTGTTTGTCCAGAGCCATTTCTGTGTAAGGATGCCAGAAGATTTTACAGTGTATAATGGATTCAACAGTTGGTACAAGATTACTTTCTAAGCTTACCTATTGAAGTAGCTTATAGTTACATTCATGTTTAAAGACTGGAACAGCTAAACCAAATATATTTTTCCAGTCTTGAAAATAGTGAATAAAATAATCTGGTAACCATATTGGTAAGTCTCTAAAATGAGAGATCAGGATTATTTGTCCACACAACAGAATGAAAATTTAAGAGCTAAAAATTTCTTGAAAAGAAAACAACTGCCTTTAAGGACTATTTTCTTTTTTAAGCTATGGGGTATAAACAGCAAACAAGAATTCTATTAAAAATTCAAAATACAATTAGTGGTAAAGAAGAACAAAGTGGAAAGTGTCATACTTTTTGACTTCGACACTTACTAGAAAGCTACAATAATCAAAACAGGTGGTATAGGCATAAACACAGATATATATATTTGTGACCAATGGGACGGAATAGAGATCTCAGAAATAAATCCTCACATGTATGCTCAACTAATTTTAGACAAGGGTACAAGACTATTCAATGGGGAAAGAACATTCCTCAACAAATGGTCCTGGGAAAACTGGATATCCACATGCAAAAGAATGCAGATGGATCCTTATTTTAACAACACATACAAATATTAACTCAAAACCTAAAGCTATAAAACTCTTAGAAGAAAACATAGGGGAAAAGCTTTATGACATTGGTTTTGACAATGATTTCTTGGATATGACAC
Organism: Catagonus wagneri; assembly: GCA_004024745.2. Taxonomy (NCBI): domain Eukaryota; kingdom Metazoa; phylum Chordata; class Mammalia; order Artiodactyla; family Tayassuidae; genus Catagonus; species Catagonus wagneri. The sequence goes on from PVHT021183519.1 coordinate 20,172,712, forward strand.
AAAAAGCACAGGCAAAAGAAAATACAGATAAAATAAACTATATCAAAATTAAAAACTGTGTATCACAGAGTACAATCAACAGACTAAAAAGGCAATGGGAGAAATACTTGTGAATCATATATCCAATAAGGGGTTAATTGCCAGACTAAATAAAGGACTCCAATAACTCAACATTAACCAAAAAAATCTGGTCAAAAACTGGGCAAAGAAGACATTTCTCCAAAGAAGATACATAAATGGTTAATAAGCCATGAAAAGATACTCAAAATCACTTATCACTAGAAACATGTACACTGGAGTTCCCATTCTGGCTCAGACTAGTATGCATGAGGACGTGGGTTCAATCCCTGGCCTCGCTCAGCTGGTTAAGGATCCGGCATTGCTGTGAGCTATGGTGTGGGTTGCAGATGTGGCTCAGATTCCACATTGCTGTGGCTGTGGCATAGGCCGGAAGCTGCAGTTCCAATTTAACCCTTAGCCTGGGAACTTCCATATGCTGCAGGTGTGCCCCTAAAAAGACAAAAAAATAAAGAAAAGGAAGAAAAGAAAAACAAAAACATATATTAAAACCAAAATGAGGGGTTCCCATTGTGGCAGTGGAAACGAATTCGACTAGGAACCACAAAGTTGCAGGTTTGATCCCTGGCCTCACTCAGTGGGTTAAGGATCCAGCATTGCCATGAGCTTGGTATAGGTTGCAGATGTGGCTCAGATTTGGTGTTGCTGTGGCTGTGGTGTAGGCCGGCAACTACAGCTCTGATTCGACCCCTAGCCTGGGAACCTCCATATGCCACAGGTGCGGCCCTAAAAAGAAAAAAAAAAAGTAGCTACCACCTCATACCCACATATCCATTAGGATGGCTGCTATCACAAAAAAAGAGAGAAAATAACAAGTGTTAGGGATGTGAGCAAATATGAACCTTTGTGCACTATTGGTAGGAATCTAAAACAGTACAATTGTTATGGAAAATAATTCGGAGGTTCCTCAAAAAATTGAAAACAGAATTAACATATGATGCAGCAATTCCACTCATGAATATATACCAAAAAAAAAACTGACGGCAGCTAAGAGAATTTGTACACCTCTGTTTATAGAAGCAGTATTCACAGTAGCCAGAAGGTAGAAACAACCCAGGTTTTCACTGACAGATGAAAGGATGAAATATAGAAAACACATGTAATGGAATATTATTCAGCCACATGAAGGAATAAAATTCTGACACATGCTATAAGATGAATGAACTTTGAGGACAGTATGCAAATGAAATAAACCAGTCACAAAAGGAAAATACATTAAATTATACTTATAGGAGGTGCCTAGAGTAGTTAAAGTCACAAAGGCAGAACAGTGGTTGCCAGGCGCTGGAGAAAAGAGGGAATGGGAAGTTATTGTTTAATAGGCACAAAGTTTCAGTTTTATGAGCTAAAGAGAGTTCTATAGATGAATGGTGCTGACAGCATCACAATATGAATGTACTTGATGCCACTAAACTGTACAATTAAAAATAGTTGATATAAATTTTATGTCAGGAGTATTTTACCACAATAAAAATATTCAAAAAATACAACTAACAGTAATATGTACCCTGAAGTTATTAATAATCATTCAAATACGAAATTTTCAAGCTCCCAACTTTTAATTTTTTTCTGTTTACACTGAAACTATTATTGAAATGCTCTGGCAGAAATTTCAAGTTTTAATTTCTTTTGGAAAATATGAGTTACTTCAAACTAAAATGATATAAAGAATATCCTTTGTCTTTGAGGAGAAAATACAAAAATGTAGAATAGTAAATGAAAAATCCTAAAAATTAAATAAAATCATCAAACTGTTTATTCCTATAACACAGTAAACAATAATCAAAAAACGTCCATCAACAGTTGGATGGATAAAGAAATGTCCGCCCATTTCAATGGAATATTTTGGGATATTAGTCACAAAAAAGGAATGCTATAATGTCATTTGCAACTATATAGATGAACCTAGACATTATCATAGGTGAGAAAGTGAGAAAGATAAAGACATATATCATGTGATATCACATATGTGGAATCTAAAATAAGATACAAATGAACTAATTTACAAAAAAGAAACAGACTGACAGACATAGAACAAACTTATGTTTAGCAAAGGGGATGAGGAAGGGATAAATTAGGAATTTGGAATTAGCAGATACAAACTACTATATCTAAGAGAGATAAACAATAGGATCCTGCTGTATAACACAGGGAACTATACTCATTATCTTGTAATAAACTACTGGAAAAGAATATGAAAAAGAAAAAAATATATACATAGCTAAATCACTTTTGCTGTACACCACAAATTAACACAACATTGTACAATCGACTCTAATATTTTTTTAAATAATACTTTTTTGTAAAAGATTTAGGAAGAATAGAGAAGAATGGACAACAAATTTAAACTAAACACAATCCTACCACCTAAAGATAACCACCAAAAAGAAGGCTGTCAAAAAAAACCAAAAACAGGAGTTCCCTTCTTGGCTCAGTGGTTAACGAATCTGACTAAGAACCGTGAGGTTGTGGGTTCGATCCCTGGCCTTGCTCAGTGGGTTAAGGATCCGGCATTGCCGGGAGCTGTGGTGTAGGTTGCAGACGTGGCCCAGATCCCACGTTGCTGTGGCTGTGACGAAGGTCGGCAGCTACAGCTCCCGTTAGACCCCTAGGCTGGGAACCTCCATATGCCGCGGGTGCGGCTCTATATAAAGGCAAAAAAAAAAAAAAAAAAACCCAAAAAAACAAAAAGAGAACTTTGGTCTACGGAGGTGAAGAGATAAAAAAAATCCTTTTACCAAAGCTAAGATCACACCATATAAGTAGGTCTCTGTCTTGCTTTTTCAATTAATGTTATAATACATACATTTTCTTCAATCATTAAAAATCGTTGCATCATATTCCATAATAATGAATACACCAAGCATGACCTATTTTACCATTCCTCGTCTGTGAAACATTTGGGTTCTTTCCAATTTGTAGTTATTCAAAAATTCTTCATTAAAAATGAACAGCTTGTAATTAACATTAATTTTCAGTGAATTCATACCCTCACAGAATCATGATTTTGTTTTTTAAAAAGTACAGTATTCAAAGGTTATACATCATCCTCAAAGGTGTTTTCCTACACAGTATTAGTTTAAGTGGGCTAAATGTGAAAATGAGAAGCTGTAATTATGATAGATCACTCTTCCTATTCTGAATATACATCAAATAATAACTTGGCTTAGTTTAACTGTAAAACCAAGTAAAAACAGTACCAAATTTACTAAAAAGCAAAACAGCTACTTAAAAAATTACTGGCAAAAAGTTGGCCAACTCTAACTGCAATTTAGGAGTTCTGTATATCCAGACATGTATGTGATGTAGGTATGTGATGAGGTCATGATGGGAATAGAAGAAAAAGTGAAAGCATGGCCTAGTTATTGTACAATCAACAGATAAAAGTTTGTGACCTATCACTACTAATGGTAGAACCAACACTTTGGTAGATGTATAAATTAAGCACAGCAAATCACATTTTATAAAACTTTCCCCATTCTGACTGTTAAGCTTATACATGTGACTTAGAGCATCACCCTAATGTCAACAGGAAGTCATATCACAGATAAGTACGAGATTATTATTTTTTTTTTTGTCTTTTGTCGTTTTTTAGGGCTGCACCCGCGGCATGTGGAGGTTTCCAGGCTAGGGTTCCAATCGGAGCTACAGCTGCCGGCCCACGCCACAGCCACAGTAATGCGGGACCTGAGCCGTGTCTGCAACCTACACCACAGCTCACAGCAACACCGGATCCTTAACCCACTGAGTGAGGCCAGGGATCGAACCGGCAACCTCATGGATCCTAGTCAGATTCGTTTCTGCTGAGCCACGACAGGAACTTCTCCAATATGAGATTATTTTTAACTGGAAACTCGGCAGATGCCAGGGATATTAACTAGGACATCAATATAATATTGATATTTGATAATTTAAGAATATCAAATTTCACAAACAGCCTATTAACTCAGTAATTCCTAATGACTCCTATTAAAACAATTATAACATGTTAGTAATCCCAACCAACATGCACTAGGGTTTGTGACATCTTTTCTTCTGAAAAATGGTGTGTGGCATGTGTTCTTTGCTTAAAATTAAGTATTTTGACCAGAGACACAAAGTAATTAAACGTAATGCATGACACATGACTGGATCCTAGATTGAAAAATAAAATAAAAACCTGCAATAAAGAACACTAGGGAGTTCCCTTTGTGCTCAGTGGTTAACAAACCCAACTAGGATCCATGAGGATGTGGGTTTGATCCCTGGCCTCACTCAGTAGGTTAAGGATCCAGCGTTGCTATAAGCTATGGTGTATGGTACAGATTTGGCTTAGATCCCGCATTGCTATGGCTGTGGCATAGGCCATTGGCTGCAGCTCCAATTCGAACCCTAGCCTGGGAACCTCCATATGCCTTGGGTGCAGCCCTAAAAGCAAAAAAAAAAAAAAAAAATTAGTAGAGCAAATTAAATACAAACTGTGTTATAAAAACCATTATATCAAGATTAAATTTCTAGAAAAATAAAGTGGTTTGGAACAGATATTTGAGTGTTTCACAATACTGTACACCCTGATAATCTAGAGAGAGTCAAGCATCACAAATCACAAAGCAATATTATTGTAGAATATTTAATGCCCAAGTTAAGTTTTATGTTTTTTAATAAAACAAGTCATCCAAATTTATAAAAAGGTACCAAAATACTCTGAAGCACCTCAAATCTTATTTAAAGCCAAGTCTCTTTAGAAAAATTACAAAATCAAAGCAATTTTGTTTTAGTATAATTTTATTCTATGTGTTTATTGCATATCTAGAAAGCTAGTTTAATTTCAGGGATATTCTGGAGAAACGGATAATCACATAAGCTTACCTTCACTCTCTGTAGGAAAATTGTAAACTTTGAGAAAATATCCTTTAGCAGATCAAACCACTGAGGAAAATTCAACATTCTCATCTGATCTGCAAGCCTAGGGAAAAAAATTCAAACAAAAATAATGACTGCCTTTGGCCAAAATGGCATTATCTACAAATTGGAGGAAATTACCTAAATACTATATAGTAACAAAAGAATACTATGCAATTTAACCTAGATATCTAACTAAAAGAGTAAAACTGATATGGAGAAGTCAACTACTAAACAATTTCTTCTCGTTTAAACATCTCTTAAGACCAGTCAAGTATACTGACTTATGAATCTTATCACGTAGTAATTCCAACAGAACATGCCTCATGACTATTCAATGAAAAGAACACATGCCACACACCATTCAATGAAAAACCATGGAGAAAGAAACTATTTTGGTTAAATGTGGAGATGATAACATATACCCAGTATATATTATATACATACTAAAAATTATTAAACTATAATACATAATAGTATAGTCAGTATTTTTATAGCTGATATCAATCAACTTCATAAGCAGAATCCCAAAAAACATATTTTAGAGGATTACAATGACTTATTTCTCTAAATACTGAATTAGTGCTGCTACACCTAGGAGCTTAAAAATGCACTCCTAAATACCTGAATATAGGATGTGCTCTATTTTTTGAGAAAATTCCCCTAGAAAAGAAAAAAATTAAAAATAACAGACTCTCCATGTATATAGGGCTTTCAGCAGAGTTCCAATAACTTAATTTTTCCAACTACCAGTGATCCCTGCACTATGAGGACTGCTTCAGCTAATTCTGAAATGAGCTTTCACTAAGTAATAGTACGGAAACTAAAACTTTATGATCTCATTCTATGAATCTGGCCCAGAGAAGTTTCACAAATGTCTATATTACTATACATATCTTAGGCCAGTTAATAAAATTTAGATATCTATAAGAATAATAAATTCATAGTCATAAAATACTTATCAGTATTCTCAAAATAAATGGACAGGAATTTCAAAAGGAAAATAAAAAATTACAGGCATGGGCAATTCAAAACAATGTACTCAAACTTCTCAAAGCCAAATCGGTTTTAATTAACACTGCTTTTCCTCTTCAATTTCCACTTTCCATATCTGCAGTGTATCCTCTCCACTCTCTCTCTGCCCTGGGAGGCTGATCTGATGGGCTTGGCCAATGAGAAACCCTTATAAAATATTGAAAAGAAGAGAAATGCTGATTGATAGTTCCATCTCCCTCCCTGAGGGGTTGCCTCAGGATGACTGCTTCCCTCCACTGAAGATCACTTCAACTATTACAAGACTTCTTTTTCAACCACTATGTATTTTTCTCCTTCTGAATTCTATTAACTGCCCTCTTTCTCTGTCCCTTGAACTTACTGCACTATCACTTCTGATTTTCCTATACTCTGCCCACATCGTACTAAATAATTCCTTAACAAAATCCTCCTTAGATTTTTCTAATGTGTCATCTTTTCCCTGACTGATAACCTCAACTTAATATTTATACTTACTTCACAACAACATCTGTGTCTATTTCTTCTATTTGTGAAACTTTATTGATCACACACTGCAAAATTTAAGGGAAAAAATTTTGATTAATGCTTTTAGAATTGTAAATACTACATGTTCATTTGTATATTAAAAAGGGTCTCACTGACTGTGGTGATCATTTTACACACACATGCACACAACCCCCACCCCCAAGAACTATAATACTAAGGAACAATGTATAAGCCTCATATTAAAATTCCAAGAGAAATTCTTTGGCGGTAACACTTCCTTGCAACACATGCAACAGTTTAAAGTTTAAAAAAAAAATACTCATATTGCAAAATCTAATTTAAAAAAACTCTTTCAAAGTATAACATACATACAAAAAAGTACAAATTATGCTTATAGCTAAACACTTTTTTACAAATAGAGTACAACTATTTAACCAGAACTCAGATTATGAAATTGAACTGCCAGTGAAGTCCCTGTCCTGCTCCCCTCCTGTTCACTACTCCCTCCCAAAAGATATTACTATCCTGAGTTTTAATACCATAGATTAATTTTGCCTGTGTTTGAATTGTATATAAGTGGAATCATACAATGCATACTCCTTTATATCTTACATCTTTGGCTCTACATTATGTATGCGAATATCCACGTCGTTCCATGTAATATATTCATTCTGATTGCTGTATGGAATTCAGTGACATAAATATACTACAATTCTATTTATCTTTTCTATTGATGTAAAATTTGGTTTTCCAGTTTTTTATTAAGAAAAAAAATCTTGTATAGTCTTTGGTATGCATTTCCATTGGATAAATTTACCTAGAATTGTTGAATCATAATAAATGTGTATTTTAGTGCTAGTTACCAATAACTTTTGAAAGCAGTTGTAATAATTTTAAAACACATTGTGTTAGTGTTTGAAAGAGGTAAAAGATAGGGTGATTGTAATCTTCTTCTTGTTTTATTTAAAAATTAAAAACTAAGAAATGTAATTCAAACTAATGATAATGATCAGTTAAGCCTAATAAATACATTCAAAATTGTTCTTTTTCATATATAGAAAAACTAAAGTTGAGAGAATGAGGTATAGCTGAGTGTGAAAAGTCAAAACAAAAATCAGGTTAGACTAAAAAAATCAAATAGACTTTAGTTTACAATTATAATTTCTTACAGACCAGAAGAGTAGGAAGAATGAACATTTACCTACTGCTGATGAAAGCAAACACTACTAGTAAAAATCTTTTTTTTTTTTTTCTTTCTCAGCCGCCCCACAGGGGGCAGCACATGGAAATTCCCCAGGCTGGGATCAAATCAGAGCCACAACTGCAGCCTATGCCACACCTGTGGCAACCCCGGATCCTTAACCCACTGCACTGTATGGGGATCAAGCCTGAGGCTCAGCAGCAAACAGAGGCACCACAGAGACAACGCCAGAACCTTAACTCACTGGACAACAGCAGGAACTCCAGTTAAATCTTCATAGAAAGCAATTCAGGAGTTCCCATTGTGGCTTAGTGGATTACGAACCTGACTAGTATCCATGAGGATGCAGGTTTGATCCCTGGTAGCACTCGGTGAGTTAAGGATCCAGTGTTACCATGAGCTGTGATGTAGGTCGCATATGTGGCTGGAATCCAGTGCTGCTGTGGCTGTGGTGCAGGCTGGCAGCTACAGCTCTGATTCAACCCTTAACCTGGGAACTTCCATATGCCACAGGTATGACCCTAAAAGGCAAAAAAAAAAAAAAAAAAATGAAGACGAAGAAGAAAGCAATTCTGCTCTATGTATCAAACAATTTAAAAATACTTCTCACTCTCTGACCATAGTTCCACTGCTAGGAATCGGTTTAAGAAAAATAGTCCTAAAAATGAAAAATCAAACAAATAAAACTTTATACCAAAGATGTTTGTCACAGTGATCTTTACAATATCAAACTAAAAACAACCTAAATATTTAACATACAGGAAGCTAAAAGGTTAACTAACGTACTGTTGACGGAGTTTTATACAATCATTAAAAGGGATGTTTCTGAAGGCTTATATGAGAAAATGCTTACTATTATAATTCAAACTGTAATATATGTACAATTCAAAATTACATATCTTTATGATAACACCACTGAAAAACACCAGTAATACCTTACATTTAGAAATATTCGTAAAGTGATAACCTTTTGACTGGTAGGGGTATGTTTTTCTTTTTTTCTACATTTAAATATTTAAATAAATGAGAAAATAGTATTATAATACTGTATATATTACTACTAGGATCATGTAAAAATAAACTTCACAAGAGTCTAGACCAAAATATATCAAATAAAAAAGTATAATTACCTGCTTAATGATATTCTTTGCTGTAATAATCATTTCTTCACTATATATTTCTAAAAAATTAAGTTTTCTTTGTTTTAAAAGTCCAAATACAAGAGATACCAGTCTTTCCTATTAAAAAAAAAGAAGGGTCTACAATGTCACACTTTAAATACAAAATAATCTCACTTAAAGGTAATCAACATCAAGGGTTTTATTGTATGATCTTCAAACCTCTATTCTACATATAGTATTTTCTAAAAGCCGAAAAGACCCCTTTCCGTAGCAATCTTGTCATCAGACTTTAGAGTCATTATCCTAAAACAGGTAAATCCTATTCTACTATTGTGAATCAAATGATACTTGTTTGGAAGCAAAACGTAAGTATATTTTGGCCTAGTTTCAGTAACTAGCTAAAAAGTATTCTTCTCCAACCCTGATGGCCAATAGTACTCCATAAGCCCTGTGCTATATATATATATATATATATATACTTTTTTTTTTTTTATCTTTTTAGGGCTGTACCCACGGCATATGGAGGTTCCCAGGCTAGGGGTCCAATTGGAGCTACAGCCTCCAGCCTATACCAGAGCCACAGCAATACAGGATCTGAGCTGCATCTGTGACCTACACCACAGCTCATAACAATGTAGGATCCTTAACCTACTGAGTAAGGCCAGGGATTGAACCCGCATCTTCATGGACACTAGTCAGGTTCTTTAACCACTGAGCCACGATGGGAACTCCAAGCCACATACTTTTAAATCAGTGGTCAAAAGACTGAGACAATGACCTGGACTATTTGTGGGGAATTAGTGACTAATATTTATAAAAATCTTTAACTACTTAAGCTGCTATCAGGGCTTCTTGGATTTTAGGTCCTTGGCAGTAATGAGTATTGAGAAGTTACCATATAAGTTACAAATATGATATATCTGTATATGCATATGCATAAAACATATTCATAATAGGTGCTCAGTAAATGTGAATAACAAATAAGTTACCATATAATAATGATCTCTTTTTATAAAAGACACATTCCAGTACATGCATATACATGGGTATATGTTAATTCATACTCTATCTATGTCCTATATCTGTATTTGGAACTTGGGTGGTAAGCTATATAAAGACCTCTTTTTAACTCCAATTTCTAATTAAGCTATAAAATTATTCTCTAATTTCACAGGATAATGAACAATTACAGTGCTTCCCAAAGTCACATAGTTGGTGAAGGATTTCATAGGTCTCACAGAGCTTAAAACTGAGGACAATTTTGCTCACTGTAACCTGAGAAGAATGTTTCCTAAACTAAGGCTGTTGGGAAATAACACTAAGTGATGACATCAATTTCATTCCATAGTTCAAAAGACATACCTCTTCTAAAATTTGACAGTCATCTTCCAATGGTCTATTTAAGTCACTATGAGAGTAAGTAGAAAATTCTGCAATCATCATTTTATCTATCAGTTTTTCTAATTCACAAAGTTGTGATCCCAAATGCCTACAAGGAAGAGGAAAATGTTACCTACAACATTCATTAAAAACACAAATTTAATCAATGATCAAGGTAACTACTCAGGTAAAACTTTTTCCAGCTGTCAGCACTTGTGCAACAAGGTGATATTTTAGTAAAATGGAGTCTTTAACTTAACAGAAATAACTACAATAGTTTCACATCAGCTTCCCAATTCTATTTTTCTCTTTATAGCTTAACCTCCAAACAGCTGAATGTGATGTAGGAAATCTGGTTCTAGAAATTTCATGACTGCGGTTTAGTCTACTTTTCACAGACAAAATATTCAGAGTCTAAGTCTTTTCCTCATTAATTACTTACTGAATATAAATGTCAGTAGCTCACCAATCATTCATTTACTCAATAAATACAAGCATCTACTATGTACTAGATCTTGTTCTGGGTACATATAAATACCTTAAGGATTACAGGGAAAGACTGACACAATTCAATCTCTGTCATGATCAGTTTGAGTTATTTGGCCAATATCCCTCACGTCATTAAACCAAAAGTCATTAGAACACAAAAGGCCAAAAATATAAAAATACTGAGCTACAATCTATCCACGGTACTTGTTCTCATAAAATATAATGTTCCTTTTATTCACTTACTTATTTTTTGGCCACGCCCACAACATGGCCAAACCAGGGATCAAACCAGCACCACAGCAGCGATCAGACCATTTGCAGTGACAACTCTGGACCCCTTAACTGTGCTACAACTCCTTAAAATGTTCCTTTTAAATCTCCCTCTTTAATATTTGCAGATCTCAGCTAGGGTTAAAATGAGAAGGACTCCAATTTGGGCAGAGTTGTAGGGGTGGTAAAGGCACGTATTGCTAAAGGGATCTGGAACCTTTTTCTTACAAGTGCATACTATCCAAAAGCTAACAATAGTCCCATGTAATTGGTCCCTGCTCTGCAGGAAACTAAGGATGAATGCCTTCATATACAAAGAGATTTTTTGCTATGCAATCGAATAGCTTCATAAAAACAATGGGTTGGAGAAACCTAAGTAATCTAGTGGGTCCAAAGCACTTCAAAAATTAAGTGAAATTTATCTTAAACATTTATAATTAAAAACACTTAAAAATTTTATACATTTACTTGAAAACAAACCCTTAATTTCAGCAACTGTCTTTACTAAGACCAGATATAGCACATTAAAAAAAAGTTTAAACCATGTGATCTTTTAGACAGATCGATTGCTCATCTTTCATAAACAACATATGGTAAGCAGTGTAGTTTTTATTTTGAAAACCTATGATAAGTGAAATAACAAATTTGTATTTTGAAGCATGAAAATTATATTTCTTATAGTTAATTAGAAAACTCAGAAAGTTCTCATAAATGCTGCCAACATCTTACAATTTAGTTCTAATTATAACGTATCCACTATTATAAATTAAAATACTGCCATAAGGGGAATTTGATAGTGTCTAGCAAAATTATATAAGCAATGAGACTTTGACCTAGGAATCTCACTTCTCAGAGTCTGTCTTAAAGATACCCTGTAAAAAAATGCACTGCAAATGGAGTTCCCCTCGTGGAGCAGCAGAAATGAATCAGACTAGGAACCATGAGGTTGCAGGTTTGATCTCTGGCCTTGCTCAGTGGGTTAAAGATCTGACATTGCTGTGAGCTGTGGTGTAGGTCGCAGATGCAGCCAGGATCCCCTGTTGCTATGGCTCTGGAGTAGGCTGGCAACTGTAGCTCCGACTGGACCCTTAGCCTGGGAACCTCCATATGCCACGGGTGCAGCCCTAAAAAGCAAAATAAATAAACAAACCAAAAAAACCACTTTAAAAATATACACAGATATACCGTATGTCCTTTTATGTACTGTGTTCCTTTGGAGGGCCACAAACCATTGCAAAATCCAGGATTTTTTTTTTCATCCTTTAGAATCAATTTTTTCCCCCCTCAGGGGTGATATACCCACTGAGAATGCATACTCTAGTATGTATGATCTACAGGATTTATTACAAGGTAAAAACAGCAAGGTAGTAAAAAAGTATGTACATTATGCTTATCTAAGATAAGAGGTAGAGAGATGGATAAACTAAAACCTTTAAAAATGGCGACTTATAGGAGTAGGTAATGGAAAAGGGGGATGAAGATAGAAGTTAAAATTCTCTGAATACTTTGTGTTTCATAGATTTGACTTTGGAGCTGCGTAACTACTTAACATATTTATAAAACATTACATTTTTAAGTCAATCTTTAAATATCAAAAGCAAGTGAAACAAATTAACTATGTACGTATCAAATTGCTGGCAAATCTACACAAAGAGGAATTACTTCAAGTGACTTTAAAACACAGTCGTTTAGCTGTTCATCTCACAAGGAAGAGAAAGAAATCCTACATATCTGCAGCAGGAGCATTATTAGTTCTGAGAGTGTCCTATGCATACTGTTGGATAAAACCAATTATGTTGGCATCATTAAGAATCACAGTTTTCAGCCTGTTTCAGAGGTAATACATATGTAAAATTGAAGAAGTAAAAACTCTACAGTCCTGAATTTAAATTGGAATTATCAGTACAAACTCATTTTTTTTCTTTAAAAAGGGAAAATTATTTTCTAACTGTCCACTAAAAAGGCCTAGAGATCATAACCAATCCAGTAGCAAGAAACACCTCTGGTACCTAGACTGTAATTTCTAAATACCATTTCCTACTAAAAGAAACTAGGACTCCTTAGAAAAACAGTAGTTTACAAGTCTGGGGCAGAAAATGTATACTATAGATATCCGATCATAACACAAAACAAGAAAACTATCAATGAGCACTCATAGAATCATATCTAAAAGACTTGAGGAGGTTCCTACAAAAGGTAAGACGACATGAACACCAAAAAATAAAAACAAAAAATCTAATACTTAAATATATACAAATCTATGTGCTTTTTATAAAACACTTGGAAGACGCTAGATTTCCAATTCATTATTTCAAAAACTGCTAAATAAAAGAACCTAAAATGTATCCTATCTTTATAAGAATTGTCCTTAAGAGTTACCAAACAATTGCTATGGAGAAATATAGCTTTATAAAAATATTCCAGTTAATAAATAAGGAGGTACAGAATTAGAATATCATGATTTGCAACCCATAATGAGATATAAATCTCGGCAGTGGTCATCAAATGGCTGCTAATATCATAAAAAGAGTGACAACCAGATATGTCTTTTGACTGAAATACACATATTAGGTGCTCCGGCCAAAAAGAAAAAATTAAATCTGATTAAGAATTTAAATTACCAGTTTATAGAAAACATACAGACTGGCAAAATCCAGACTGTGAGAAGTACCACCAAAAGATGACTCAACTTCTTCAATAAATATTTTGAAAAGGAGAAAACAGGAAGAATGAGAACTATATATCGACCATTCTTAATGTACAGTTATTATTTAAATCCTGATTTCGACAAATATAACGTAAAAAAGAATTTTGAGACAAATAAGAAATCTGAATATTGGCCAGGTACTTGAAACTCTAAATGATAAGAGTTATGTTTTTAAGAATTCTTACCTTTCAAAGACACATAATGAAATATTTATGGATGAAATAAAATGATGTTTTGGACATGTTTCAAAATAATCCAGGAGTAGGGGGAAGGATATAGAGAAAACAAAGCTGGCCATGAGTTGATAATACACAATAGGCAATTTATCTTTACACAAATAATTTCTTCTATTTTTGTCTATGTTTTGGTTTTCAATAAATTTTTTAAAAAGCTGCAGTAAGGTAGGATATAAATTTACATAAAACTTTAACATTGCTGGTTTTTCAATTAATTTTTTAAAATATCATAGATTTCTTTTGAATGCAGAGTACGTGTTACCTTCAAGTATAAATAGTCCTCAGTAAATCCCAACAAAGAATTATGGCGAAAAGTCTATAGGACAGTATCTACTGATGTCTGGGCATGAAAATAATAAAACTATAGTTTCAGCATAATAACAAATTTGAGTTTCTGTTTAACCTCACATATTGTCAAAGATAAGTGAGTAGCTTCATTTTTATGCATTCTTAAACCAATTTTAAAGTCTGTTAAATACAATAAAGAGCAGATATGAATCTCAATAACTAACATCAAATAGTATTTACTATGTACTCAAAGGTACATGATAAATAAAAAAGCTTGCCTAAACAAATTTTTTAAATTATAAAAAAAAAATTTAATTATAATCTTTTATAAGATTCATCTATTCATCCTTGCTCTGTTTTTTAAATATTTTGAACTTCCTTAAAAATAGATGCAGGAGTTCCTATTGTGGCTCAGAGGAAAAGATTCTTACTAGCATCCATGAGGACATATGTTCAATCCCTGGCCTCGCTAAGTGGACAGCTGTAGTTCCAATTTGATCCCTAGCCTGGGAAATTCCATATGGCTTGGGTGTGGCCCTAAAAAAAAAAAAAAAGATGTAATTATAAAGGGCTGTACTTTATGATTAACCTTACCAAAAATATTTAATAGATAAGATAGAGTACAGTTCATTTTAAAAGTATGTATCCTTTTATTTTTTTCTTTTTAGGGCCGAAACCTGGAGCATATGGAAATTCCCAGGCTAGGGGTCGAATCAGAGCTGTAACTGCCAGCCTACACCACAGCCAAGGAAAGGCAGGATCCGAGCTGTGTTTGTGACCTGCACTACAGCTCACATCAATGCCGGATCCTTAACCCAATGAATGAGGCCAGGGATCAAACCCTAATCCTCTTGGGTACTAGTTGGGTTTATCAACCACTGAGCCACGACGGGAACTCCAAAAGTTTGTATCCTTATAATCACATATAATAATTTAGAGTGGTAAAATGAATTTACTGAAAAAACAACTAAGTCAATATATCCAGCTAATAAAATTGAACAATTCCAATATTTTAACATGCTTCAGTTCATACACAAATTCAGATCTTCCACTAAACTGTAGGTTCACTACAATGACCTTTGTGTTGCTTTTATCAGAGGAACTTACACATCAATAAACTCTATAGTAATACTAATTTTGTCAAATAGCAGAAAGTCTGTTGATTTGCCTTTATCTCAGAGCATACATTGTGGATCTTTTCTTATAATATTTTGAAAATTAAGTTATGGGAGATTATATCAGGATCAAAGATGATGTTAAATAGCTTTTGACACTTTCAGTAACAAAAAATCTCAAGTGGAATCCCAAGGTGGCATCTTATGAACAAAATCATAATAAGCTGGAGCTATAATTAATGCTGAATGTTTTCTACCTTTTCTTTCCAAAGAAGAAGAAGCAAAAGACTAGAAAAACTGGTTTCTTTCTTTTTCTCTTTCTTTCTTTTTCTTTCTCTCCCTCTCTCTCTCTCTCTCCTTTCTTTCTTTGTTTTGTTAATGGCCCTACCTGCTGCATATGGAAGTTCTCAGGCTAAAAGGTGAATGAGAACTACAGCTGAGGCCTATGCCACAGCCCTGGCAACATCAGATTGTGCCCTGTCTGCAACCTACACTGCAGCTTGCAGCAAGGCCAGATCCTTAACCTACTGAGTGAGGCCAAGAATGAAATTGGAATCCTCAGAGAGACAACACTGGGTTCCTGAGCCACTGAGCTACTAAATTCAGTTTCATTAATTTTTATCCTAATCTATTACTATGGTAGGTCCTAGCTCAGCAAACTTCTAATTCAATTGCCCACATTTTAATCTATCATATTAGAAAACTGGCACTGATGTTCACAGTGATCTATTTGAAAACCCCAATATATTAAAAAATAAACACAGGCTGAATCTTGATTCTATTGTTTTATAACTTGCTGTATGACTTGGATCAGATTATTTGTCGGATGAAATAGGCTGAATCATGATTCCATTGTTTTATAACTTGCTGTATGACTTGGATCAGGTTATCTGTGTGACTTGGAGCAACTTATCTAAAATTCTCAGTTTTCAGTTTCCTTATGTATTATAACGAGGATAAGATTACCTATCTCATAGGTAGTTTTTCTTTGGAGCAGGTAGGGGAAAATCAAATAATATATGCAACATTCTTGAGAGTTCCCATGATGGAGCAGCGGAAACGAATCTGACCAGTATTCATGAGGATGCAGGTTTGATCCGTGGCCTTGCTCAGTGGCTTAAGGATCTGGCGCTGCTGTGAGCTTGGTGTAGGTCGCAGACACGGCTCAGATCTGGCATTGCTGTGGCGTAGGCACAGGCCAGTAGCTACAGCTCTAATTCGAGCCCTAGCCTGGAAACCTCCATATACCACAAATGCAGCCCTAAAAAAAAATAAATACATGCAATATTCTTAGCACAATTCCTGGTACAGAATACCAAAGTATGCAAAAAGTGTTCTTAGGTTTTATAGTGGTGGTAGTAAAATGACAGTAATAAGTAGTAAGGAAAAAAATTTAACAATGGTGAATATTGAGTTTCTACATAAATCTATACCATGAGAAAGAGCAAGTAATAACACTATATCCCTAAGTTTCAAGGCAACAATCTTTTCTGTATCAAGCCTACAAGATACCAAGGTTCAAATATAATCATACTTTTACATGAAAAATAGATACTCTTTAAAAATATGCGGGTTCTAAAAAAAATAACAGTAAAAAGATGTTTGAGCAAAATGAAGACAGACTACCTGAAAGTCTTTTAAAAATCACATATACTTTTTTAATAATGAACATTTTGCCCTTTGAGTTTCAAACAAAAAAAAGGGTTGAAAATAAAGGTAAACCCTTCCTTGAACTCAAGATGATTACAAGATTATAAAATTTTCATTCTGCCTTCAATTACATCATAATCTACAGAGAATACCCAACCCTGTCAAATATTTTCCATATATCTTTGGATAACTAGACTTTTCATCAATACTATTGCACATAAACTTATGAGTCAGGAAGATGAAGTAAAAATAAACTACATGACCTTTGGGGTAAAAAATTAGAACAGTACTTGTGTTTAGCAATCAAGCATTTAATCTTTGTTTCTATTTCTCTGCAGAATAGAGCACTCTACTTTGTAGAATCAGTTCACAACATTCATCAAATGGAGTTCCCGTCGTGGCTCAGTGGATAACGAATCTGACTAGGAACCATGAGTTTGCAGGTTCGATCCCTGGCCTTGCTCAGTGGGTTAAGAATCCAGCATTGCCGTGAGCTGTGGTATAGGTTGCAGATGCGGCTTGGATCCCATGTTGCTATGGCTGTGGTGTAGGCCGGCGGCTGGCTACAGCTCCGATTAGACCACTAGCCTGGGAACCTCCATATGCCGTGAATGCGACCCTAAAAAAGGCAAAAAGACCAAATAAAAAATAACAATATTCATCAAACATATTATATAGTAGTGATAAATGAAAAACACAGCTTTTGTCATCACAGCAGTCCATTCTGCTAAAGTACTGAAAAAATTAACATTATTTATTTTTAAAATAAACTACACACAATCAAAAAAAAGAAATATTTAAAATTTCAGAGGTAAAAGGGAAACTAAAAATCATTTAGTCATCATCGGTTCCTTGATGGGAAATCCAAAGCAGGCGTCAAAGGACTATAAACCACCCAAAATTGACTAAAATTTGATGTACATGTATATTTTTATGGAGAAAAAATGGTCCAACTATGTATATTTTTATGGAAAAAAAAAAGATCCAACCACAGCTTTCAGCAGATAATCAAGCAGATTTATAACTCAAGCTTTTTCTATAAACATCCAAGTCTGGATAAGGTTCTCTCCCTAAGGTCAGTCTCCATAGCAATCTATACATTTATCATCATACTGTACTGCACTATATCATAACTACCCAGTAACTTCTGTCTCCCTCTTGCCAAATAAGTTGTAGAAACAATCAGAGCTGAAAGCATCTCTGCTTTGTTTATGGCTATAATCCCAGTATTCTGCCTGGTGTCTGTCATGTAATAGGCCTTCAATAACCATTCTTGAATAAATCATTTGTTTACAAAATTTGGGCCAGTTTCAAAAAGTACCTCCTAAATAAGTATTCCAATTACATATCCTTAGTCAATAAGAATTAATAATTCAATTAAAATGAACTTATAATGAAGATAACTTTTCTAGAATAAGAAGTAACTATTAAGTTACAAAGCATATCTTCCATAAAACTTCTTTGTATTCACTCAGTTTTAGGTTTAGATAAGTTCTCAGCAAAGAGAAACTTCAATAAAGACAGGCAAGTCTGCTTAACTAAATGAAATTGATGGCTTTCAATTGGTCTAATCTACAAATTAAACATTTAACATTATTTCACAGAAAATAACTAAAACCTTAAACTTAAAGGTATTTTCAAAATAAAAACTTCGAAGAAACTGGGTCTTTTCCATCACCCGTGGAACTATTTGCAATGTCATAAACAGACTGCAAATCAGAAATGAATTTTAGGAGTTCCCATCGTGGCTCAGTGGTTAATGAATCCGACTAGGAACCATGAGGTTGCGGGTTCGATCCCTGGCCTCACTCAGTGGGTTAAGGATCCGGCGTTGCCATGAGCTGTGGTGTAGGTTGCAGACGCGGCTCGGATCCCGTGTTGCTGTGGCTGTGGCGAAGGCCGGCAGCTACAGTTCCTGTTAGACCCCTAGCCTGGGAACATCCATATGCTGTGGGTGTGGCCCTAGATAAGGCAAAAAGACAAAAAAAAAAAGAATTTTAATAGCTACCTAAGTTAAAACTTATCCAAGGGCTTTTTAAGTGAACTTAATTTTAGATATACTGGTATTCCTTACTCCATCTCGATCTACTATCTTGACACAAAACTATTTCAACATTTCAAAGTTGTAACTGGCCATTCAGTGATTTCATCTACTAGAAAATTTAATTTTACTTCTTCATCCAAATGTCTCTGTAAATATTGGTGTTTACGGTTTTTGTTTGTTTTATAGAAGACAAATATTAGGATGATAATGTTATTAAACAGCTCAATCTGGAAGAAAAAAAATACCCACATTAATTTTAAATATATTTATACTTGGAGTTCCTGTCATGGCTCAGTGGTTAACAAATCTGACTAGGAACCATGAGGTTGCGGGTTCGATCCCTGACCTTGCTCAGTGGATCCGGCGTTGCCGTGAGCTGTGGTGTAGGTTGCAGACACGGCTCAGATCCCGCGTTGCTGTGGCTGTGGTGAAGGCCGACAGCTACAGCTCTTGTTAGACCCCTAGCCTGGGAACCTCCATATGCCGTGGGTGTGGCCCTAGATAAGGAAATAAATAAATAAATATATATATTTATACTTTTTCAGCTAACATTACACATAATAATTTATCCTTTAAAATTTCTAACATTATTTCTAATGGTTTACTTAATGAACATACCGGAAGCTGTGAATGCCCTGAAGTTCCTGCTGTAGAACCTCTTGCGTTGTTGCTATTAAGTCCAATGCTCCAACAAATTCAGAAGTAGATAACAATACCTGTACAGTAGGCTGAGTCTGGTGTACAGTGGCCATTAACTTCAGTTTATTGTATACTTTAACACAATTATTTCTAGTAAGTGCCAGTCTTAAAATGTGTAGTGATCCTTCACACATTACTTTATCAATCTGTGCAATTTTATCTCGAAGCATTTTTACAGCCTGTGAAGTTTTCTTGAGGTAGTCCTGCAATTCATGTTGAGAGGTCATTGCATGAAAAAATGCTTCTGAACGTAGAGAGATCTGGTGAGCAATGTTTACTTCCACAATATCCAGATAATGGCTCAGCTTGGGAGGGAAGGAAAAAAAAAAACACAGAAGATTATAAGTATACTTTCCTTAATTATCCAAATACTTTCTGAAAATGATACTATATTTCTACATGTACTATATGTAAAGTCCCATTGTGTGAACTGTTTGATTATGTGATCCCTGGCTCAAGGCATATAAAAGGGAAGGGAGATGAAAGAGCCCAAAGATCAAAAAAAGTAAGACAAAAGCATAGAATTTACCTTCTTCCTCTCTCCTATCATTACTGCCCTCTGAACACCAACTACTTTCTAGAAAGTAAGAGTACCCAAAGTCACCTCAGATTATAATCTACTTTTAGAAGTTCCAATATCTGAGAATGGTCGATGTCCTTAGCCCCTACACATCACTGCCACTACCAACATCACATATCACTTATCTGAAAGATGATTATAGTTTCCATTTATTGGCTTCCTCTAGGTACCAGGCACTGATATATATATAAATTTTCTAATTTTAACAATCTTTGAAAACAGGTACCATTATTTTCATTTTCCAGATGAGGAAACTGAGGCTCAGAAACATTAAAAAACTTAAATAAAGTCATATTGTTAGTAAGTGGCAAAACTAAAATCTGAACCCAGGTCTAACTGAAAAACTGAAGTTCTTTCTACTGAACCATGCTGCCTCAAAATGCTGAAGAATTCATGAAAGACTGATGATCCGCAGCCACAAATTTAGAAAGTACTAGAACTCATTTGGATCATTTTTTTTCCAAGGGCTGCTAACTTTACATTTCAACAATTATTCTTTTATCAAGTTATAAAACTCAGTTTATTTCCAAAGGGTTTTCCTTTTAAAAGGCTGACAAAAGCCTGCAACAATTAATTCATACATTTATCTGTAATACTACTAAAACAATTCCTAGAGTAACATATATTAAAAATGTTCTCTAAACTAAATATAGAACTACCATATGATCCAGCAATCCCACTCTGGGCATATATCTGGACAAAACTACAATTTAAAAAGATACACGCACCTGTATGTTCACAGCAGCACAATTCACAATAGTCAAGACACGGAAGCAACCTAAATGTCCATCCACAGATGAATGGACTAAGAAGATGTGATACATATATACAATGGAATACTACTCAGCCATAAAAAAGAACAAAACAGGAGTTCCCACTGTGGTGCAGCAGGACCAGTGGTATCTCGGGAGCACTGGGAAGCAGATTTGATCCCTGGCCTTATCTGATATCGCCACAACTGCGATGTAGGTCACAACTGTGGCTTGGATCTGACCCCTGGACTAGGAACTCCATATGCTGCAGGGTGCCAAAAAAATAAAATAAAAAACGCAATGAGATAATCATATTAAGTGAAATAAGTCAGAAAGAGAAAGACAAATACTATATGATACCACTCACATGGATTCTGAAGTATGGCATAAATGAACCTACCTACAAAACAGAAACAGAGTCAACATAGAAAACAGATTTGTGGTCGTGGGGGAAGGGAGGGAGGAGGATGGACTGGGAATCTGGGGTTAGTAGATGCAAACTATTATATTTAGTATGGATATGCAATGAGGTCCTACTATATGGCACAGGAAACTGTATCCAGTCTCTTGGGACAGACCATGATGGAAGATAATATAAAGAAAGGGACTGTGTACACACACACACACACACACATAACTGGGTCACTTTGCTGTACAGCAGAAATTGGCACAATACTGTAAAACAACTATACTTCAATTTAAAAATTTTTAAATAAATTTAAAAAATTAAAAATGCTAATTTCAAATATGGACTTCTAAAACCTAAGTTCTCTTTTCTTCCTTCCTGTGCATGCCTTTTTTGGCTACACTGTATCTTTCCATTTCTCTCTTTTACTTACAGATTCTTCAATCTAGAGCTCAAACTTTAAGCATCATCTCTGAACATCTCAGGAGAATTCATAGTGAGAAAGGGTTAATGTGTTTTCAACATTGAGGACTCATAAGATCAGAAGATTATTTGGTCATCAACCCTGTTTCCTTAAAACCATGAAGGATCATGCAGTTCTTCAATAAGGCTCCTTCAATAATCTATTATCAGCTGCCCCTGCAGCATATGAAAGTTCCTAGGCGAGGGATCAAACCTCCACAGAAACAAGCCGGATCATTAACCTTCCGCACCACAGCAGGAGCTCCTCATTTTTGTTCTTCAACAATTGTTTTACATTATGAGGACAAGGGTATTTGGGTATATCACAAGCTAAAGTGGACTCAATTTCCAGAAAATGGAGAATGGGTAACTCCTTTATGACAGTGCTACTCAGAATACAGTATATAAGTTGCTGCCAGTTTGAGAACTGTTTAACAGATCCATGATAAAATGAGGAGTTCTGTTGGAAAGTAAATTGACTACATCACTAAATCCACTGCACCACTTTTTCATAGAACGATTTTCTTATGAAGGAAATAGTGCAATGATGTACATTCTAGAGCAAACTTGCTTCTCGCTTCAAGCACTGCAACAAGATACAAATTTCTCTAATCCTGGTTGAAGCAACACCTCTTTAGAGTTAGCCAGATAAAACAGCTATTGTCAATCATATAGTGAGTTTGAAAGGGTTCTCTTGGAATCCTGTCTTCCATTTCTTTTCTAAGAATAGAGCAGAATGAGGAGACAAATTTTAAAAAAAGAAAAGAAAAAAATTCCATTACACTAGTCACTTTAACCATTTAGCATGAAAAATTGTTTCATTTGAATTTCAAAGCTTTCTGCAATTTACCAATATTCCATTGATCTATTCTTTTCTTTTCAAAGGCATAATATTTTCATAATTCATTTATTAAAATTCTATAAAGGGAAATAATTTTTTAAAGTATTCCTAAAAGTAACTACATAGATTGATGAGATTTTTATTGGCTTTTGTTGTTTTTCTCTTTTAAGGTATTATTCTACCGGGGTTACACTTGGAATGTGAAAAAGCAGTCTCAGAGTAAGCCTGTGTCCATAAACCCATACTTTTCATCAGGTTTATGATTTATTCTTATGCAAGGAAAATCTTTATAGGTAAAAACACTGCCAAAAGAAAAAGTTCATTTTCATTTTCAACTGATTTTCAACTCCTGACTCTTTCCCGAAAATGGAAAAGAAAAAGTTCATTTTCATTTTCAACTGATTTTCAACTCCTGACTCTTTCCCCACATTTCTTTTCTGCTCCTAAGCTAGTCCTTTCTTCAGCTGCTGAGGACTGGATAGAACTTACTGAAAAGCCTACCTGAGACAAGCTTTCAGACTACCAAGAGCTGTCAATAGACTAAAACAAAATGCTTTCATCTCAGTTTAAAAACCACAGTCAGTTTTAGAAAAACTCTAAATTGAAGGCTGAGAAAGAACAGAGATCAAAGGTCTTTACTTCATATTCAACTTTTAAAAGATTCTTGATATGCGAGTTAAGATATGTTTAAAGTTTTAGATTTTAAATGACTTTCAAGATGTTAACTTCTGAAATAAAGAACATTTAAAAAGTTTGACAAATGACTAGGCTCTGCAAAGCTAAAGGAATACTTTATTTTTAAACTGACATTTTTGCTTCGAAATAATCATCATCGCTATGTGAAAATGAGGAAAAACTTCAAGAGAAGTTGATTTTCTTAACATGCTGTTTGGAATAAATGTAAAACAACTAATTACGTTATCTAATGTATCATTTCAATTGAAATTCCATCAACTGCTATTTCAGATAAGAAGCACTCAAACAATAACCTTTTCCTTTTTCAACAGCACAACTTGTACTGCACTGAAACAAAATACTATTTTTTTTTCAGTTTAGATTTGAAGACTTCTAATTATCAATAACAATAAAGATGAAATTTAAAAAAGTAAAGCCTACTAAATAAATAAATCAGAACCCAGAGAAATAGCACATGGACTAAGTAAAAAAGAAATTACCTTTTCTTGTAGCAACTTTGAGGAAGCTGCATCACGATTTCCTTTTCCACCAGCAGTATTAAAATGAGACCATGGTAAAACTGAATTAAAAGTTAAGGAATCATCCAAGGCAAAATCTGGTTTCATAAAAATCTATTAAAAAAATGCATTTCCCTCAGTTAGAGAAACATCTTCTTTACATCTATTATTCCTTCTAACGTCATAAGATCATCAAATGATAATTAACTTGGATCTCAGCCATATACAGAAAAAGCAACTGATAACAGGTTGAGTTATAAGAAAAATGTATAAATATTTTATCAAGCTAAAACTGCTCATGAAAGATAAAAAAAAATTTTTTTTTGTCTTGACCAATGAAAATGATCATTCCATTACTACTCGATCAAACTCACTAATGCAGTCCAACTGGGCAGACTAGAGATATCATACTTATCTTAAAATTTCCATATTATTTCCCACTGATTGTTTATAAAAATATCAAATATCAGTGTCTCTGTACTTATATTTCTATTTTCTCCTGTTCAAAACTCTTTCAAAATTACTTTTTTAGATCAGACATACACTAAATTTTAAAACCAAACACATTGCAATTTATGAAAAACTATTCCTTTCCCTTACATAACACACCCATCTGGGCACCAAGTCCTATGCTTAACATTTCCTCAGTATCACTTGAATCTTCTATCTCGACAGCATTTCTGCAGCTCTTCAATATTATTCATTATAGCAAATGGCTACTTATTGATGTCCTTCCCCAATCTATCTTCTACATTGTTGTCAGATACACTTTAAAATGCAAGTGTAACTGAATTAATTTCTCTGTTTAAATCTCTCAATGGATTCCCATGACCCACAGACCAAACTCCCTAGAATGGCACTGAGAGTTTTATTTATCTCATACTTCACAAACATTATTTATTTAATATGGATATCTTCCCCAGAGACCATGTTCCTATAAAACTGGATTTATAGATTAATCTCTGTATTCCAGTACATAGAATAAGGCCTGAAATATGATTTAACCCATTAATTTAATTAATTTCTATCTTATTATATCCACTGATTCATATGACTCATAACCAAAAATTAATATGAATGTGATAGGGTAACCTAACTAGGGACATTAGTGTATTTTCTACTAAAAGTATTGACTAATTCAATAAATGTTTATAGAATGCCTGTGATTTACTCTTACGGTAGGCACTAAATGTGGAAACAAAGCAAACTTACATCAGAAGTCCTAATTTCAAAGATCTTTAGCCCAGGGGATGTGATAAAATACAGATAATTTTTTTTTAAGGGGAAGAGCAACAAATGCCTTAAAAGGGAAGGCAGGTGTCTAAATAAAATGCTATAAGAGTTTGGCTAAAGGGCCATTGATTTTCATTTAGGGAGAAGTGTATTCATGTAAAGTTGCCATTTAAACAAAAAATTGTAAAGGATTAGATTTGGGAGATGGGGGAGGAAATCTTCCAGGCTAAAGAAACAGTGCAAGTAAAGCATGGAGTGAGGAAAAAGATTTGGTTGAAGTAAAGAATGTGTAAAGCTTTGCAAGCAAGAGTGTGACTATGATGGAATGAATTAACAGATTTTAATGACAGAGTCTGAATTTTATTTTGTAGGAATCAAAGAACTTTTTAAAAATATTATAGTTGATTTACAATGTTCTGTCCATTTCTGCTGTGCAGCAAAGTGACCCAGTTATACATATATATATATACCATTCTTTTCCTCACATTATCCTCCATGATGTTCCATCACAAGTGATCAGATATAGTTCCCTGTGCTATACATCAGGATCTCATCGCTTATCCACTCCACATGCAATACTTTGCATCTATGAACCCCAAACTCCCAGTCCATCCCACTCCCTCCCCACTACCACTTGGTAATCACAAGTCTGTTTTCCATGACGATGAGTTTAGTCTTTTCTGTAGACAGGTTCATTTATGCCACATATGATTCCAGATACAAGTGGTATCATAAGATATTTCTCTTTCTCATTTCATTTAGTATGAGTCTCTAGTACCATACATGTTGCTGCAAACGGCATTACTTTGTTCTTTTTATGGCTGAGTAGTATTCCAACGTGTATATGTACCGCACCTTCTTAATCCAATCATCTGCCAATGGATAGTTAGGTTGTTTCCATGTCTTGGCTATTGTGAACAATGCTGCAATGAACACAGGAGTGCATGTATCTTTTTCAATGGACGTTTTGTCCAGATATATGCCCAAGAGTGGCACTGATAAATCATATCATAGTTCTATATTTAGTTTCCTACGTAATGTCATTCTGTTTTCCATAGTGGTTCTACCAATTTACATTCCCAACAGTGAAAGAGGATTCCCTTTTCTCCACACCCTCTCCAGCATTTGCTATTTGTATACTTATTAATGATAGCCATTTTGACCAGTGTGAGATGGTACCTCATTGTACTTTTCATTTGCATTTCTCTAATAATTAGTGATGTTGAGAATTTTTTCATGTGCCTGCTGCCCATCTCTATGTCTCCCTTGGAGAAATGTCTGTTCAGGTCTTCTGCCCATTTTTCAATTGGATTGTTTCTTTGCTGTTGAGTTGTATGACTGGTTTCTACGTTTTGGAGATCAAGCCCTTGTTGGTTGCAGCATTTCAAATGATTTTTTTTCCCATTCCTTAGGTTGTCTTTTTGGGTTTTTGTTTTTTTTTTGGGGGGGGGTTACTTGGTGTGCAAAAGTTTGAAGTTTGATTAGGTCCCACTGTTCTGTTTTTATTTCTATTGCTTTGGGAGACTAACCTGAGAAAACATGGGTACGGCTGATGTTAAGGAATGTTATGCCTATGTTTTCTTCTAGGAGTTCTATGGAGTCTTGGCTTATGTTTAATCCTTTAAGCCCTTTTGAGTTTATTTTCACACATGGTGTGAGGATGTGTTCTGCCTTCACTGATTTACATACAAGTCTCAGTTTTCCCAGCACCACTTAACTGGAGAGACTGTCTTTTTCCCATTCTATATTGCCTCCCTTGTCAAAGACTAATTGATCATAGGTATCTGGGTTTATTTCTGGGTTCTCTATTCTTTTCCATTGGTCTGTATGTCTGTTTTGGTACCAGTACCACACCATCATGATTACTGTGGCTTTATAATATTGCCTAGGAGAGTGCCTCCTACTTGGTTTTGGTTCCTCAGGATTGCTTTTGCAATTCTGGCTCTTTTGTCGTTCCATATGTATTTGTGGATTGTTTGTTCTAATTCTGTGAAAAATGTCATGGGCAATCTGCTAAGAATTTCACTGAATCTGCAGACTGTTTTGGGTAGTATGGCCATTTTCATGATATTAATTCTTCCAATCCAGGAGCATGGAATATCTTTCCATTTCTTTGAATACTCTTTTAATTTCCTTGGTTAATGTTTTATAGTTCTCAACAAATAAGTCTTTCACCTGCTTGGTCAGGTTTATTCCCAGGTATTTGATTTTTGCAGGGTATGATTTTAAAAGTTATTTTATTTTTATCTTCTTTTCTAATATTTCATTGTTAGTATACAGAAATGCAACAGATTTCTGAATGTTAATCTTATATCCTGCTACTTTGCTGAATTTATTGATTAGTTTGAGTACTTTCTGTGTGGAGTCCTTAGAGTTTTCTATATAAAGTATCATGTCATCTGCATACAGTGACAATTTTACCTCTTCTCTTTCAGTTTGGATACCTTTTATTTCTTTTGTTTGTCTGACTGCTATGGCTAGGACTTACAACACTATGTTGAATAAAAGTGGTGAGAGTGTGCATCCTTGTCTTGTTCCAGATTTTAGCAGGAAGGCTATCAGTTTTTCTCTGTTGAGTATTATATTCACTGTGGGTCTGTCATAAATGACTTTTATTATGTTCTCTCTATACACACTTTAGTAAGAGTTTTTTACCATGAATGGATGTTGGATTTTGTCAAATGCTTTTTCTGCATCTATTGAGATGATCGCATGGTTTCTCCTTTTGTTAATTTGGTATATGGTGTTTACTGATTTGCGTATGTTCAGCCATCCTTGTGAACTTGGGATAATCCCACTTGGTTGTGGTGTATGATCTTTTTCATATGTTGTTGGATTTGGTTGGCTAAAATTTTGTTGAGAATTTTTGTATTTATATTAATCAAGGACATTGGCCTATAATTTTTTTTTGGTAGTATCTTTGTCTGATTTTGGTATTACAGTGATGGTGACTTCATAGAACGTCTTTGGGATTATTCCTTCTTCTTCAACCTTTAGGAAAAGTTTAAGAAGAATGGGTGTAAGTTCTTCTTTGCATGTTTGGTAGAATTTGCCTATGAAGCCATCTGGTCCTAGACTTTTGTTTGCAGGTAGTGTTTTTTATTACATATTCAATTTCACTTCTAGTGACCAGTCTCTTCAATTGATCTATTTCTTCTTGATTCAGTTTTGGCAGGCTGTATATCTCTAGAAATTTGTCCATTTCTTCCAGGCTGTCAAATTTGTTGGCATATAATTGTTGATAGTATTCTCCTATAGTTTTTTGTATTTCAGCAATATCTGTTGAGATTTCTGCTTTTTCATTTCTTATTTTGAGTTCTTTCTCTCCTTTTTGGGGGGGAGTCTGGCCAGATGTTTGTTGTCAATTTTCTTACCCTTTCAAAGAAACAGCTCTTGGTTTTACTAATTTTTTTCTACTGTTTTTCAAATCTCTATTTTATTGATTTCCTCTGTGATCTTTGTGATTTCCTTCCTTCTGTTGACTTTAGGTTTCCTTTGTTCTTTTTTAGTTCTTTAGGTGATAGGTTAAGTTGTTAAGTTTTCCCTTTTTTGAGGAAGGCCTGTATCGCTATGAACTTCCCTCTAAGTACTGCTTCTGCAGTATCCCATAGATTTTGAATGGTTGTGTTTTCATTATCATTTGTCTCAAGGTATCTTTTAATCTCCCTTTTGATTTCCTCAGTGACACATTGGTTTTGTTTTGTTTGTTTTTTGTCTTTCTGTCTTTTTCTAGGGCCGCACCCATGGCACATGGAGGTTCCCAGGCTAGGGGTCTAATCAGAGCTGTAGCCACTGGCCTAGGTCACAGCAACGCCAGATCCGAGCTGTGTCTGCGACCTACTTCACAGCTCACGGCAACGCCGGATCCTTAACCCACTGAGCGGCACCAGGGATTGAACCCACAACCTCATGGTTCCTAATGGGATTCGTTAACCACTGAGCCACGACGGGAACTCCAGTTTTCTAGTAGCATGTTGTTTAGTATCCATGTAGTCAATTTTTTCTCGTTTCTTTTCCCCTGTGGTTGATTTCTAGTTGCATGCCCTTGTGGTCAGAGAAGATACTTGAAGCAATTTCTATACTCTTAAATTTGTTCTGTGCCCCAGTATGTGGTCAATCCTTGAGAATGTTCCACGTGCACTTGAAAAGTATGTATATTCTGATTGTTTGGATGTAATGTCCTGAAACTATCAATTAAGTCTAACTTTTCTATTGTGTCATTTAGGATCTCTGTTGCCTTACTGATTTTCTGTCTAAAAGATCTGTCCATTGATGTGAGTGGGGTGTTAAAGTCTCATACTATTACTGTATTCCCATCAATTTCTCCTTTTATGTCTGTTAGTATTTGTTGTATGTATTTAAGTGCTCTTATATAATGGGCACATATATTGATGAGTTTAATATCCTTTTCTTGAATTGGTCCATTTATCATTAAATAGTATCCTTCTCTGTCTTTAATTATGGCTTTTGTTTTAAAGTCTATTTTGTATGAGTATTGCAACTCCTGCTTTCCTGTCTTTTCCATTCACATGAAATATCTTTTTCCATTTCCTCACTTTCAATTTATGTTTCCTTTGGCCTAAGGTGAGTCTCTTGTAGGCAACATATTGTAGGCTTTTTTTTTTAAATTCAGTCTCCCACTGTATGTCTTTTGATTGGAGCATTCAGTCCACTGACATTTAAAGTAATTACTGATTAAAAAAGTATTTATTGCCATTTCAAACCTTGTTTTCCAGTTCATTATATGTTTCTCCTTTGTTTATTTTTTTGGTTGGATGATTTCCTTTTATTTTATACTTGTGTCCTCTTCTTTTTAGTTTTTGTGAATGTATTGGTTGGTTTTGATTTGTGATTGCCCTTTACAGTGCAAGTAATGCATGGAATCAGCAAAAAGACTTGGTTGAAGTAGAGAATGTATAAATCTTAGTAGGCAAGAGTGTGACTATGATGGAATGAATAATTAAGAGCCTTTAATGACAGTCTGAATTTTTATTCTATTGGAATCAATGAACTTTAAAAATGACTGCCCTATTCTTTTCGTTTCTTTCATCTTTCCATCTTATCTTACCCTAAAGAGCATTATCATAGACTTCTTTAAGAATATGAAAACAAAAACAAAACACTAACTATACATCTATTATACATCTCAATGAAATTTTTCATACAAAAAAATCAACCTCTTAAAAAACTGGACGGTTGATAAAATCAACAAAATTTTCTTTTAAAATGAAAAGATTTAAACATATTTGTAGGTTTTGGTGATAAAGAGATTGATAATGCAAAAGAGCGAGAAAAAACATGATACAACAAAGTCACAGAAGAGGCAAAGTGGCCAGAGTGTCAGAAAACAGCCAAGTGAAAGCTTCTTACAAATCAAAATTAAAGATCAGATATTAAAAAGTAGTATTTTCATTTTTTAGCCTTTTTTACCTTAGGTACTTGCTCCAGATCTGTCCTGGATTTATCTATTTAAAAAAGGAAAAGGAAAATATGACCTTTTAAAACTTGTTTTCATTTTATTTTCATATAATATATCTTGTCAGATTCAATAAATAATCATTTATTGAATGAATGAATAATCATTTAGCTTTCTTCCTTCAACAAATATCAAATACCTTCTATACACCTAATAGTAGGTAAATCACTGAATAAGACATACATTTCAAATAATTTTAATCAATTACATAATAGCAATAAAACTACTAAATACATTTCAAGTCTTTTTTATTATTATTATTTATTGCTTCTTTAATTCCTTACATATGGCATACAGAAGTTCCCGGGCTAAGGGCAGAATCAGAGCTGCAGCTGCCAGCCTACACCACAGCCACAGCATGCAGGACCCGAGCTGTATCTGCAAACTACACTGCAGCTCACAGCAACGCTGGATCCTTGAACCACTGGGCGAGGTCAGGGGTCAAATCTGCATCCTCATGGATGCTAGTAGGGTTCATAACCCACTGAGTCACAACGGGAACTCCTCAAGTCTTTTTTAAATATACACAGAAAGATTGGTACTATCTTATAGAAATACTGTTTTTATTGTTCAAAATATCTACCATCCAATCCAGAATTTATTAGAATCAAAGTTTTTTTATATACCGTATTGACTTTCTTCTTAGACACCTTAGTTTTTCATCATTTACAGACTTCTTGTAAATGAACCTACTTTTATCTTCATCTCACCAATCAGATCTCAGACAAAGTGTCTTCCTTTTCCAAAACTATACTTTCTGCCACTTGGACTCTATCCTTTCCTGCCTCTCCTGTGAGTTCAATGCATCAATTACCCTGCCTCTCCATATCTTTAATTTCCTCCTTTCTAATTAGCTTTCTTCTCTGCATATAAACATGTTCAGTTCTCTTACATTAAAAAACAAAAGATGAAAAAAAGAAAGAAAACGACAAAACCCAGACTAGGATGACGCAAGAGAGGACCCTCAGGTACAAAATTTAAGGAGGAATTCATGCTCAGGATTATACAAATGCCTCATCTAATCCTTGCCATGTAAAAACCTTCTTCTACTAGAACTACTAGTAAAACAAACTAGAGGGATTCTGTTCCATCCAGTTAATACCTTAATCTCAAATCTTCAAGTCACATCTATATTGGAGGTCTCCACTTCTTGCTATAGCTAGGTTTTTTTTGTTTGTTTTTGCTTTCTTCTAGGACCGTACCTGTGGCATATGGAAGTTCCCAAGCTATGGGGTCGAATTGGAGCTATATGTAGCTGCCAGCCTACTCCATAGCCTCAGCAACTCTGGATCCAATCCACATCTGTGACCACAGCTAACGATGGCAACACCGAGTCCTTAACCCACTGAGAAAGGCCAGGGATCGACCCTGCATCCTCATGGATACTAGTCAGGTTCATAACCATAAATAGGAACTCCCACTTCTTGCTCTCGTATCAGTTTCTGTAACCATCATGCCAGTCTAAATGTTCCCTAAGCTCTCCTAGGTTGCCAAATCCAGAGGTTTCTCAGTGTATAAACTTGATCTAGCCCTGAAGTATTCTGACACTGTAGATTAATCATTCTCTTCTTTAAAATTCTAACTACCTTTCATTTCTAAGGTGGAACTCTCTCTTCGTTGACTAATAAAGTCTCCTTTACAAGTACCTCATTTTTTTTATCTGCCCCTTAAATGTGACAGGTTCCTAGAGTCCTATCATCAATTCCTTTATACTCACTATTCACATCCTCCCTGGGTGATCCTATCTGTGTTCAAATACCATGCTCTTATATCGCATATTGTCTAGATAAAGTCTACCATACCTGTATTTCTAGCCTAGATCTCTTTCCTGAGCTCCAGGTTGCACACCAGACATCTCTTCTCAATTAAACCAGCCTCTATCTCCTCCAAAATTCCTCTTCCAGTACTGCCTTTCTCATTGAATTGTACCTCTCACCCAGACAACTGTCCAAGCAAGAAATCTTCGAGTCATTCTTGAATCTTCTGGATTCATTACTAACAAATGATTGACCACCAAAACCTGTACCTCAATTTCTGAGGCATCTCTCAAAGGCCTAATTTCCTCTGCTATGGAGGACACTCGATTTCTCACTTGTATTACTGCAATAGCCTCCAACTGTCTTCTTGCCTCCAGCTTTATCAGCATCCATAAATTTACAACCCACAAATGTTTTCACAGTGAAACATATAATCATAATTCTGACTGAGTCTGGTTTAAAATATTTTCTAGTATATTCTATACTGCTTTAAGAAAAATTCCTTAGCATGGCATATAAGGCTCTTCATGATCTGACTCCTACCTACTTCTTCAGCCTCATTTCTTGCTCCCACTAGAGCCAGCATATTAAACTCTTGGAGGTCCCTGAACATGCCGATTTCTCTCTTGACACTATGGCTTGAAATAAAATATTCCCTTTCCTGGAATGCCTTTTCCCACAGAAATATTCCTCGATAGCTAGTTTAAAACACAAGCAATCTTCATCAATTCTAGTAATCCTTATAAGGTTAAGTTGGGAACTCTATACAGTATTATCACATTGAACTTACTGCTTAATATACAATACTGCAACTGTTGGTTTATTTGTTTAACCTTGCCCAGGAGACCATCAGCTTCTTGAGGACAGGGACTTTCTTATTCTTCCACTTTTAGGCAACAAGCAAAGCACAAAGTTCTTAAATATTAAATAAGTATTTGTTGAACTGAAAGATAACACTACCATCAGACCCATGATTTTTCTCTTAAAAACTTTTAGACAAGATTATAATTGTAAGCCATAAAAATTTCACTAGGAATGAAAATTAGCTATGATGGTCAACAAAGTCCTAAAATTACGATTGTGTTCATTAATATTTATGCTATGCTACAAACAGCACATATTCATACCATGAGTATGTAAGAGAGTCCTGTCAAAAGTATCTTTAGGAGGGCAAATATTCTTGCATCTCTCATGAATCTTCTCTCTCTAATAAAAAGAGAAATAAATAATGTGATCAATGCTATGCAGCAATATGAGTATTCAAAGAATTAAAATATCTCACAACAGAACATCAGAATATACCAAATTAGTTCTAATTTTTTTAAATATGAAATCACTAGCCTCTTGAACTTAAATACAAATAACCGTATGCTTGATAAGCCAAATACCACTGAGATATATGTCTATATACTTGTAATCACATTTTATGTACTTAAAGTAAAATCTACATAAGTTTGAGATGAAGTAGGAAAGCAAAAGAGAAATCCTTATTTTTATAACAGAAGTCAATTAAGAAAATAACTTTTTTAAAGCAAGGAAGAAAAATTCAAAACCTATATACGCAAGATAGACACTAGTTGATACTACCTGAGTCAAAAAAAGAAAGAAGCAAACAAACAAACCCCACTCTGATTTCAGATTAGATGACCACTAACAACACTGTTACCTTTTCGGATGCCATACATGGGACATATGGGAAAGTGGACTATGGTAAGGAAAAAACCCTGGGCTAATAGTATTCAGAGTTCTGAAAGTAGTTCTGTCAGAAACTACAGGATTGTCTTCCAAAGTGGCTGTACCATTTTGCATTCCTACACACAGTGAGTAAGAGTTCCTATTAGTCACATCCTTGCTGGCATTTGGTGTCGACAATGTTCTGGATTTTGACCATTTTAAAAGCTCTATGGTGATTGATACAAACTACAGCATTTGGGGTAGATAAGCAATGAGATCCTGCTGTATAGCACAGGGAACTGTATCTAATCACTTGTGATGGAACAGGATGTGAGAAAAAGAATATACATATACATACACACACATACACATATATATACATTTTTAAAAAGAAAAGATACATAGTTGCATCTTGTTTTAACTTGCAATTTTGTAACAAGATATGATGTCAAGCATCTTTTCACACTCTCACCTGCCATCTGTATTTCTTCTTTGGTGAAATACCTATTCAGACACCGCCCCCCCCCCCTTTCTTTTGGACACACTTGTAGCATATGAAAGTTCCCAGGGGGACTGAACTTAAACTGTAGTTGCAACCTGTGCCGCAGCTGTGGCAACTCCAGATCCTTAACCCACTGCACCACACAGGACTTCCAAGATCCTTTGCCCATTTTTTGTGTGGTAAAATATACATAACATAACATGCACAACCTAAAACCACTAATGGAAGTAGCCAAGATGGTGGAGTAGGGAGAAGTTGAACTCAACTCCTCCAACAGACACACCAAAATTACAACTATTTACAGAGCAATTATCAATGAGAACTACCTGAAGACAAGCAGAAAAGATTTTTCACAACTTAAGACATAAAGAAGGAACTACAAGACAGGTAGGAGGGGCAGAGATATGGTATAGTAGGACCCACATCCCTGGTCAAGGATCCACAAATAGGAGAAATACCACAATCATAGAGGTCCTCCCCAAGAAGCAAGGGGTCTAAGCCCTATATCAGGTTTCCCAGTATAGGATCCCGAAAAGGGACAATGAGCCTCCAGAAAGTGTGACAGAAAACTAGCAGATCTTATGTTCAAGAGAGTTAGAAAGCTATGGGGAAAAGATACTCTGCTATAAAGGAAGTATGCAAAATCTCACATGCTCTGACTCCTGGCACAAATGCAGTTGTTTGAAAGGAGTTTGGGTCAGATTCACTGGCTGATTCTGGAGAGCCTCTGGAAGAGGCAGGAGGTAACTGGGACCCTCCTGAGAACGGCGATGATGGGAGAAGTCATTCTGAGAGCTTGTTGTACTGCAATAACACCAGTGCTGGCAAGCACCACTTTAGAATCCTCCCTCTTCTCCATTAGCATGGAGCACCCAGCACTGTTCATCTGTGTGCCAGCACTGAGCGTCCCCACTGCCAGTCTGAGCAGACAGCCTCATGGGGACCCAGCCCTACCTCCAGCAGACCCATAGCCACTGCATGTGGCATGGGCTCACGGCCAACTATGCTTAAAGTGTACCCACAGTAGCTGGCCTCACCACTAAGAAGGGCACACACAGACCCACACAGGGAGCATCTCTTGGGCATACAGCTCTGATATCTACAGGCAAGTGTACTGCTGGGGTTCATAAGACATATCCTACATAAGATCATTTCCCCAAATTAGAAAAGAAAACGTAAAACTGCCACTATTTGCAAATGACAAACTATATATAGAAAATTCTAAAGAAGCAATGAAGAAGTTCCCATTGTGGCTCAGTGTGTTAAGAACCCAAAATGCATCTGTGAGGATAAGGGTTCTATCTCTACTCTCGCTCAGTGGGTTAAAGATCCAGTGTTACCGCTAGCTGTGGTGTAGGTCGCACATGTGATTCAGATCCAGCATTGCTGTAGTTGTGGTATAGG
This sequence comes from Catagonus wagneri, assembly GCA_004024745.2. Classification (NCBI taxonomy): domain Eukaryota; kingdom Metazoa; phylum Chordata; class Mammalia; order Artiodactyla; family Tayassuidae; genus Catagonus; species Catagonus wagneri. Next base: position 20,208,651 of record PVHT021183519.1, read on the forward strand.
CTGGCAGCTACAGCTCAATGTGACCCCTAGCCTGGGAACTTTCATATGCCACGGGTGCAGCCAAAAACAAAAAAAATATATGCACACCAGTGGTCACTACAGCACTATTTACAGAAGCCAAGATATGAAGGCAACCTAAGTGTCCCTGATAAATGAATGGATAAATAAGATATGGCATATGTGTGTGTTTATGTGTGTGTGTGTGTATATATATATACACACACATACACATTAATCACAAAAAAATAAAATCTTAAGGAAAAAGGTGTGGTGTAGATACACAATGGAATATTACCCAGACATAAAAAAAGACTGAAATAATGCCATTTGCAGCAACATGGATGGACCATAAATTATCATACTAAGCAAAGTAACTCAGAAAGGATAAAGACAAACACTATATGATATCACTTGTATTTGGAACCTAAACTACAACATAAATGAACATATCTACAAAAGAGAAACAGATTCATAGACAGAGAGAGCAGACTTTGGTTGCCAGAGGGAGGGAAAGTAAGAGAGGGAAGGATTAGGAGATTAACAGATACAAACTAGTATATATATGATGGATAAAACACAAGGTCCTACTGTACAGCACAGGGAACTATATTCAATAACCTCTGATAAACCATAACAGAAAAGAATATGAAGAATATATATGTATATATAAAACTGAGTTACTTTGCTGTACAGCAAATTAACACAACATTGTAAATCAATTATACTCCAATATAAAATAAAATTTTTTAAAGTTTTAAGTGAAATCTTGCTATTTACAACAAAATGGATCTAGAGGGTATTATGCTAAGTGAAATAAGTCCACTGTATATAAAATAATCAACAAGGACCTAAATACAAAGGGAACTCTACTCAATATACTGTAATCACCTACATGGGAAAATAACCTGATAAAGAACAGATATATGTCTATAATTGAATCGCTTTGCTATACATCTGAAACACAACACTGTAAATCAATGATACTCCAATATAAAATAAAGATTACTTTAAAATATCAAATACTGTATGATCTAACTTATATGTGGAATCTAAAAAACAAACCAACAAAGCAAAAAAAAAACAGAATCATGGATACAAAGAATAAACAAGTGGTTGCCGGAGAGGAGGGGAATGGGGTGGGGTGATCAGTAAAATAGGTGAAGGAAATTAAGATGTACAAGCCTTCAATTATGAATAAGCCATGGAGAAATAATATACAGCATAAGGAATATGGACAATAATACTATAATAACCTTCTATGGGGAGAGACAATTACTTGATTTATCATGATGATCATTGCATGATGTATACAAATGTCAAATCATTACAAGTAATCTCCATTTTGCCATTTAGCCCATTTGGTGAGTTTTAAATTTTGATTATTACATTTAGCAGTTGTAAAATTTCTATTAGGTTCTTTCTTTATAACTTCTGTTTCTTTGCTGGGATTTCCTATTTTTCCTTTTGTTTCAAGAATGCTCTTATGTTGGAGACCACTGAACAGCTGAACTCTACAGAAGGCAAATATCTGCTGACTCAGTTCTACAATACAGGGTCTCCTTCATAGACATTATGCAGCTAGAGGTAGGCACCAATGCTAATAGTTTCCTTTATTATTCACTAAGAGGTAGGCTTGTTATTGCCTATGCCTGCTCCAGCCCACTAACATATGGCACCTTCCTTAATAGAAGACCTGTGGGCCAAAGCCCAGGCCTCTTTCACTCTGTTCCACAGAACAGAGTGCCTCCTGGTCCCCCACTTTCTAAATCTAAAAGAGTCTTGCGTGTTTTGCTAGAGTGAGCCATCCCTCTTCCAGGTTCCCTGTTGCCCTGCAGCACTGGATGCAGCACTTTTATTGTCCAGATACATTATGATCAAATTTCTTTTACCCAGAATTTTCTGCTTCTACATATTTCCCCAGAAGAAATGGAAACATGCCAGCTTTATTTATGGAATCTGTCAGTTCGTCGAAGTTGTTGAACTTATTGGCATAATGTTTATAATATTTTATCTTTAGTCTTTTAATCTCTGTAGAATCTGTAATAACGTGACCGCTCTCATTTTTTTTTTTTTGGCTGCATTTGCAGTATGCAGAAGTTCCGAGGCCAGAGATCAAACCTGCACCACAGCTGCAACTTGTGCCACAGCTGCAGCAACGGTGAATCCTTAATGTGGTGCACCACAGGAAAGCTTCCTCTCATTCTCATTATTCATAATTTCTGTCTTCTCCCTTTCTCTCCTAATCAGTACTCCTAAAGGTTTGTCAATTTTATTATCTTCTCAAAGAATAAGTTTTGGGTTTCACTAATTTTCTCTATTTTCTATTTCATTGATTTTGACTTAGATGTTCATTTCTTCCTCCTTCTTACTTTGGTTTAAATTTACTTCTTGTTCTTGTTAAGGTAAGCTGATCTTACGTCACTAATCTGAGACCGTTCTTTTTTAATATATGCATTTACTGTTATAAATTTCTTCCGAAATACTGCTTGAGCAGCATCCCACAAATCCTGACATGTTGTGTTTTCATTTCCATTCAGTTCAATCTACTTTCTAATTTTCCTTAACTCTTTGAGTCACATTTTATTTAGCAGTATAAGTTTTAGCTTCCAAATATTTATGAATTTTTCACATATCTTTCTGTTATTAATTTCTAATTTAATTCTGTTGTGGTCAGAGGATATTATTTGTATGACCTGAAGCCTTCTAAATGTATTAACATTTGTTTTACAGCCCAGATTATGGTTTGTCTTGATAAATGTTCCATGAACACTTGAAAAGAAAATGTATGCTTCTGTGTCATGCGGAATGTTCTTTCAACGTGTTCTTTCAAGTTAAGTCAGGTTGGTTGATCATGTTGTTCAGGCTTACCATATACTTGCTGATTTTGTTTGCTTCTTGTATCATTTATTGAGAAACAAGTACTGGAGTTCCCGTCGTGGCTCAGTGGTTAATGAATCCAGCTAAGAACCATGAGGTTGTGGGTTCGATCCCTGGCCTTGCTCAGCGGGTTAAGGATCCAGCGTTGCTGTGAGCTGTGGTGTAGGTTGCAGACGTGGCTCGGATCACACATTGCTGTGGCTGTGGTGAAGGCCAGCAGCTACAGCTCCTATTAGACTCCTAGCCTGGGAACCTTCATACGTCGCGAGTGTGGCCCTAGATAAGGTAAAAAAAAAAAAAAAAAAGACAAAAAAAAGAGAGAGAGAGAGACAAGTACTGAAAAATCTCCAACCATAATTGTGAATTTGTCTATTTCCCCCATAGAGTATCCAGTTTTTGCTTCATGTATTTTGAAACTCTGTTATTAGGAGCATAAATATTTCAAATTATCACATTCTCTTGATTAACTGACACCTTAATCATCATAAAATAACCTTTATCTAATAAGTCTTTGTAATAGTAATAGTAACAGGCTGAAATCTACTCCAGCTTTCTTTTGACTGGTTTTAAGCCTTTCCCATTCTTTTACTTTCAGATGTTTTTTGTCTTTGTATTTAAAATACATTTCTTGGAGTTCCCATCGTGCCTCAGTGGTTAACGAATCCGACTAGGAATCATGAGGTTGCAGGTTCGATCCCTGGCCTTGTTCAGTGGGTTAAGGATCCGGCGTTGCTGTGAGCTGTGGTGTAGGTTGCACATGTGGCTCAGATCCCGCATTGCTGTGGCTGTGGCGAAGGCTGGCGGCTACAGCTCCTGTTAGACCCCTAGCCTGGGAACCTCCATATGCCACAGGTGCGGCCCTAGATAAGGCAAAAAGACAAAATAACTAACTAACTAACTAACTAACTAACTAACTAACTAAATAAATAAATAAATAAATAAAATACATTTCTTATAGGCAGTATACAGCTGGGTTTTGCTTTTTCATCCAGTCTCACAATCTCTGCCTTTTAATTGAGGTGCTTAAACATTTACACTTGGCATGATTGAGAGGGTTACGTTTTTTGGGGAGGTCTTTTTTTTGGTCTCTTTTAGGGCCACATCCATGGCATATGGAGGTTCCCAAGCTAGGGATCGAATTGGAGTATAGTCACCGGCCACAGACATAGCCACTCCAGATCAGAGTTGCATCTGAGACCTACACCATAGCTCACAGCAATGCTGGATCCTTAACCCATTGAGCAAGGCCAGGGATCAAACCTGCATCCTCATTGATGCTAGTCAGATTCATTTCCACTGAGGCATGAGGAAACTCCAAGAGGGTTAGGTTTCAGTCCACACCCTGATGTTTATTTTCTTTTTGTCTCATCTATTCTTTGTTCTCTTTTTACTTTTTTTTTTTTTTTTTTTTTTTTTGCTTTTTAGGGTGGTACTCGGAGCCTAATCAGAGCAGCAACCATTGGCCTACACCACAGCCACAGCAACATGGGATCCAAGCTGCATCTGCGACCTACACCACAGCTCACGGCAATGTCAGATCCCCAATTCACTGAGCTAGGCCAGGGATCAAACCCATATCTTCATGGATACTGGTCAGTGTTGTTTCCACTGAGCCATGATGGGAATTCCCTTTTTTACTATTTTTCTGTCTTTGGATTGAGAATTCTTTTCATTCCATGATATCTTTTCCTTTGACTTCTTGACTATAATTCTTTGTTATATTAGTGGTTATTATAGGGTTTATTGCATACAACTCCTGCTAGAAATGTAAGCTTTATAATGGAGGCATTTGATGTTTGTTTTAGTCTCTGCTGTATCCGTACTGTTTAGAACAGTGCCTGGCACATAGATGGCACTCAATAAGTATTTGATCAATACATGGATAAACAGGAGTTCCCTATGGTCCGCACTAATGAACCCAATTAGTATCCATGAGGATGTGGGTTCAATCCCTGGCCTCACTTAGTGGGTTAAGGATCCAGCATTGCCATGAGCCATGGTGCAGGTCGCAGATGTTCCTTGGATCTTGCATTGCTGTGGCTGTGGCATAGGCCAGCAGCTGTAGCTCCAATTCAACCCCTAGCCTGGGAACTTCCATATGTCACAGTGCGGCCCTGAAAAGCAAATAAATAAATAAGTAAATAAATGGGCAAACAGAAAAACTAAACCTCATATGTTATGAGGTATGAGGTTAGAAACCATCAAAAAGAAGGAATTCAAAACTCTTAACAACATCACTTAGAACACAAAAACTCTGGATAGCATATGGCAATATACATAAACGAATGGAAAAAATATTTACAGGTTCTGTTCAAAAATACTAGGTAGTACTAAAAATAAACCAGATACTGCATAGTATTAATGACAATAATATAGCTATATCAGCCTATTTCCAAATAATGAAAAGAACAAACTAATCAAGTGAAATAAAACTAGCTAAACGCAAATTAGGCTTCTTGATGAAAGAAGTATAAAAAGAAATAATAATAATGTAAATAAATTTCTCATACAAAAACTTCTAATTGTAAAATAAGTCGTGGGGATGTAATGCAAAGCTTGATGGCTATAGTTAATAATATTGTATTGAACATTTTTTTTCCTTTCCAGCCACCCGCATAACATTTGGAAGTTCCCAGGCCAGGGATCAAATGTGAGCCAAAGCTGTGACCTAGGCCATGTTGCAGCAATGTCAAATCTTTAACCCACTGGACAGGGCTACAGATCAAACCTGCACCTCCAGAGACAAGCCAGATCACTAATTCACTGCACCACAGTAGAAACTCCTGTACTGAACATCTGAAAGTTGCCAAGAGAGTAGATCTTAAAATCCTCAACACAAGAAAAACAACTTTTTTTGTAACTACCTATGGTGATGGATATTAACTAGATTTATTGTGACGATCATTTCAGGATATATACAAATACTGAATCAATACGTTGTACACCTGAGACTAATATAATGTTACACATATCAACTCTCAAAAATATTTTTATCCCCTTATAACATTTTAATGATTTTTTTAAAAAAAGATTGAAATGGTAACTAGAATTATATTGATAATAGTCACTTTACAAAAGTGAATAACAAGCCTTCTCAAAGTCAGCAATGCACTCAGTTCCTGCTCTGAGAATCAGGTTAAGAGCAACATATTTTGTCTAGAGATATAAAGACTATCCACTAGAACTAGGATGCTCTATTAAAGTGTCTATGGTGAATTAAAGACACAGAAACAACTCTATGCTTATTTTTTTTTTGTCTTTTGTCATTTTTAGGGCCGCACAAACAATTCTATGCTTATTTCTTTTTTTTTTTTTTGTCTTTTGTCATTTTTAGGGTTTTAGGGCCCACGTGGCATGTGGAGGTTCCCAGGCTAGGGGTCTAATCGGAGCTACAGCTGCCGGCCTATGCCACAGCAACGCAGGATCCGAGCTGCGTCTGCTACCTACACCACAGCTTACAGCAATGCCGGATCCTTAACCCACTGAGCAAGGCCAGGGATCGAACTCACAACCTAATGGCTCCTAGTCAGATTTGTTTCCGCTGAGCTACTGTGGGAACTCCCATCTTTATTTCTTAAACCTCACAAATGATCTGGGCTTTATAGGCCTAACAGAACCATTTTCTCCTTGGTAGGTAGGGTAAGTTTCATGTTGAATCTTAGCACTATTAGAAATGCGTCATTCTGAAAAATCACTACTGTAAAAAAATAAAATATTTTCATATATCTAAGCAAAGAATTAAATACAACCCAGGACAGTAGAATGTGTATGAACAGAAATGAATACCATAGGTTTATCAAAGATTATTGGTCAGAAATCTCCAAAAAAAAATCAAAGTATTTCTTTTACTTTTGACCTGACCACAACTAACTTCAAGACTAGGTATTACCTGAGAGATTTCCTGTTGATATACTGTAAAATGTTCCTTGTTGATCTGTGGGAGGTAGAATGAAGGTATGACTTCAATATCCACAAAGTCCAATCCCCATGTTTTTGTGAAGAAGTCAGATTCTCTTTTTGCTAATCTAGGATCATTTAATGCTGCTGGGAGATTTACTTTGGAATGATATACAGTCCATCTATGTTGATCTGTAACTAGAGATGGGGCAACACATAAACTATTTGAATCACCTGTAAAAAGTAAACAAGAGAACTCTGTAAAGTAAGCTCTATGTTTGAAAATATATCCTAGAAAAATAAAAATGTTTAGATTATACAAAGCAAGGAAACTCTTCCTTCTATAGCAAATGTTTTAATAAAAATCAGTCTTATTAAATAATCTCAGTTTTCAGGATCAATTGCCAAGGGAAGGAAAAACGTACAAGATAAAAGATATGCAAAATTTGAGGGCTATAGTTGCAGGTTTGGAGAAGAAAGTCATTAATTCCTTTCCTTAATGCATAATTTCAACATCAAAACTCTTCTACCTTCTATTTTATATAATCTATCCTTTAAAACTTCAGTTTCCACCTCCCCCCAAAGGTAGACCTTTTTTCTGTGGTATTATGGCAGACACTCCTGGTTCCAACATAATTTTTTTCAGCTTCTAATTAGACAAACAAAATACTGCTGTGACTTTAACCACAAAGGAAAGAAAAATATATAGTCAGTTCTTATTTTTCATTAGTTTTGTTCTATAAAGTCATTAGGACCCTTAATAAGCCAATACTAAACCTTTGCTCCTAGGAGAAATACATGGTTAGGCTCCTGTCAATCTCTGGAACTTTCAGCAACCAATCAGTACATAATCTTTTCTTGTGTGTGTTTCTGTTTTAAAGACAGCTCATGTAGTATATATCATTCACTCGTTACCACTACAACTCATACCTGAATGAAGCTTATATAACATATGTATTTTCTTCATAAGATACAATACAGCCTTCTTGTACTTGAGAAACTAAAAAGCACTTTAGCACATTTGGGAACCATTTTGAACAGCAAAATCACCAATAAAAATACAAAAAATGTGGTAATAAATAGACCACTAAAGGGACATGTATTTACAGCATGAATGCTGAGACAAGAAGGCAGAGTGTCGCTTTGCTCAGTCTCAGGCAGGAAAGCATGCATCAGATGATTCAAAGTTTTCACTCCTCTGTGCATGTCTGCAAATGACCACAAAAGTGCCACAAGTACTGACTTGGGGGTTACAAATAAGTTTTAGGGAATAGCCAAATTTGCAAATATAGAATCCACAAATAATGAGGAATTGACTGTACTATATTTAACTAAACAGATTTCAATCTGTACCCTCATTTTCAAAACTCTTTTTCAGTATATAAGTGACTTCTTTTGTGGAAATGTGTGAAAAGAACTATACTACAATTTCCTAATCAACTTATTTCCAAATTATATGTCTTTAGTTTTTAGATCATAAAGTTTACTCTTTTGAGATAGGTTATGAAATCTGACTATTCATTTAAAGACAAGACAAATTCTCAGTACAATTCCTCAAACAAAAAAGGTATTACCTGTGGGTTCCTTGGGACACACATCTGGCAGTGACTGCACAGGTCGAATGTGTTTTGCCAGATCTACCTCTTTTTTAAAGAAAACATCACTGCTGCTTCCTTGAGGCACTGGTGAAGAACTGTGGCTTGAAGCCATTGCATAAAATAGCCACTTAGCTGAAAATGAGCAACAACCAATAATTACAACACTTAATACAAATCAAAACTCATCTGTATTACAAATGTCACAAATTTTCTTTCAAAAACAGATACATTATTCAAAATTCCTCAAAATACAAGTACACAATTTGAATACTCACTATTAATTGTGAGTCATTATACTTAGTTTACTAAGAAAGTTATTGTTTTGTTTAAAAAGTATTCTCCTCAGAGTGAAATATCCTTAGTCTTTTATCCAAAGCGCAAATAGAAACCAAAACTGAAACCGGTATATATTAAAAGTGAAAATAGTCCATTCATTTACTAAGTGAATAATAATTATGCATTACAGCAAAATGGGTAAGTGCATGGGTTTTCAAAATCCTGTTGTTTGGGCTCATATTCAGCTTCACTTACCAGCAATATAACCTTGAGGAAATTTACTTAACGCTTGTATACTTTACCTCATCTGTGAAAATGGAGATGAATAAGAGATCCAATCTCATAAACATTTTGTAAGAACTAAAGGAATGGATATATACAAATCATTTAAAACAACGCATGCCTCAAGGTTAACATTCATAAATATTAGTTATCATTATGATTATAATTACTATGTGACTGTCACGATTATAATGACTGTCACTATGTTACTGTGACTGTCACTATGTGTTAAATAATTATGAGAGGCATCATTCTTCAAAGTTCTTGCACGTGAGGAATCAAAACAAAACCCTAAACAAAGCACAAATTAATCTATTTCTAAATTTTTAAAGAAGTGATTAAAGAATTTGTGGGGTAAGAAAAACATAATATAGGCTATAACATCAGGTTTACAAATGAAGCAGTACATAACCTGGATAATGAAGAACATGTATTCTTTTATTATTGGAGGGTAATAATAATTACACTGCTGATCTTATCTACCAAATATTTTTAATGAATAAATAAATGAATATAAACAGAAGCTTATAGTTGAAAAGGAACTAAGAGATGACCTAGTCTAAGTCCTCCATACTAGAGATAAGTATAGCAAGGATCAATTGGTTTACAAAGACACAGGCGGTTTAAAAAAAACAAGTCAATCTAGGAAATCTGGTGAATAGAAAAGTAAGAGTAAGAAACAAAAAGCAGAGGTATACGGCTAGCACTGGTGACAAAAAGGTAATCTACTCAAACTCCTCTCTAGTTTGCTAGAAAGCTAAAAAGTATATTTCCCAGACTTCTTCGCATACTTGTTTCAGTCCTCCTAGTGCAAAGGAAACACTCAATTACACCATTCACTGCGACCATAAGAAACGAGCTGCTAAGAAAATGAACAAAGATAAATAACTTCTTCAAAGTTCTGAACAGAAAGCAAACAACAACATGACCCAAGGTTAAGGGACATGGGGGAAAATGACCCACACAGAGTGAAATGTTTGCCAACAAAAAGCTAACAAAAGTACTGACTAATAAATCATATTTACACACACACAAAGACATCAGAGGAGCATTAGAGGTTTAGGAGCAAAGGAGTACTATGGTGAAAAAATCTGGGAAGATTAATCAGGACCTTGGTTTGAAAGGCAACTCTGGCCTACTGAACTTATATCCATACACATTAAGACGTTAAGTGTACAGTTGTTTCTGTGCCCAAGTGTTTGCATATCTGAGAGAGAAGAAATATCTAAAGGGTAGGAAACACTGATAACACAGATCCCAAACATTAAATGTTTGGTAAAGACAACTCTAAATGTAACACTAAGTCTGTTTAATTTTTTTAAATTTCATCAAATAAAATAGCTAAAACAAACACATTCTGACACTTAATGTGGGCTATGGAAAATCTATTTTTGTTGGACACCCATTGTTTGATGTCAGATAAATTAAATATTGATTCCAACAACAGCACACTACCATTTCAATGTACTTTATTTACCATCATGTTGTTTTTTATAGCAAAAAGAAATCCTAATTGCCATCTTAAGAAGCTAGAAATACTTGGGGAGGTGGGGACTCATGGAAAAACATTTCTAGACTCCTATTAATTACCTCTGTATCTGGGTGGAGAAATAAAGATAACTTATTTAGTCCTTAAACAATTCTGAACTGGGAAACATACAAGTTTTCTGTTTTTTTCCTACACTCCTCCTAATTCTTATCAAAAGAAGGATCATCTCTAGCAATAAAGGGATTATTTATAATTATAATTAGGGTACTGTGTACATGGATGAAACTCAATATCTAACCATCTGACTCTCTCACCATCCTGTGTTTATTAAGATCATCTCCCCATAGTAAGAACCAAACTTTGTATTAATAATCATAAAATAAGTATGCTGCAATCACTGGCAATAAAACATGATACTAAGTACAATCATTGGTAATAAAATATGATGGATTTATTCATAAAGCATGGATGTATAAACAAATATAGCAAATCTACATGGCCTCTAAACCAGTTTCAGCAGAGAAATAACCTTTCATTGAAAGGCTAAAGAGCAGAAATAACAAGCTATCTTAGAAAGTTTTGGTCTAATCAAGGAATAGTTTGTCTAGTTTGTCTACTCCCCCAAAAAATTTAGCAAAGATAAAACCAACAAACAACACAGAATACAGAAAAAGAAAAGCTTTTGACACTAAATGCAGGCAACCCTATTTCTAATCCTTCCACCTGTAACTATCATCTATACATAAATTGGGCATTTAATCAATGGTCACCAAAAGTAAGGAACTGTAAATAGATCTACCCTTCTTCATATGGTAGTTCCTCATAATTATATCAATACCATACTCAAATATTATTTTCTCTTGAAGCTTCCTTGGGTTTCTTACACTTTAGTCAAGAATTTAAGTATTTCTGCCTTTGCCCATATCATACTAAAATTTTGGTTTTCATATAAGCTTTCCCTACTAGACTTTCAAGTTCTTTTTTTTTTTCTGTTTTTTTGCTTTCTAGGGCCACACCTGTGGCATATGGAAGTTGCCAGGCTAGGGGTTGAATCAGATTACAGCTGCCAGCCTACGCCACAGCCACAGCAACATGCAATCTGAGCCATGTCTGCAACCCAAACGACAGCCCACAGCAACACCAGATCCCCAACCCACTGATCAAGGCCAGAGACAAAACCACATCCTCATGGACACTAGTCAGATTCGTTTCTGCTGAGCCACGACGGGAACTCCTCCAATATGAGATCATGTTTAACTGGAAACTCAGCAGATTCCAGGGATGTTAACTAGGACATCAATACAATATTGATATCTGATAATTTAACTGGTAATTGATATCAGATTTGTTTCCACTGTACTGTAATAGGAATTCCTCAACTTCTTGATGCTTTCATTTTCTGATGTATTCTACATGCCTAACACAGTTCTTGACACACAAATAGTATATAGTATCTATTTTATAGATGAATGAAATGGGTGGTATGTAGAATATACAAGAAGAGAGGAACATTAAGACAGCTACCAAATATTCTTGAGCGAGTAGATAAGAGTGTGGGTCTGGGTTGATGAAAAAAGGGATAAACAGAATTATTCATTGCAAAAGAAAGAATTTGCAAGGATAGGTAAGTCAGAAACATTTAATTTTCCTTCCCATAGCTCAAATATTTTTTATGTTAAAACGTAACTTAAAGGCTTCTATATAAAAGGTCTAGATGCAGTATCACTGCAAAAGCAATGAGTCCAGCAAGTGCTCAGACCCTGGTTTCTAAATACCGTTCCCTACAAGGAAATCATGGTTCTTTAAAGAAATAGTTGACTCCAAACCTGGAGCACAGAAAGCACAAGTCGCTCATGAGAACTCTTGTGTCAAAAACAAGGAAACGCTCTAAGACCAGTAGGACTTGTTGGACCAAATTAAAGGGGCGCCCACTGGCCACATTCAGGATAAGTTAAGTACTAAAAAGAATAAACAACAAAAAAACCCTAATTGAGAGTAACATATTGAACAAACAAAAAAATAACAAATCTAATTGGCACATTATAAATCAAGTACGTTTTAATAAAAATAAATATATATATAAAAAATATCAAATCTAGACTGATACTTTGGGGGGTGAGGAAAGAGGGGTAGAGAAAGGAAATTTCTTTACAGAAGAAGGCCAGTAAATGTGAAGAAATGACTGACACAGAAAAGCACCATTTTGTAAACCCCAATGCAAAAACTGATTTAAGAATAAATCATCAATGTATGCTAAAGCCATCACATGTAAAGTTGTTCAGAAACAGAAAATTCACCAAGTGCCAAAGTATTACCAAACAGGTTACTTCACAACGCAAAGTGGAAAAACGAATTTTTTTTTTTCCTTTCATTTTATGGCTGTACCTGCAGCATAAGGAAGTTCCCGGGCTAGAGGTCAAATCAGAGCTGCAGCTGCCGGGCCTATGCCACAGCCACAGCAAAGTTGAATCTGAAGTGCATCTGTGACATACACCACAGCGTGTGGCAACACTGGATCTTTAACCTATTAAGTGAGGCCAGGGATCAAACCCACATCTCACAGACACTATATTGGATTCTTAACCCACCGAGCTACAATGAGAACTCCGAAGACGAATATTTAAAATGGAAAGATCTGTCACTAACTTAATTAACTAAGCTATCAAATTTGGCATCATTCATAATAGTAAGACAACTCGATATGTGATTCATGAAATGGCAATATGAAATAAATATCATCACCTATGAAGTATTATCACCAAAAATATTTAACCCAATCTAACCAAGACTCTAGACCAAGAGTTAGTTCTTTCTGTCCTGTGGATTCCTTTGGCAGTCTGGTAATGTCTATAGACCCCTTCCCAGAATGTTTATAATGCATGTAATACCTAAGACTATAATAGACAATTACACTGAAATATAACTGTCAAAATATTAAATAATATATCAAACTATCTTAAAATTGTAATATAATATTTTTGCTTCTTGATTAATTCAAATCTATATTTCTAAGCAATAAATGAGCATAAATATTTCAAGATATCTGCAACAATTTAATGTGGTATGAAAACATACGAAATTTCTCTTGGTGACAAAGTTATAGGTAGTGCTAATATTCCTGTGAAGGTTTCTTACATTCATAATTAAAGGAAATTCTAAAATTTAGTTAAAGCAGCATTCTCAAACATGGCACCACTGACACCGACATTTTGATCTTGATAATTATTTGTTGTTGGAGGCTCTCCCTGTATACTGCAGGACCTTTAGATACATCCCTAGCCTCTATCCATTTGATGCGAAAAGCAGGCTCCCACCCCATTGTGGCAACCAAAAATGTCTGAGACAAAAGCCAAACATCCCTAGGTGGAGGAAGCTAGGAGAGAAGACAAAACCACCCCAGTTGAGAACCAATGAATTAACATAAAGATGTAATTTTTTCCCCATCCAAAGTTCAGAGACTCCCTGAATTCTATCCACAGACCCCACAGAGTTTGTGAAATGAGTATTAAGTACCTCTGCTCATTAAGTACCTGCTAATCTAAGAAAGTAGAGGGGAACAGGATAGTGAGATTTAAACCACAACATGGGGAAACAAACTGAGAATATGAGATATTCAGTAAGAAAACTGGCCTGGACATGTAGAGCAATGGCATTTTAAAAAGGTGGGGAACTATTCTATATTAAATAAAGAGACAACAACTAAAGGCAGTGTATGAGCCTTAACTGGATACCTGGTTTAAAAAGAAAAATTAAAAAAAAAAAACAAAAACGCTTTAATACATTCTTGGGACAACTGAGAAATTCTGAATAGGGATTGCATGTTATACAATATTTTGGAATTATTATTAATTTTCTTAAGTATATTAATAGTATTGAGATCATGGGAAAATGTTCTTATACTCAGGACATGAACACTAAAGTTTTAGGAGTAAAGTATGTCACCTACAACTTACTTTCAAATGATTCAGCAAAAATACATACAGATAAAACAAATACGGCAAAAATTTTAAGTGATTTATCAAAGTGAAGTACATGAGTATAACATGTTCTATTTCTTTCACTTTATGTTTTTCAGTTTTCACAATAAAAAGTTTAAAGAAAGAAACTTTACATTAAAAATTTTGTCAAACATTAAATAATGTCATGAGTTGCTATTGTGGCTTGGCAGGTTGAGAACCTGACATAAGGTTCGATCCCTGGCCCCACTCAAGTTAAAGATCTGGACTGCAGCAAGTTGTGGCCTGGATCGCAGATGCCGCTCGGATTCTGAATTGCTGAGGCTGTGGCATGGGCCGGCAGCTGCAGTTCCAATTCAACCCCTAGCCTGGGAACCTCCATATGTCACAGGTAAGGACATAAAAAGAAAAAAAATTTAATTAAAAAAAAAGCTACATGTAACTATCAGAGGAAAGGGAAAACATTCAATTTATAACTGTTAATCTGCCTAAAAATGGCATTATGTACAACTTCAAATATGGAGGGAAAAAAAATCAATCAATTTCAAGTTTTAATGTTGCAGAAGAATAATACCATACAAAGAAACTAGTTCCTTAAAGGCTGAATGAGAAGGCAGCTGAACATTTACCACAGGCATTACCCACTATGCAAAAATTTCTTCCCTTGCTTCTAACACTATAATATTATCTACTTACAGAGAGCAATGATATTACAAAATCATTTACAGTAGACTCTATTTATGAAATTGCCTGTTACAGATAAAACAATAGCAAAAGCCTTCCCCACCCCCACCATTTCAATGTACACAAAACATTTTGCCAGAGGGGTTAACACACAGATATATGAACTAATCATTTTATTTCCCTTCTCCTATATTTCACATGCGATATCTTGATTTATAATATACCCTACTTTATAAAATCTAAACTTGCCTGCACTCTATCATCCTTCTGTCATACTATGGTCCTCTAACTACTCTCTGTGCTTCCAGTCTAAATCATTTTGCACATTGCTTTAGTATTAATCTTCTAGCAAGTTTTCATTTTGTCATAGTTCAGCTCAAAAAATTTCAATGTTATTCATTAGCTTCCAAACAAATGCCAACCTTTACAGGTTGGTACTCAAGGATTTCCACAGTCTGATGTTTGCATTCCTTTTCTAACCTTATTTCCTATTACCAATGGATGACCTTTATTCCAGTCAGGGTGGTCTAATTGTCCCTCTAATCCATCATGCTAACAAGGTCTCTTTGAATTTGTTAAGGCTGTGTCCTTTCTGGGATATTCAGACCACCTTTCTACCCATGTAATGCCTCTTCTCCCTTCAAAATCATTTCAAATTTCATTTCTAGCTTATATATCTTAAGAAACAAATATACACACACTAAAATATGGATAAAAATAATCCCAGCATTATTTTTAAGAGTGAAAAAGTTGAAACAACCCAACTCCTAAATAAGAAGGAATTGGCTATTTAATAAGCTACAGTACAACCAATGGATTACACTGCCTTTGTTTTTTTGGTTTTTGTTTTTTGTTTTTTAGGGCTGCACTTGCACAATATGGAAGTTCCCAGGCTAGGGGTTGAATTGGAGCTGCAGCTGCCGCCCTACACAACAGCCACAGCAACACCAGATCTGAGCTTCATCTGCAACCTACACCACAGCTCATGGCAACGCTGGATCCTTAACCCACTAAGCGAGGTCAGGGATTGAACCTGCATCCTCATGAATACTAGTTGGATTCGTTTCCGCAAGCCACGACAGGAACTCCCTACACTGTCATTTAAAATAGGACTGCAGACCTCACACCCATTATGATAGTCACTCTGACAAAAAACCAACCAAACAAACAAAATACAAGTGTTGGCAAGGATGTGGAGGTACTAGAAATCTTTCGCACTGTTGGTGGGAAGTAAAATGGTACGGCCATTATGGAAAACAGCATGGCAATTTCCCAAAAAAGAGTAGAAACAGAATTTCCATATGATGGAACAATTCCACTTCTAAGCATATACCCAAAAGAACTGAAAATAGGGTCTTGAGGAGATATTTGTATACCTATGTAATGACATTATTCATAATAGCCAAGAAGTAGAAGCAACCCGTGTCCACTGATAGATGAAGAGATAAACAAATGTGGTATATATACACAATGGAATATTACTATTATTCAGCCTTAAAAAGTAAGGAAATTCTACATCTGCTACAGCCTGGATGAACCCTGAAGACATTATGCTAAGTGAAATAACCAATCATGAAAACACAAATACTGTATGATCCTACTTACATGAAGTATATAAACAGTCAAATTCAGAGAAAAAGAAGGTAGAATGTAGTTGTCACGGGCTGGGGGGCGGAAAACAGGAAGTCGTTTAATGGGCTATAGAGTTTCAGTTTTGTATGAAAAAGTTCCGGAGATTGACTGCACAGCAATGTGAATACACTTAACACTACTGAACTATACACTTAAAAATGATTAAGATGACAAATGTTGTGTTTTACATATTTTTTACAATTAAAAAATTTTTTAAAATAGGACTGCAGAGTATTTAATGACATAAAAATGTAACTACATATTGTTAAATGCAGAGTTTTCAAAACAATATGTCAGTGTGATCCAATTTTCTAACTTAAAATAAACATACATATTTGCAAAAAAAAAAAAACAAAATGCATGGACATATACCACAACATTAACAACAGTTACCTCCAAATGACAAAATTACAAGAAATTTTTATTTATGCTTTTCTGAATTTTCCAAATGTTCTCCTATGAAAACGAATTACTTTAAATGTATTAGTCAGGGTTCTCCAGAGAAACAGATCCAACAGGGTATTTGTAAGAGAGTTATTCAAGGAACTGGCTCACCACCCAGTTATGGAGGCTAAGAAGTCCCACAATCTGCCTTCCGCAAAGTGGAGAACCAGGAAAGCCAATGGTATGATTCAGTCTAAGGCCAAATGCCTGAAAGCCAGGGGGCCACCGGTCTTAAGTCCTCAGTCCAAAGGCCTAGAACCAGGAGCTCTGATGTATGAGGGATAGAGAAGATGGATGTCCCAGCTCAAGAAGAGAAAACAAATTTACATTTCCTTTGCTTTTTGTTTTATTTGGACTTTCAAAAGATTAGATGATGATAATGCCTGCCCAGCTGGCAAGGACAGATCTCTTTACTCATTCTATTAAATCAAATATTAATTTTTTCCAGAAACACAAAGATACACCTAGAAATAACATTTTACCAACTATATGGGCATCCCTTACACCAGTCAAGTTGACAAATAAAATTAACCATGATGCTTTATTAATCAGGAACAACACTATTTATTAAACTGTAAAAGCTCAGCTTCAGCCTTATACTTACCTTCACTACGAATCTTTTCTAATGACTCTAAACCACAGAAAACTATCCTTCCTTTGAACTCAGGATGTTGTCTATGTGAACAATATACAAACTTTTTTGATCCTGTATCTCAACAGTTAAATAAAAATTTAAGCAGTCATCACTGACAAATTATACAGGGTACCAAGGTATTAATGCATGTAAAATACAATTATGCTAAATGGAAATTTTTAAAAAATAAAGAGGAAAGACTTTTTAAAATAATCTAGTTTATTAATTAATGGCAAAAAATACCTTTTTACGCTACTTTAATTGACAGCAATGTGATTTCACTATGCTTCATTATTATCAAAAATCTTGATTTAAACTTTATGAAATGGCGAGTCAAAGGTTTGGCTCTATGTTCAATATATTTTTATACCTAGCTTTTTACTCCTGCTACAGAAAAAAATAACTCACAAGTGTATGTAGAACCACACACACATTTAATCTGTTCGCACTGTTTTGTTTTGTTTTATCATTTTAGGGCCGCACCCGCAGCATATGGAAGTCTCAGGCTAGGGTAGAATTGGAGCTGTAGCTGCCAGCCTGTGCCACAGCCACAACAGCATGGGATCCAAGCCACATCTGTGACCTACACCACAGCTCACAGCAATACTGGATCTTTAACCCACTGAGACCAGGGATAGAACCCAATAGACATTCAATAAATAATTGCAACTACTACTATTTATCAGTATATACATCTTAAACCTTAACATTTGGACTATGCCATACAAAGTTTTAAAATAAGTTTAAAATTTAGGATCCCAAGTTTCCTCTACTGGTGTCCTCTGCCCAAGCGACCCTAGTTGGGAGGGGGAGGGGAGGAGGCAGCAAACCAAAATGGGCAGATATATATTGACTAACAGAAAAGTAACCAACGCAAACAACAGTAACCCTCAAAGTCGTGCCAACAAAATGAAAGAAAAAAGTACTGGAAAATGATGCTGAAACTAGAAAACATGGTGGCCTAATGGGGAAACAATTTTTCACGAAAACTGTTTGTGGGAGAAAAGAGGGATGATGAGACAAAAAGGAGAGAAATAATGTTTTGGAAGACATTAGAATAAAGGTCAAAGCTCAAATAATGGGTATGGAGTAGACAGGATAAAATATAACAATCTCTGAGTTGAATGGAACTTTAAAACTGGCTCCGAGTTCTCCTATGGCACAGCAGGTTAAGGATCCAGTGTTGCCACGAGTTTGATTCCTGGACTGGGAACTTCCATATGCCACAGGCACAGCAAAAAAAAAAAAAAAAAAGCCATCTGGCTCCACTTTCTACCTAACATATGAATCCTTTCCATAAGGGGTCTTTCTGACTCCACTTGAAAACCTTCAGTAACGGAGAACTATTTCAAAAGCAAATTATTAATATAAAACAACTATAATTGCTTTAGGAAAAAAATTCTTTCTTGTAGTAAACAGAATCCTGACTCCCTGAGTTTTGCGCCTTACTGTTCCTAGTTCAGTTACATTACAGGAATAACAGAGTAATTCGTCATAGAAAAGTAATATAACAAAAGAAGCAAATGCAGAAAAAGAGGGCTAATGAGAGCTCAGAGCAAGGGGCGAGGCAAACACTTTTAAGAAGAAAGGCAGAAAGCAATCAGAAAAACCATCCTTACAGAAGCCAAGAAAGAAATGTCCAGAAGGAAAGTGTAAACAGAAGTGTCAACATGCTACAGGGAAAGAGGTCATGGAGGTTGTTAACTTAAGAAAGGATATTGGATTAGAAAAGTTTTAGGACAGTGTTTGAGGAGCAGCCATACCATAAGAGGTTAAGCAAGTGATGAAATAACAAAGGCAACAATATCAACATCTTGGTGATGAAAGAAAAGAGATTAAGAGTTGGGCAAGAATTTTTTAGGTCATGGGAGAAGTGAGCATATTTGTAGGCAAACAGCAAGGAATCAACTGAAGAGAGAGATTTAAAATAAACAAGAAAAACTGATGGAGAAAGGAGATGAGGGAGAAGAAAGTTAGCTACTCATGGGAATGGGGATGGGATGGGGTGGAGAGAAGGAAGCAGAGAAAAAGAATAATTACACTAGGGACTATGAAGCATCTTAATTCAGGCTATGCCCCAGCTTGAGAAAAAAGGACTTTGGCAACAGTAAGAAAATTAGCGAGCTGACCCAGAAAAGTTGCCTCCCATCCTCTTGTTTTTGCCTAATGCCCTTATCTGGAGTGGTCAGGGAGATCAGCTGGAACTCTGGTGGACCTGGATTGCCTCACTCCCACCACTAGTTCTGAAAGTTCTCTAAAGTCCTAAGATCAAGAGTACAGTAAAAATGTGCTATCCATAAAAGGATAGCAGAGGAGAGGGAAACAACAGCAGACAATAAGAATTACTACATCATTACTAGTATTTGATTCAACACTATACAGTTCATAAGTGCTTGCTTTCATTCTAGTCTAACATCCTAGCAAGAAAAACATTTTGGAATGAATCAAATATCCCTCTTGGATAAATAAACAGGTTCAAGAATAACTTAGTTTCAGACCATGTAGTAGTTAGTTGTGAAGATTTGCGCCTAAATTCCACACCTCTGTCACAAAATCACACCACCTTTCCAAGAGGGGGGAAAAAAAACACCTAGGTTTTTCACTACTGCCTCCCATCCATTTCAGGCACCTAGTGTTCTATTTTTCTGTCTTCTTTTTCTTCTTATCAAATCAATTACTAATCCAACAACAATTATTTATAAGAATAATTATTTATATCGATCTTGTATTAAAAATAAATGTTAGCGATAGTATCTGATTCTGATAATTTTTTAAGGGAAGTTTTAGGTTCAAAGAATTTTATAAGACTGGGACTGCTAGAAAATTATTCCTTAAAGAAAAAGACACTATATTGTCATCAGTGTAATTTACTATTTTTCTTAGCAAAAGTATAATTTCTGAGCTGCAGTGTGGGATAAATATGCTACTATGGACCATCAAGATGAGAAGACAAGTTACTTATTTACATGACAGCCTGAATGTGTGAACATTTCTTGAAAGCTCAAATCTTTATGTTTAAATTTCAGACTCATTGCTGAGATGGTTCTGCGCAATAATGTATATATGATTTTTAAAGTTTTGGAGTTCCTGTGGTATCCGTGAGGATTCGACATGGTGCCGATGAGGATGCGGGTTTGGTCCCTGGCCTCTCTCAGCAGGTTTAGGATTGGACCTTGCTGCAAGCTACAGTGTAGGTCACAGAGGCAGCTCAGATCCAGTGTTGCTGTGGCTGTGGCATAGGCAACTGTAGCTCTGATTCAACTCCTAGCCCAGGAATTTCCATATGCCACAGGTGCGGCCATAAAAAGAAAAGAAGTAACAATTAAAAATCAGAGTTTTTAAGTATTTTATAAAACTATGATTAAACTAGATGTCAGGTGACAAATCTTTAATAGTATAGGGGTATATTGTTATTTTTCTCTTAGCTGTATGAAAGAAGCATCACTATACCATTTACCAGAAATTGGCTCTTAAAATTCCAAAAGCAACACAGGAGGTGTTTCTTAGAACATGACATGCTTGAGATATTTTAAATTGGTATGATTAAAGAATCATCTTGGAGTTCCCATCGTGGCTCAGTGGTTAACAAACCCAACTATCATCCATGAGGACATGGGTTTGATCCCTGACTTTGCTCAGTGGGTTAAGGATCCAGTGTTACCACGAACTGTGGTATAGGTCACAGACGTGGCTCAGATCCTGTGTTGCTGCGGCTGTGGTGTAGGCCAGCAGTGGCAGCTCTGAGTTGACCCCTAGCCTGGAAACCTCCATATGCTGTGGGTGCACCCCTAAAAAGGCAAAAGACAAAAAAAGAAAAAAACTCCATTAATTTCTGTCAAATCAATCTTTGGCCACTACAGTATGGTTGTTCTTTTTTTTTTTTTTTCTTGCGTATATCAGTATTTCTAAATTGGGATTAATCAAGTTGAAACTAAATGGACAAAGAAAATAAGAACCAAGTTTTGCTAATCTAATTAGCTTTTCCCTTACATTCAGATTTGGCATTTTATTTACAAGACCCTGTGCCTTGCAGGAAACTCTGAATACATGTGTTTCCTGAAGTTCCTTTCTTACTTCTGATTTAGTCACAGGAAGAAACAATAAGAGAGAATCTTAGAGTTCCCGTCGTGGCACAGCGGAAAGGAATCCAACCAGGAACCATGAGGTTCGATCCCTGGCCTCACTCAGTGGGTTAAGGACCTGGCGTTGCCATGAGCTATGGTGTAACTTGCAAATACAGCTTGTATCTGATGTCGCTGTGGCTGTGGCGTAGGCCGGCAAGTGTAGCTCCAACTGGACCCCTAGCCTGGGAACCTCCATATGCCTCGGGTGTGGCCATAAAAAGCAAAAAAAGAGAGAGAATCTTGGCTAAAAGGGTAAAAAGTATAAATAGCTGTAATATCACATTTATGAATTTTTAAATGGCTATAAAATAAGTTACATTTCACATGTAACATTCTTATTGGGAATAAAAATCGTAAGTATTCTCAAAAAACAATGTTTTTTTTTAAAGTCTACATGTTATTCAAAATAAAAGCAACGTTCTTTCCCCCAGCACTCATGAGACTTAATACAGGAAAATAACATAATACAGCAGCCACTGAAATTAATTAAGGATCACAAACCTGAAACTGAATGATAAAACTGTACTGAGATAAAATCTGTCTCTAGCATGTAAAAAAAATTGAATGAAAAAAATATAACTTGTATGCTTTATTGTACTCCTTTGGGCCACTGATATAACTGTATCACTAATGAAATTTTTGTCAAAGTGATCAGAGTAGAACACTGGTATTCTGTTCTTGGTGTCTTGGACACAGATTGGCAAATAAATCCTAAAATCACTCATTCAAGTCACTGGAGAATACAAATATCTTAAATACATAAACCAGCAGACATTTATTAACATGACTGTGAAAAGAGTGAATTTAAAATAAAATCTGTATAATCTACCCTGTCTTGAAAAGAGTTGCTAGAAGAAAATTATGTATTAATATATTCATAAGAAGGACAAAATTAACACTAAGATTTATCCACTGTTTTGGGCTATCCCTGTCTTGCTTCTTTCTAGAGTAAATACAGTTTAGTGTTAACTCTATCTTTATTAATAAAATATATTTTATGATATAAAGGTCCTTAAAGAGAACGGTCTTCAAATAATCTAACAAGTATGTACCCTACAGATGTTAAGTAGCAATAAATATGATGCTTTCAAGAAATTTTCTTTTTAGAGAAAATAAAGCAAAATAGCTAGAAACTCACATGCAGTGAGTCTTTAAGTGGCTCAATAATGAAAATATTAAATGTTAGTTTAGGTATAAAGAAAAGTTCATTAGTATTATAACCCCAAACCAACAATAAATTAGCATTTTAATTAGCTGCTGTTTGGCATTACCTCTATACCTGTCCCCACTGTTTGGGTCTCTTAGCCCAGTTAGTTCTGCCTCAGTAGCTTCCCTACTTAGTTTCGATTCCATGGTCAACTACTTTAGCAGTCCCCCTTGCATGTTCAATTCCCTCTTCCATCTTCAATACAATCTGTCTTTGCTTTATTTCTGGCTGCAGAACACTGTCAGAGAAAATTTATGTAAAACAGGCAGATTTTTCATTTATGAATTCCAATCTCAAGTGAGGTTCTGCTCAGCAGTACCTTCACTTATTTATTTTCAAACACTTCTCTTTCCCAATCCCCACAGTATTTATAATAAACTTTCATTACTCTCATGTCCCCTAGCTTATCTCCATCAGTCTCATACTCAAAAAGTAACTGTCTACTTCATATCAATAAAAAAAAGCCCTTCTTCCATCTGTACCCAGACGTACCTTTTTCTCACCTATACACAACTCCTAACTTTCCAAGGTACTGCATAGTTGTCTACACTTTTCCAGCGTTACTCCCTCAGTTTGTTATTCTTGACCTCATCTTCCTTTACTTCATCCGAGAACTTGCTCTGGTAATTATTCCACCTCTCCCACCATCCATCTCATCAGTCCACCAAAAAAATGTTCAAGTGCTAAATTAAAGTTCTTTCCTATCTTCCATTTTCACCACTCAGTCCTGGAAAAGGAGAGGAATGACCTAATTTCTAAACTGTTTCTTCTACTCTAATAAAAAACAAAATAATAATAATAAATTCAATCCCTTATAA
This sequence comes from Catagonus wagneri, assembly GCA_004024745.2. Lineage (NCBI taxonomy): Eukaryota > Metazoa > Chordata > Mammalia > Artiodactyla > Tayassuidae > Catagonus > Catagonus wagneri. The sequence continues at coordinate 20,232,569 of PVHT021183519.1, forward strand.
TCAGTCTTCACCTGACCTGATCTCACCGCTCTCAAAAGTCAATCAATGTAATAAACATAGACAGAATGAAAGAATAAAAAAATCACCATTTGTAATCCTCCAATGCAATGATTCATTCACACAAGGATCATTAATGGATGCTAAAACTACTGGTTTAAAAGGTTGTTAGGAACAGGATATTTACAGGGCCATGAAGTATCACTCTGTCAGTTATTTATTAAAAAGTAAAGAGATCTGTCAGTTCTCACCTCTACCAAGTGATCAAGCTAGAATCACCAAAAGGGGGACAGCCTGACATTCATGTGCCTCCCGATGTGATAAAATGATGTGTGTGTGTGTGCGCGTGTGTGTGTGTATATAATCTGTGAGGTGTTTTTGCCAGTAATATTTGACTAGAATCCAATCATTTAAAAAAAAAAGACAAAGTCAGAGTACAGAATATATTTGAGGACAAATGCCTCTGCTTTTCAAAGAGAGGGAGACCATGGGCCTAGCCCAGATTGGGACAGACCAAACAGACATATAAGCCAAATGCAATGCATGAATCTTGATTGAATATCTCACATTAGAGGGAGGGAAAAAGCTATAAAGAATTTGGAGACAGATGGGAAAATTTAAGTATGTTGAATAATGATACTGAATAACTGCTGATATTCTTAGGTATCATAATGGTATTGCAGTTGTGTAAAAGAATGTCCCTATAATTGGGAGATGCATACTTAAGTAACAGGAGTTAAGTATCAATGATACCTACATCCTGTTTTCAGGTTTCTCAAAAGGTGTATATGCATGTGTTCATTCTACTATTCTTTTTTCTTTTCTGTGGATTAAAATTTTTTTCAATAACAATAATAACGAAACAATGAAGGCTTACTAAGAACCTAAGATAAGTAGAAATGAGTCGGATAGAGAGGCGGGGGAAAGGGTGTGATGAGGAGAACTCTCCAGGAATAAGGTACAGTTTAAGTCCAGGCTTGGAGGGCAGAGAGAGTCTACTGCCAGAAACCACAAGTAATTCAATCTACTTAGGGGAAGCAGGAAGTTGTGAAGAATCACTAGGGTAGAGAAATAAGTTGGGGGAAGAACTTAAATGAATTTACAAATCTGTTAAAGGAATACGGAATGTGAATTTCATCATAGGATAAAACGAAGTCAGAGAAGTGAGGAATGATATAATCAAATTTGCCCTAGAAAGACAGCTGATTGCAGCTAGTGTTAAGAAAGGACTGGAGAAGACTAAAAGAGACCAAATAGGGAATTTGTAATAACGTAGGCGAGAGATGACAGTAGCCTGAACTCAGATAACAGTGGAAGAGATGGAGAAAACTGGATGGATTCCAGATCTTTCTCCACTTGTAACCTCTTTTCATTGTTCCATACCCAAATTTGTAAATGCCTGCTGGGCATCTGCACCCACAGTGATACTAAAATTCAATATATCTAAAACTTAAACTCATTATCTACCATGCTTACCCACCTTCCTCTACCTGCCAAAAATTTAGTACTTCTCTAACTCAGCTAACAGTTAACAGCATCCATGTAGTTTCCCAAACTAGAAAAGCTACAGCAACTTAACTCCCTGACCTCTCTACATTCTTCAATTTCTATACCAATTTGAACTGTCCTACGGACCTTTAAAATTCATCACAAATCCACCCCTTGCTCTTTGTTCCAACTGTCACTGCTATAGTTTAGGGTTTTATTTAGCCAAACTGAAAAAACAAAAAACAGGGCACAAACTTTCCTGACATAATTATTATATTTCAAAATTTTATTCACTCCACAGGAGAAAAATATCATAAAATATGATGTATTATCACAACGTTCATACACAAACACCCAATCTCTGAACTTACTTTTAGTCAAAAAGCTATTTAAATATAAAATTATCCTAATCAGTAGCATTTTTGCCATGAAAACTTGCCTCCATTACCTACAATCTAATTTTTTGAGTCCACTATTAAAAAAAAAAAAATCCTACCAACACAACTTAAACTGAATACTATTTCTAACTACTCTAACCTCATGCTAGCCCAGAAAAATCTCACTGGAGAGCTGGAGCTCTGTATATCTGTAGTTTTATTTTTGCATGATTATGAAGGAAACTTGGCCAGTTAACAAAATTGTAAAAGATTACATTCTCCCCACTCATTTCATGTATTTCAACTAATACAACTCTAAACACCATAGTACAACTATGGACTACTGGACATGTAGAAAAATAAAAGCATCTCTTTTTGTACAAAAGGAAGTTGAAAAATAATATAAAAAGAAACATCTAGAAGGAGATGAGACTTTACAAAGGAGTGAGTAGGTTTAAAAGCCCTACTTCTCCAGTTAAATCCTCACATTTGAGAGCGATTACCAGTGATAGAAAACCCCTTCAAATATAAAGGAAGGCATGAATAGTAAATGAAGACAGAAAAATTATTCCTAACAAGAGAATTTAATCCAGATAACTATAGTTTACTCTTGATAAGGCTAAAATGTTTAACATAAATAAGAAACTTCTGAAATTTTTAATTCTGAAATTATATTTTGTGACTTTTCAAAGAGCATATTTTGAAAACAAGGTAGCCTTTTTTTGGTAACTCTATTTCACCATTTTAATAATCACTTTTATACTGTGATACTCTCAGGTGCTACTGAAGAAGGCAGTTGACCCCTCTGTGAAAGAGTTTCAGATTATGGTGATAATACTAGTTCTTTTACTAGTTTGTTATTGAGATTTTTATAATTTCTCTCTTCTCAGAGAGGTTGTCAGAAATTACTACTTTCTTTCTTGCTTTCTCTATTTCTGTCTTTGGTGCCATTTTTATCCCTTTCTAATTTGATTCTCCTAAAACAAGTAACTTATTTTATCAATTGAGGTATAAATGACATAACATTATAAAATACTCATGTAGTACTTCACAGTTGACACAGCATCTTAACATAGCTCGTTTAATTCTTACAATAACTTTGTAATACAGGAATTATCACCATTTTTTTTTTCATTTTTGGCCACCTCGCAGCATATGGAGTTCATGGGTTAGGGATCAGATCCGAGCTGTACTCGAAACTTAAGCAACAGCTGCGGCAAGGTGCGATCCTTAACGCACTGCGCCAGGTTGGGGATCGAACCAGTGTCCCAGAACTCCCAGGACACAGCCAATCCCATTGTGCCACAGCAAGAACTTCTATTCCTATTTCATAGATGAGAAAACAGAGGCTCAGAAAGGTTGAGTAATTTATCTCAAGTCTTAAGGCGGGTAAATAGCAAAAGTGTTCCCAACTTTTCAATCTTTTCTTCTTTCATCACCAAGTTAAGCTTGTTAAAAAGAAATTAGTCAAAAGTGGGGTCTATAAGAAAAACAAAGATGTGATTCATGCATAAGCTTTGAATTTTTCTGGATCACAAAATATATTACTAAATAATTAAAACACTTAGCTTACTTCTCTCCTTTCTTAGTAGTTGAAGCTACAAGGGAAAAAAATCTAGATAAAAAAATACTACTCTTTACTACAACTTCAAACACCTACACACTAACAACAAACAATTCAAAAAGTAATAGTTCAAATCTGCAGTAAAATAAGTCTGCCATTTTCAGAAAAAAAATATTTTTACTTCAAATTTGAAGACAACTAAACAGACTAAAGAATACCTGCATTATGTCACAGATTTCCTTTTAATTTTCCTTCAACTGCCTCCCCCTGTAGAGAGAGAATTGCTAGAGGACCTAAATGTTAATCTAACCCACCAAACAGCACACACTGAGAGCATTTTCCCACCTGGTAGGAGTCAAAGACTATTGGTTCAGACCCTTACCAGAATCAAGCAAACCACAGGTTTAGAACATTACTGATATTTGGGATCAGATAATTCTTTGTTGGGGAAGGCTGGGGCAGGGTTAGGTAGGATTTGTCCTGGGCATCATAAGACATTTAGCAACACCTGTCTAAGGCCAACAGCACCCCACCCTCAGCTGTGACAATGAAAAATGTCTTCAGACACTGACGAATGTCCCTTGGAGGGCAAAAGTGCCCATTTTAGTACCACTGTTTTAGATGTTAGGGCCCCGGGCCTTTGAAAAAGGAGGCCTCCAACCAGCCCTGTATATTTTTTTTAAATGCTTTTTTTTTTTAATTTGGATTTTTAAAAAATAAGATGGTAATAGTATAAAAAGTTACCCAAATGATACACTTTTTAGGCTAAAGCATTTTAGGCAATTCTGTAACATGGATTGCATCTATATAGATACAGTTGTCCCCTCTTCCCCTCCATCCCAAAGTTGAGGAAATGTCCAGTTTTGCTACTGAGATGTCAAATACATACACACATAGAACCTAAACAGACCTAACTGCAAATTGCCATTTCTCCCTCACATGGTCACATTGTGATTCTTGAGCCATGCATCCTAGAGATTCAAGCTTCCACTCTTCAGATTTCCTCATCTGGTTCCTGCCACCTATTTGTGAAGCAAGCAGGAAATAAAAAGATGACCTTTAAGGTCTTTTCCAACCCTACCTTCCAATAGCAAAAACACTCCAACTTTTACTTACTGACTCCCAGTTGATTAGACTACTTCTTGAGATCACTGAAGTCATTCAGGCAAACTTTTTTCTTCCTCCCCTTTTTATAGTAATCTATGATAAATACAACCAAACAGCATGTCAATTATTTAAAACATCGCTTGTTAATACCAGTGATCAGTTGATCTTTTCTTGACTCAAAATATTCTAAACATGGAAGTTAATTTTAAAAGAAAAACTTTTCAAGTATCTAATACTCTTTATTCAAATGAACCACGATAGGCAAATATTGTGATGGAAAGTAGGTTAGTGGTTACCTAGGTCTTGTGAGAATAGGGAGTAATTGTAGATGGGCAGATGAAAATGTTCTAATATTAAATTATGGTGATGTTAGCACAACTCTGTAAATATACTAAAAACTGATGAATTTAATACTTTATATGAGTGTACTTTATTCAATAAAGGTCTTTAAAAAAAGCTAAAAGCAAGTTCCCATTGTGGCGCAGGGGAAACGAATCCAACTATTATCTATGAGGAGGCAGGTTCGATCCCTGGCCTCGCTCAGTGGGTTGGGGATCCGGTGTTGGCGTGAGCTGTAGTATAGGTCACAGACACAGCTCAGATCCTGCCTTGCTGTGTGTGGCTGTGGGAAAAAAAAAAAAAAGGCTAAAAGCAGGTAAAAGGAGTTTCGATCAACTTCTATTTTTTTATTTTTCTTTTTTCGTCTTTTTAGGGCTGCACCTGCAGCATATGGAGGTTCCCAGGCTAGGGGTCCAATCAGAGCGTAGCCCCCGGCCTACGCCACAGCCACAGGAACGTGGGTTCCAAGACGCATCTGCAACCTACACCACAGCTCACCGCAACACTGGATCCTTAACCCACTGAGCGAGGCCAGGGATCTAACCTGCATCCTCATGGATGCTAGTTGGATTCGTTAACCACTGAGCTACGATGGGAACCCTTGATCAACTTTTATTGATGCGAAAGGAACGTGATTAAGAACAAATTCTGCAAAGTTTGCCATTTCATGACTTACGGAAGATTTGATTTTGATTCTGACATAAAAACTTAATACCTATCCAGAAATTAACTTTTCCAGAAAACAAACATTTGCAAGTTTTTTTCATCTTTTCCCAGTAAACTTTAGGTAATTTGGAAGCAATGAAAAACACTTCAGAAAGCAAAAGGTTAGAGTTACAATACCTCTCCAAGAACAAAATGTATTAGCATTATCAACAATACATGAACAGTCTTTACAGTTTTGTTTCAATGCATAATGTATTATAAAGAAAACCATAAAAACAATTTTTATTTTCTTTTGAAAGTGATCTTCTTGTAATGTCTGTCCTGATGGGCAATAATTCTGAAATTAACAGAGAGCCTAATTTAAAAATAGGCAAATCACAATAAAATCGTAAACATCTATTCCCCCAAACCACAATTATCAATCGCCCAAAATCTGCACATATTGATCGTTCTACCAAAATCTATCCTAAGCAGTGATGACCACCACTATGAACCATCAAGTAATACTCATATCCACTTCTAGGAAATGACTCTAACTGCAATGCAAATACAGTCAAACAAACAAATGCCATCATTCCATCTGTTCTATCATAACTGCTTAGAAGTCATTAAGGCTCTCAAGATACTTTTTCAACTAGAACCCTCCAACAGATATAAAAAGTCAGCCTGGGTGTCCGACCAAATTTGCAGTTTAAGTTACCACAATAACACAATTCTCAATATACTATCATGACATCACTTGCCTTGCAAGCATTACTATTAAGATTGCCCTTGTGTTTGACAAATCAGAGATAGAACCAATTAAAAACAAAACACAGAAACATTCCAAGTTAATTCTTCGAAAGTAAGGAGAGCCTCAATAAAGGCCAAAATAAAACCAGTTAAAGGGCAAATTTAAAACACACACACACACACACAAATAAAACGAAAAAACACGGGTCAAAATTTTATAAATACGATCCCGAACTCAGCACAAGGACAGACCAAGTGGTTAATTATACTGGCAGGCAAAAGTTCCCTTGTCAACGGCAGGACGGCAGGAGAGGCCTGCCTTTACATAAACGCAGTGATGGAAAGAAACAGAACCGAAGAAAATTAATTATTGAACAAATGATTGTGAGTTACAGTGCCAAACTGAAAAATACCGAGATATTCTCTGGGCTGGCCTTGGCCAGAACGACAAACGTTTTGTTTTTTTTTTTTAATTTAAATTATCCCCATTGGATCAAAAGAGGGTTAAGGGCCTAGCTGGAAAACGAAAGGGAAAGTTTGGGGGGAGCATCTAAAGAGGGTGGTGGAAGTTCCACTGCTCGGATCCCCGAGAGAGGCGAGAGGGGAGAGAAGGTAAACGAGGAGGAGGTGGCCAGCAGGAATGGAAGCTTCGGCGCCCGTCAGTTGTGGCCGAAACTCCTCCGGCTCCGGCCGGGGAGGAGACAGAGGGGGTGGGGTCTCGGTCCTCTCACCACCGGAGGTTGGGGGTAGGCGAGAGGGGGCGCGCGAAATGCTGGGGGGCCCCGTGGGGCCGGCCCAACACCTACCTGCGGGTCCCGGGCAGCCGCCCCAGAGCGAGGCCTAGTGCATTGCCGCCGCCTCCAACCCTCCACGTCGCGCCGAGGCTGCTGCTCCGCGGCCGCCGCCGCCCGGAGCCCCGCTGGGCCCGAGCCTGGCTTCCCGCCCCCGCCCCGCGCCGGCTGGCCCGTCAGCCGGGGGAGCACAGGGTCGCCCTCTCGAGCCCAGCTCCGCTCGAGGGTAAGAGGCGGCAGCGGCGGCTCCCTCACGTCTCTCCCGGGTGTCCTGTCAGCCAGCAGTTTCCCCCGGGTCCGCAGCGCCGCCTCCGCCGCTGCTGCCACCGCCTCTCCCACATCCCCGGCCTCCAGAGGAGCTACTGCTGCCGCCGCCGCGCTGCGACCACTACCCCTAGCACTTCTGCTCCCTGTTCCACGGCCTCCCGTCACCCCGCCGGCCCGCCGCGGCCCGGCCAGGTCCGGGGAGACAGCTCCAGAGGCCGCAGCGAGGCCGCCGCAGCCCCCAGCCCACAATCCACCGCGCGGCTCCGCCGGGGCGGGAGGGCCGCGGCCCAGGCCGGGGGGAGAGCTCGCCGCCTTGGGAGAGGGCCGGCCGGGCGCGGGCGCCGCTGGCGTTCCCCCGGAGCAGGGAATACCCCGCGCGACTGCTTGGCGCCTCCACGCGAAGACAAAAACCCACGCTGAACTCGGCTTTTCCCCACGACCCTTCCCTTCCCCCACCCCGAGGTGCTCTCTGGAGCAGCCGGGTGCCGCCGGCGGCTTGCCCGGACGGGTTCGCGACCCCTCAGCGTGGCCCTCGCCCACGCCCCAAATGAACGGAGTCCAAACATCCCTCTGTCACCCAGCACCTATTAGAGTAGATACTTCCACAACATCCCACCTTTCCTTTCACACTTTCAAAGTGAAAGTCTGTTCACAGTTTCCCAATTACGTGTCCTTTGGAAGCTTTAAGGTCACCCCTTCCCCAACAATCCACGGACTCCGGAAACAGTGCATAGTCTCTGTATGGAGGCCTTCTCCCACCAAATCTTTCTCCGAAGTTTCCCCTAGTTCCAGGCTCTCCTCCCAAGCACCTGTATCACACTTCTCTGGCACTGAAATCATTCATTCTTACTATTTGAGATACCTGAAGTGTGTAATCCAATTCAGCCTGGTTTCACAGGGCTAGTAATCTTAATCCAATAAAATACAATCCACAAGAAAGAGAGTGTCTTAGAATATTTTTTAAAAGAGAGAAAAGGGCCATTTGAGTGTTTGTCAATTTTAGGAAGGTTTCTTTCAATTTTGAAACTATTTCTCTGCTTAAAAATATCAAAATATCAGGCATTTATAAGACTTTAAACAAACCAAGAGTGAAAATAACAGTTGGGAAGAAAAGGTTGATGCAGATTTCACTTGTAATAAGTCATTCTGAAAACTGCAAACATAACTCTTTGTCAAACGATATTTTACCCACTAAAGAGCTAAAGTTGGGGGGAAAGGAAGAACAAGAGAAGCAAGCACAAAAATAGTTGAAAGGAAATTCTTATGTTTTTCTAAATTCAATTCTTTACAGTTTTATAATAAGGATAGTAAGACATCAACCTCCAATGTGAACTACATTTAACTATAAAATAATAAAGAAATCCTCCTCAATCTCTGATCTCATAAAGCCAAATGACTTTATATTATGAATATATCAAAGAGAGATTCACCAAATTTCATCTAAGGTCAGAGAGAAAATAATTTCACTTTAAGTCTAAAATCAGTTCATAGATTATACTAAGAAGTGGATTTAGCAGGTTCCTATATTTTGAAACCACATCAGGAAGTCAACAATAGTTTGAAAGCTGCATTAAACCTTGTGATTTGGCCTTTTAAAAATATTTGCAATTAAAAAAACACACCTTGTTCCAAAAAAGATTCCAAGTTGCTCTAGGTGGCACTTGCGTTAGGGAATAGCCATGAAGAATCTCCTAAACACTAGAAGTCAGACTGGTTTGCTTTCCTCATTATCCATCTGTAGATAACATACCACAGGAAGAAAATATACATTGTATATTATTGCACTTAGCTCTTTCAGGGATACAGCATGATTTTACTTTTACTTTTCCACAAAGAATTCATAATCATGAATCTAAACATAAAAGTAAATGCTGATGATCAGGTTTGCAGAAAACAAAACAAAACAAAAAGCTGTTAACTGGATAATTTAGAAGTACATAAATTTTAAATTAATTAATATGTTCCCTTGTTATCCTTTGAATTATTTCAGTATTAGAAATAAAAGCCAAATCACAAATAAATATCTACATATATTATTAGTGTTAATTTCCAGAAAAACTGATAGAAGTCATCATTACCTTCAAAAGAAATATGAAGAAAATATCTTGCTACTCTATTACTAATGCTGTATCTGGCATAATATTTATCAAACCTGTTAAGAATTATGAATGCTGCTAGTCATCAGGGTTCACATATTCTTATTAGATGGAGAATGGGCAGATTTTCTGCAACACCTATAAAAGACCTATGCCATATGTTCAGCATATATTTGTATACGTAGTAGGAAGGTTAACATGTTCAATCAATAAACACCATTTTTAACGACTTGTTTGACAGAAACTATACATTCGCATGCCAATATAAATACAGAAGGGAAGGAGGGCACTGATGGAAGAATCAGAAAAATCATTTTTCAGTTTAGTTAGATATGAGCACTAGCCCCTTTTTTTCACAATAGCAAAGCTTAAGTCTATCACAGGGAAACCCATTCAAGTTCTCTAACCTACTCTATAGTTAAATATGCATAATTACATTGTGTGTTTAGTATAAGTTACCACTGTTAAGCAAAAACCATATGCACTCATGCATTGAGAGTTTTATACTAGTAGTAGTTCCATCAGGGTTTTGTTTTTTGATCCCATGCCCTGCATTATTTAATACATCATATTTAAGCTATTCTAAAATGTTGCAGTGCTTGGAGTTCCCTTCGTGGCTCAGTGGTTAACGAATCCAAGAACCATAAGGTTGCGGGTTCGATCCCTGGCCTTGCTCAGTGGGTTAAGGATCCGGCGTTGCCGTGAGCTGTGGTGAAGGTTGCAGACGCGGCTCAGATCCCGCGTTGCTGTGGCGAAGGCCGGCGGCCACAGCTCCTGTTAGACCCCTAGCCTGGGAACCTCCATATGCCGTGGGCGCAGCTCTACATAAAGGCAAAAAGACAAAAAAAAAAAGTTGCAGTGCTTTAAAAAAAAATCACAGTTCAGTAGTTTCCATTGAGGCACAGCAGAAACAAATCCAACTAGTATCCATGAGGATGCTGGTTCAATCCCTGACCTCACTCAGTGGGTCAGAGATCAATCATTGCTGTGAGCTGTGGTTTAGGTTGCAGACACAGCTCAGATCCCAAGTGACTGTGGCTGTGGCATAGGCTGGCAGCTGTAGCTCTGATTCCACCCCTAGCCTGGGAACATCCATATGCCATGAGTGCAGCAGTTTTTTTTTTAGGCAAAAAAATAAATAAATAAATAAATAAAAAATCACAATTGATAACAATAGGAACCCGAAACTATGTTTTAATATTTCTCCATATATAGTATAGGACTACTGGCCATATTTAAGCCAAAAAAAAAAAAATCACGATTTATAACAATACAATAGGAACCCAAAACTATGTTTTACTATTTCTCCATATAGGATGTTAAAACTAAATGTATGTATAAGGAACACTCGAAATATAATATTTCACATGATAATACACTTAATAATCGGGAGTAATATACAAAGTTTTCAATATACCATCATGTTTGAATTTCTAATCCTTTGTTTCTTCATCTCCCAAATAGGAGTATAGGAGTAATATCCTCTTCACAGTTTTTCTCTTATGTAAAATGAGGATGATAATAGAATTGTTGTAAGGATTAAATGAACATTTTAACACGGTAACTGATAACATGAAAGTCTCAATAAACACATGTTAGTTTTCTTCCTTTTCCCTCCTCTCTTTTTTATTTGAATCTTGGTTTACTAGAAGTCCCCACTGTCATTCCTACTTTTTTTTTTGTCTTTTTGCCTTATCTAGGGCTACACCCACGGCATATGGAGGTTCCCAGGCTAGGGGTCTAACAGGAGATATAGCTGCTGGCCTTTGCCACAGCCACAGCAATGCGGGATCCGAGCTGCGTCTGCAACCTACACCACAGCTCACAGCAACGCTGGATCCTTAACCCACTGAGCAAGGTCAGGGATTGAACCCGCAACCTCATGGTTCCTAGTCGGATTTGTTAACCACTGAGCCACAACGGGAATTCCATGTTATTTCCACTTTCAATTGCTACTTTGTCACTCTGTGTGTAAAGTATATGTGTGTGTACCTGCATCCAGGTCTATGTAAAACCAACTCTAGCATCAATATCTTTAAAAATAGGACTGTATTGCAAATGTTATTTCTAACTTCAACTAGGTAAAATTAAAAACTGATAAATCCATAACACCAGAAAGATAATTATTAGATGTAGAGACTTTGAGAGTTTAGAGAACTTTGTTGAGGTTGGCTTTTTCCCCCTCCTCTGAAACATGTTTAATAGGCATATGGTACAAAAGGACATGTCACAGTATAGCAGTATTCATGGGCTCTGGGTTTGCATTCTAGCTCTGGCACTTTCTAGCTGAGTAGCCTTCGGCATGTTAAGTTCTCTAAAGCTCAGTTCCTTATAGGAATAATGATAGTACCCACTTCACAGACCTGCCATAAGAATTATATTTAAAGTATACTTAAATAGCATCACATAGTGCCTAGCTCATAATCAGTACTTTAAAATGTTAGCTGTCATACTCCTTATTACAATCTTTACTATCATTATTATTAGGAAAGCTGTGTTAATGAACACCACAGAACAGGAAGCAGCAAGACATGGCTATGAATGAGATGGGTGAAGTAAGGCATGAGAAGCCACAAAATCTCTTAAGTCTTTGTAAACCAAAGGGCCACAAATAAGATAAGTGGTCAGAAGTATGCAAATTTGCAAGTCAGAAGCTGGACAAATAGGAACTTGGGGACAAAGTAAGACTGAAAATTCTCAACCAAACTGCGAGGAATACAACAACAGCAAGAGAAGGGCACATAAAACAGGTAATTCCTACTTCAGACATGAAGGCTTTTATGTAATTCCTCCTGGAGCAGAGGTCAACCATAGAGCATAGCTGGTTGCATTTGGAATATGAAACCCATGAGTCCCGTTAAGAGTGAATAAACTGTTGAATGAATTAGGGGAGTATAGCAATCAGAAATTGGGCATATCCTGACAAAGTGGACCATTTCCCTAGAGAAGTTGTTATACCATTTGATTAATCCCATTATCATTTTTTTATTTTTAATTTATTCATTTTTTTTTCTTATGTTGCTTTATACAGTATTTGGTTCCTTTGTTTTATTTTGTTCTTTATCTATGGAGGTTTTGTCTAACTAAGTTACAAATATTTTCAGGACAGGATTTTCTGTTGTTGCTGCTATTGTATTTTTTAAAATATCCTACAGAATCTGGAACAATATACTGCATAGCAGACTTTCACTAAACACTCGAACTAAAAAAATAAATATGAACCACTCCCCTTAGTAAATGGTATTTGGTATAATGAATAGTAGTAATTCATGAAATTAATGGATGGCCTTGAAGTCACACTTGACTCTTTCATAGTCCACATCTACCATGTCAGAAAATCCTGCTAGTTCTACCTTTAAAATATATCTAGACTAAACACTTCTCATCATTCACATTGCTCTAATTTTCATGGCACTGCCTGGTCATTTTGGTTCCCATTCTACCAGGAAGTAAACTATCTGTGTTTTCTTTCCCTGTTCTCCTTACTTCTGTGAAATTCTGAGCATTAACAAAAAGTCCTCAGTCATAATCTGATTTCAATCTCAAGGAAGAAAACATCATTTAAATCGAAGACTTTCTAGAACAGAAGAGGTGGTTCACTTCCAGATGAGGAAATGGAGGTTCAAAGGGCTGAGACAGATAACATTTCAGTGGTGGCAGCTGATTTCCAATCAGATGCCAGGTTTAAAGACTTCCAGTCCCATGATCTTTGTCGTACACTATATTAGGGGAATGCTACAGCAACAAATTACTGAAGAAATGAAGAATTATGTTAGGTGGAACTACCTATTATTTTAATCCAAAAAATATCAGATTCCCCCTCTCCTCCAAAAAAAGTTCAAGGCTTTCTTTAAAGTGTGGAATTTGAAGGTTCTTATTACTTATAAGAAAAAAACGTCCTGTAGGGAAGATTTTGCTTGGTAATAAGTATTTAATAACTTAGGAAATAATCCACTAGATTATTATTTTAAGTACTCATTATCAGTTCACAAAGCCAAGAGACAGTTCCCATATTTGGTTGCAAAAATGCAGTATTTTAGAAAATGTATAGCTTATTTTTGTGCATTCCTCCTTTATAAATATGCAAAAGCCTATTTCCATTTCTCTAAGTTTATCCTAACTTTACTTTGCAGCTCAATATGCACCTCAAAAGAAATGGTGATGTGAGCATACAAGACACATTTACAAACACAACTATTTTTGTGTCCTTCACAAATTGAAAGTCAGACTAGTGACAGTTTTTTTCCCACAGATCCCTACAACAAGGATCAAATCAGTGAGCAAACAAAAAGCGTGCACAAATGGCTTTGTCTTTATGATTAAACTGGCTCATTGATGCGTGCCAGTGAGTGTGGCTCTGATTGCAGGTGGTCAGCATATCTCTCTGATTAATGGCATCCAGAGGGAAATGGCTCTCTTCTCTCTCAGATTCTTTACTTCTTCCTGAGCTGCCTGCCTTTTGCCCAGGTATATTAGAGCCTACCTCAGTTATTCACCACTTGTCCCCAGAATGAGATTAATTTTTGTCAAAATCATGATTCCCCTTAATGATGAGAGAAATCTTTTGATTCTAAATCTCCTATTATTATGAAGAGGTAGGGAAAATGTTCCTACACCAATACTCCGTAATCCCTTGCAGTCATCCTCATTCTCCAGTAGACATCCAAACATCCATTCACACTGGATATTTATCAAAGATATTTCTGGGTCCTAGATGCTAATAATAATAAGCAAGATTGATTCAGTTCGTGCTCTCATAGCTCTCACAATCTGGGGTGGGTTGGAGAAGGGAGTATAGAAAAGAGACATTAAACAAATAGCTGTGGAAATTATTCATCAACTGTTGGGATGCTGTTGGGAAAGTAGGAGAAGCTATGGGAACTTGTGAAGGTAAGCATAACTTAATGTAGGTGAACAGGGAATCCTTGACTGTGGAAGCAGCATTTAACCTGAAAAATGAATATGATTTGGCCAAAAAAGGGGAATAGTGGTCATGAAGAGCCTCAGGTATTGGAAACAGCCAACAGAAAGGAGCTCTGAGATATGAGGGAGGTAGGTAAGTAGAAGGAACAGAGAAAAGGCTGGAGTAGGCCTCGGCCAGACCATTCAGGGAGTTATTGGTCATGGTTAAGTTTTGAACTTCATTTTAAGCTATTATAGGGTTTTGGGCAAAGAGATGACACAAGTATACTTTTAAAAAATTGGTTTGACCACTTTGTGGGGAATTAGTTCAGATAACCAAGAGATGTGTGCCACTAGGGCTTAGAAGGGCTTCTGTTACAGACTGGATATTTGTGCCTTCCCGTACCCAAATTCATATGTTGAAACCTTTATCCCCAATTTGACAGTATTTGGGGGTAGGAATTTTGACGGGTAATTAAGTTTGAATGAGGTCATGAAGCCCCATGATGGGATTAGTGTCCTTTAGAAGAGAATTGTTGTTGTCTTTCTACCCTGGGAAGACACAGAGAAAAAGTGGCTGTCTGTAAACCAGGAACTGAATCTGCCAACACCTTGACCTTGGACTTCCCAGGTCTCATAACTGCTAGAAATAAATGTCTATTGTTTAAACCACCCAATATATGGTATTTTTGTATAGCTGTGTAACACAGTGTCTGAGTGGTCCACCTGCTGGGCTAAAGAGGTGTTAGTAAAGACAGACTGAGAAGTATCTTAGGAGACAGAATTGACAGTACTTGGTGAATAGCTGGACAGAGGGACTAAGAAATAGGTGGATGGGAAGGATCATTCCTAGGTTGATGATTCCTGAGTTGCTGACAAAAGCAACTGGGAGGATAGTGGGATTTCTTTCTTTCCATTTTTTATTTATTTATTTTTTTGTGAGCCACACAGGAAGTCCAGGGTAATGGGACTTTTTAATGAGGTAGGAAACATTGGAAGAGGAAAATATCTGGCACCATAAGTTTAGTAATAGGCATGTCTAATTTAGGATGTCTCTGTACTGGAAATATTAAGAAGGCAGTTAGATATATGAGTCTAAACTAAGAGAGACCTGAATGAAGCTATAAATTCAGAAGTTGTCAATATGTAGTTAATAATTGAAAGGATGGATGTGTATGAGATTTCTGAAAGAGAGTATAGAGAGATGAGAAGAGACGATAAGGGAAGTAGAGAGAAGGGAAAAGAAGGGAAGAGGGCTTACACTGGCCACAGATCCATTCAACACGTATACATCAGCATGTATCAAATCAATGAGCCAAGAAAACAGTTATATAAATGGCTTTTTCTGGCTCACTGATGCATGCCAATAAGTGATGCTTTGATTCCAGGTGATCACCATATCCTTCGATTAATGGATTAGGTCCTGAGAGGTGAAAAAGCAATTAGGGGAGACTAGAAAGAGGAACTAGAGAAATAATAGAAAAGCTGAGAGACTGTAGAATCACAGAAGACCAAAGCAATTTTTTGGAAGAAGCTAGGAGTGGTCAATATGGCAAATAAGATGTGTTGTCCATTAGATTTAGCAGAGTGAAGGTCACTACTGATCCCACCAAGATAAGTGTGGTAGACAGTAGAATTGTAAGCAGATTATGAGTTGAGGACTGTTATATGGGAAGAACAAAGAATGAGGAAACTGTTTCTAGAAGCATAGTTGTAAAAAGAGGGTGGGGGAGGAGGAGAGGATTGATGGAGTGGTAAATGGATGTGAGGAAGGGTTTTCTTTTTCTTTTCTTTTTTTTCTCTTATTAGGACCACACCTGTAGCATTTGGAAGTTCCCAGGCTAGGGGTTATATCGGAGCTGCAGCTGCCAGCCTATACCACAGCCACAGCAATGCCAGATCTGGGACGAGTCTGCATCCTACACACAGTTCACAGCAATACTGGATCCTTAACCCACTAAGCAAGGCCAGGGAGTGAACCCCCATCCTCATGGATATTGGTCGGGTTCTTAACCTGCTGAGCCACAACAGGAACTCCATGGGGGAGGATTTTCTTAATATGGCACATATTTGAACATCTTTGAATTCCCAGAAGTGCTCTTCAAAAGGGAAAAAAAAATGTAACTACATTGGGCATAATAATTAACTTTCTCCCAAATATTTGTTCACATATGTTATTCTGTGGGTTAAGAGAGCTAATATCATTTACAACTTTTGATTGAATCTGACCAAAAAATACGGATTAAGTTTTAAAAAATGGGGTAGGTAATGTGGGGAGGAGATAATTTATCACCTCATGTTATTAAAAGGTCCATTATTACAAATGATTTAGGACATGGTGATATTTAGATGCTCAAATGATCAAGCAGGAATCAATTTTCCCCATCTCTCAACTTTGCTGTCATTCATTTATTCATTTGAAAGTACTTATTGAAAATCTATGTCTTATGCTCTACTTTAAGCTCTAGATATACAATGATACAAAAAACAAACCCACTTTCATTACCTCTTTTTAGCATTGTACTGGAGGTTCTAGCCAGTGAAATAAGTTAAGAAAAAGACGTTTTAACAATATAAAAATTAGGAATAAATACAACTTATTATACTCAGATAATATAATTGTGATTTTGGAAATCTCAACGAATCTACAGATATATTACTTGAATTAATTAGCCTCTAGGCTATTGGATACAGGTGTGGTAGGTAGAAATCTAAGTTGTCCTTCAAGATTCTGGTCCCTTGGTATACATAAACCCTATAAAATTCCCCCCCCTAAAGCGTGGGTGGACCTGCATTCTGGTGAGATTTCACTGACGTGATTAGGTTATAATATGTGGCAAAGGTGAGAGAATTCTTGAGATGTAATTAAGACCAGTTGAAATTTAGGTAATCAAAAGGGAGATTATCCTAGTGGGCCTACCTAATTTGGTGAACCCTTTTAAAAGAATTTACAGGTCAGAGATGTCAGAAATTGGAGATATCCAATCAAGAGAAACAGTCTCCTACAGGTCTTAAAGAAATAAAATGCCATGTTTCAGAGAGGACTATATGACAGGAAATTGCAGTGGTTTCTAGGAAATGATGGTGACATGAGGATGACAGCCAGAATGAAAGAGGAACCTCAGTCCTACAACTGCAAGGAACTAAATTGCATCAGTAATCAGTGAGCTTGGAAGAGGATCCTCAGCCTGCCGTGAGATCATAGGCATGGCTGATACTTTGATTTCAGCCTGGTAAAACTTGGAGCAGATGACCCAGGTAACTCATACCCAGACAACTGATTTAAGAAAACAGTGAGATAATAATTTTGTTTCTTAAGATGCTAGGTTTGTGATAATTTGTTATGCAACAATGTAAAACCAGTATAGAAAGTCAATATATAAAATTCAGTTATTTTTCTATATACCAGCAGCAAAGAGAAAATTTTGAAAAATTGTTATTTATAATTGCACAGAAGTATCACATACCTAGGAATAAATCTAATTAAATAATGCAAGACTTCTCCTCACAGAAAGCTATAGAACTTATTGGGAGAAACAGTAACCTTACTCTAAAATGTATATGGAAATGCCAAGGGCCAAGAATAGCCAAAACGCTCTTAAACAGAACAAGACAGAAGGACAAACTCTACCAGTTACTAAGGTATTGATACACTAATACCAACTAAAAAAAAATAATAATAAATAAGCCTTCTACAAATCAAAAAAGAAAAGACAAATAACAGAAAAATGGGCCAGATGATTTGTGGAAAGGATATCCAAATGGCCAAATGAAGGTATTTAACCTCATTAGTAATTAGGAAAATGCAGGATGATATGCTATACATCCACACTTAAAAAGACTGAAAATACAAAATGTTGCCTAGGATGTGGAGCAATAGGTACATAACATGGTAAACTGGTATGGTCAATTTTTTTTTTAATTTTTAAAAATGTTTATGCTATCACTTTGGAACACAATTTGGCAACATCTTCGAAAGTTGAATATACGTACACCCGTGTGTACTCTATGACCTTGCAATTCTACTCTTAGAAATATATCCAATAAAAATTCATGTGTATGTTCATAAAAAACATTTACAATAATTTTGAGTGACAGAATCCAGATACACAAGGATGAATACTATTTTTCTATTTACACAAAATTGGAAAACTCAGAACTGTGGTGTGAATAGTCAAGAGGAGAGAGGGGGTAGTAACTAGGAAGAGTACGAAGGAGGGTATTGTTCTATTTTTTCATCTGGGTAGTAGTTACTACCAGGGGTAGAATACATATATGTGTATTCACTTTGTAATAATTTTTTACTCAACTTAGTTTTTTGTGTTTTTTTCTGTATGTGAGCGGTGTTTCAATAAAAAGATTTAAAAATAAAGCCAAGCTTCCTGCCCTCATGGACTTTATATTCTACTGTGAGGATCCCTGCTCTCCTCTGTGTTGACTGGCTTCAATCTAGGGCTTCAAGTGGTGGTAAGAAAGTGTCTACCAGCAGCACCTAGTCTACAACTGCCCATGTTCAAACCAGAAGCTAAAGCAGGCTCAGAGAAAGTTCCAGATTGCCTCTCTCTGGCTCGGATTGGGTGATGCATCCATCCCAATCACTGAGGCCAGTGTGAGGTTCTATCGGGCCAGGCCTGAATCACAGCCAACCCTAAAACCAGATCAAAATGGAGTCAACTTCACCAGAACACAAAAATTAAGAATGAGGAAATATGTGGTTCCCCAGAAAAAGAAAAATGAAACAAAACAAAAAACTGGGGCCCCATTTCAGAAGAGGAAATAAATGTGGGCTGAAAACCCAGGGAACGTGCACACAGGTCAGGTCTCCTGCAGGTGAAAACCCAGATCTGCTACTTCATATTGGGTCAATTTCCCCTTAGTCTCTTTCACTTATCACAGGGTTCAGGGATTTGTCTTGCTTACTTCTTCCATTACTAACATGATTGCAAACAGACTCTTTTCTTTGCCTTCATTAGCTGAGAAATAGGGTACTCCCTGTTTCTCTGGCTTTGAGATAAGCCTAAACCAATCACTCAAACAAAAAATAACGACAAAAATCCACTTAGAGTTTTAGGGAGTTCCCATCGTGGCTCAGTGGTTAATGAGTCCGACTACGAACCATGAGGTTGCGGGTTCGATCCCTGGCCTTGCTCAGTGGGTTAAGGATCCGGTGTTGCCGTGAGCTGTGGTGTAGGTTGCAGACACGGCTCGGATCCTGCGTGGCTGTGGTTGTGGTAAAGGCCGGCAGCTACAGCTCCTGTTAGACCCCTAGCCTGGGAACCTCCATATGCCGCGAGTGCAGCCTTAGATAAGGCAAAAAGACAAAAAAATAATAATAATAAAATCCATTTAGAGTTTGAAATGCCTGTATCTGCTAGAAATTACAACGTAACAAAAAGATTAATAAAAATAACCAAATCTTGGAATAAGTTCTATTTCTACCCACCTCAGAGGCTCCTTTCAGCTGCCTCAGGGGCTGCCTCTTCTGGTAAGCTTTCTTTACCATCTCCTTTCCTGATCTGAGTTCCTCAGCTCCTCTGACTCTGCTGACACTATCCAGTAATTTTCTGATTTCTTATCTGTCTTACTTGTTGCCTTACGTGTTCCTTGAGGACAGGCTTTGGCCTGTATCTCCGTGTCACCAGTACAAAGCTCACTGTCTGGGACATACACAGTGGAGGGTCAATAAATATTTTCTGAATGAATGAGTGTTTCATATCCCAAAAGCATTTAATTCCGGTAACAGCCCATGAGACAGAGATTATTAACCCGAGGCCTGGAGAGTTCACGTAGGTGACTTGTTCAAGATCATACACAGGTGGAGTCAAGATAAACCTGGATCTATCTGATGCCAAAGTCTGGGCTCTTGGCCACTGCCTTGGTCAAAAAAGCTGATTTATTTGGGAGTTCCCATTGTGCCTCAGCAGTTACGAACCTGACTAGTATTCATGAGGATGTGGGTTTGATCTCTGGTCTTGGTCAGTGAGTTAAGGATCTAGCATTGCTGTAAGCTGCGGCATAGGTCACAGATGCAGCTCAGATCCTGCGTTGCTGTGGCTGTGGCATAGGTTGGTAGTGGCACCTCTGAATTGCCACCTAGCCTGGGAACTTCCATAGGCTGCAAGTGTGGCCCTAAAAAGTAAAGCAAAAAAAAAAACAAGTTCATCTATTTGGGATAAGGTACAAACTCCAGCTTACAAAAGTTTTCTTACTTGGATCCTGCCTGCCTTTCTATTTTTCACCTTTAAGTACCTTTCCTTACAGCTCCTCAGCAGACTTGAGTTTCCCTGCCTCCTTGTCTTTGCAAAGGCTCTGCTACCTCTGCCTACCAAAATCTTATCCCATCTTCAAGGATCAGCTCAGATGTCATCTCTTGGATGAAATGTTCCCTTATCATTGAGCCAGCAGTGACATCCTCCTCTTCTCAATTGTCATATCATTTATTTCCTGGGTCATGGACATGGCATTTACAGCACACTAGCTCTTGTTCAAGCTATTAGCAGGCCTGTTAGTTCCCATATTAGACTATTGCTCCATGGCCTGTCCCTCTGCGGGATAGGCCATGGAGCAATAAAAAATGCTCAATGGATTAATGGTGACATTGGTGCCTTGGTGAGGTGCCATCCATCTCCCTCACTGTCTCAGGTTTAGGCCTGTGCAAATCATTGTTAAATCTGCCCTCATATCCCATATCCTTCTCATATAGCATAGTCTGTTTTCCCTGTTGGTATTCAAAAGGATCCTAGGTATTCAGAACCACCAGGTATTAAGTGAGCAAACTGAAGAATAGAAGGGCTTTGGATAGCTGCTAACAACATGGATTCACAAAGAGTTTGATGGCATATCTTTGTGAATAATATTTTTTAGTTTAGAAGGTTTAGTGACTATGAGGGGGAAAAATAAGAGAGTTTATTCTGGGTGTCTCTAGAGCTGAGGTAATTTGGGCTGCTAACAGTAAAAACAGAATTTAACTAGAACCCAATTAACTAGCATTAATTGGCACCTTAAATTACACACACACACACACACACGCAAGAGAGAAGGGGGGGCACTTGCCCTTCATAGAAAGAAACAAATGACAGCAACAACACATGTTATCAGGGGTTCACCCAAAACAACAGCTGGCAGTATATGCCCTCCTCTCAATAAGAGCAGTTTCCAAAAATGAAGCAACTTAAAATTTCAAATCATGTAACAAGATACAAAGATTGAAAGGTTTACCCGAAAATTCATGTAACCAGCACGTGTCATTTTCCACAAACTGTGGTTAGGCAGTGTTACATCTTAAGACTATAGCGAGCTCCCTGGAGTTTGGGGCAAGTATCATTCCTTAAAAAACAACAACTTTGCAAGCTTGTTTAAGGGAAGAATTATAGCAACTAAATGTAAGGCTGTTTTCAAGGAGACTAGAATCCTCAATGTACAGCTGGAGCAAAAGATTCTGGTGTACCATTTTCTGCTAAATTGCAGCCTTCTTCAATGATCATGTTTCATGCTTCATTGCAGCAACTGACTCAAATGATTATTTAGCCTGCAAGAGAAAAGAATATAAAGGAACCTGATTGAGGTACTGAAAATTGCAATTAAAGGGGACACAAGAAACTTGATTTGTTCTTCCTTTTAAACTGATTGAATAATACATGAATAAGAAAATTTACAATCAAGTTTAATACTGGCAGAAGTAGTAGAGAAGTAAGGATAATTTCATGAGACATTTTTAAAAGGGTATTATTTACAGTGGCAAAGGGGGGGCATGGAAGAAAAGGCTGAAATAAGATATATATTTTTAACTGAGTAATCATACACATTAGCATTTAATGACAAACTCAACAATAACAAATTTCAGGTGATTAGAATTCAAGAACTTGACTGGCTAACACTGAAGATTCTCCTGGAAGAACACAATAGCTATTGTAAGGTTGGAAATTATCATGGTGAGCAAAGCGGCCAATATATCAGATCCGTTCAGGGGATGATGATGACAACTAGAGCTGGTGTGTTCACAGCTACCGCCTCATTATTTGAAAAAAAAAAAATTCTCTGAGTTTCTTTTTGTTTTGTTTTTCTTCATTTCTTGAATTACCTTCTCTGGGCCTCTTCCCACCCACCTCACCCCCAACTCTGCATATCCAAATTCAACTTCTTTAAAAAAAGTGTTTAAAACGCAGTTTATTCCAGAAAGTCTTTTCCAAGCTCGATTTTAAGAAAAAACAATCCTCTACCCTTCCTCCTTCGACACCTCTTAAGAGGCACTAGCCATTTTCTGCCCTGTAATACAGATCGATAATACCAGGCTTGTCTATCCTACTAGTCCTTAACCATAAGATTCGTGATTTATCTCTTTATATTATCATTCCTTTCCTGTAGATAGTAAGCAACCAACAAATACTTGTACATAATTATAAATTTGTGTTTGGCGAATGGAATAGTAGAGTTGGAGTTGCACTGATGTAACTTTGTCCTATCCAAATTCTCTTTGACCAATGTCTCATCTTTTCAAAGGTTAAAAAAAGATGCAGTTCTTACAACAACACGGGCTAAGCATTGTCAGTGTTAAGGCAGCATGTGATAGATATGTTTCAGAATCTTTATGTGAATTAATTTTATAAATTTAGTTTTATTTTAATATCTGAGGAGTCTTGCTATTTAGAGGAACCATGTATAGGATACTTTTGAAATACTTAGCTGCTCCTAATGTATTTTGTTATAATTTAACACACAGGGATACATTTTATTTTTTAATATTTATTTATATACAATAAGAGATACTCTGATACACAGAATTATAATTTTGGCAAATGCATAGCATCACAAAATCGAGACACAGAAATATGCCACCACCATTCAAAAAATTCCCTGATGCTGTCCCTTTGTCAGCCCATCCTCTCACCACAAACCCCTGACAACCATTCTGTCAGATGTGTTCTCTGTCCTTATAGTTTGGCCTTTTCCAGAATGTCATAAAAATGGAATCAGATAACACACAGCCTCTTAAGTCTGGCATCTTTCACTTAGCATAATGCATTTTAGATTCATATATATTGTTGATATATCAATAATTTACTTATTTATTTTTCTTTTTAGGGCTGCACCTGTAGCACATGGAAGTTCCCAGCCTAGGTGGTCAATCAGAGCTGCAGCTGCAGGTCTATGCCATAGCCACAGCAATCCCAGATCTGAGCCTTTTCTGTTGACCTATACCGCAGTTTGTGGCAACGCCAGATCCTTAACCCACTGAGTGAGGCCAGGGATCTAACCTGCATCCTCATAGATACTAGTTGGGTCCTTAAGCTGCTGAGCTACAACAGGAACTCCAATAATGTACTTCTTTTAATTGCTGATATGTAGTCCATAGTACAGAGGTATTATAGCTGAAGAATATTTGGATTGTTTCCACATTTTGGCTACCATGAACGAATCTGTTGTAAATACTAATATTCCAGATTTTGTGTGAACATATACTTTCATTTCCCTTGGGTGCATACCAAGAGTGGGATTATTTGGTCATATGGTAGGTATGTAACATCATAAAAATTGCCATTGCCAAACTGCTTTCCAAAGTTTCTGCAGAATTTTCATGCCCGTTAACAAAGCATGAGAATTGCTCTGCATCCTAACCAGCACCTGGTATTATAAGTTTTGTTTGTAGAAGCCATTCTAGTGAGTGTGTAGTGGCATCTCATTCTGGTTTTAATTTGTGTTTCCCTAATAACCAAAGATGTTGTGCATCTTTTAGTGTACTTATTTGCTATCTGTCCTCTTTGATGAAATATCTGTTGAAAACTTTTTTTTCCATAAGAAAATTGGGTGGTTTGTCTCATATAACTCCCTTTACTTAAATATTTTTTAAAATCCCATAATTAATTTTGTAGAAAAAAAAGAAAATTAAAATCCATGAATCCACAAAAGGAGATATTTTTTAAATATTGGTATATGTACTTCCAGTCTATTATTTAAATGTGGATTTACACTGAATTTCCTTGGTTGACCAACCTAAATATATGCATAAGTTCAGCAAGTAGTAACAAGTCAAATATTACCCAGGTCCATTTCTATAAATTGCTCACAAAATGCTTGAAATAGTAGAATAGAGGATATTTCAATGGAGAAATCAAATAGCCTCACAAAAGAAATATTTTCATATACTGGCATTAGATAATTGGTCAATAAAAAGGCAGGTATACCAAACAATCACCTTAAGAGAAGCTCATCACTTGACTTTTCCCTTCACCCTAGCAGGGACTTTCAGTTTATTCTTTTAAGTTGATTTTTCTCACTTAAAAAAAGAACGCAGGCCCAAGAGTCACCAGACAATTAAGAAAAGCCCGAAACATCAGAGGAAACAAACAAACAAAAAAGGAACTTGGAGGAAACAAAGATGATGCAGGATTCAGGGAAAAAACAAAAACAAAAAAAAGATATTTGAAAATTAAAAATATGATCACTGAAATAAAGCCCCAGAGCAGATCAGGAGGAGAATACCGAAGACAAAGAAGACAAGGAGATGGAAAGTAGGATAAAAATGTAAGAGACTTAAAAAATCAAGCAGAAATTCCATTGTTCAGCTAGTTAGAACTCCAGAGAGGACAGAACAAATATGAAGGAGAAAAAAAGTATAAACAAAATCCAAAAAAATTTATCTGATGTAGAGAACATGAGTCTCCAGGTTAACATATTCTAGCCACCCAGCCTAAAGAATGAAAAAAGGTCTGTAAGAAGGAAATGATGAAACAGTAGAGCACTGAGAATAAAAATTATAAGAGCTTCCAAAGAGGGGGAAATGATTGTAGCAAAAGGAAGAAGAAACAATAACTTTGGGCTTCTTAATAGTATTACTCAATTCTAGAAGTCACCTGAATATTATCTTCAACATTCTGTAGTTAAATTATGTTCAGCTAAGAATTTTTTATGTAACCACTAATACAGTGTGAGAGTAGAATAAAGATATTTTCAGAGATTCATGATCTCAAAACTTTGTCTTAGGAAATTACTATTTCAGAAGGAAATTACTATTCGAAGGAAATTACTATTTCAGAAATTTAAGAGAGTCAGCCAAGAAAGATGACAAGGAGTTCAGGAAATAGGAGAGCTAACTCAGAGGATGGTGAAAGAAGTCCTAGAATAACAAGTATGCCTCAAAGTCTGGAGTATTAAGCTCTGATTAGATCAAGAGGACAGGGGTTTTGTTTTGTTTTGAGGAAAAAAATGGAAATGATAGATTGACGGTTTTGTGTTTGGAGATTTGGGAAAAAATACTGCTAGCCAGATGAAACTTGAAAGTCTTTATCTCTAGTCATAATTATGTAAATCCTAACTACTGAATTAATCAGAACATTTTTGCCTTGTGACATTTTTGCCAAAAATCTTGCCATGTGACAGTCAAAGATTATGATAAAACTACAGTGGGAGGAGTTGTGGAAGGGAAATGAGGGCAGAAGTTGAGTAACAGAGCTTAAACCTCAACTACCATAACAGGATGTCAACGGATAATGTCTTAAACTGATAAATCAAGAAAGAGTTGAACGAGCAAAGTACTTGAACACAAAAGAGGTAAATAACAAAACAGCTAGAGATTGAAAGTGGCAGCCTCTCAAGAGCAGTAAGAGATGGAGCAGAGGTCCAACTGCATCCCCACATAAGTCTTTCAGAATAATTTATTTTTTAAGAACCATGTGCCTATATTATGTTGATGAAAAAAAAAAACACAAAAACTACATTTAAAATATTTGCATAAACTTCAGAGAGAATTGGAGTTGATGGCCCAAAGGCCTTACTTTTTTAGGTTTTTGCTATACACTGTAAAGTTGTCTTCCAGAGGTTGCTGTCACTTTTACTGCCACCAGCATGTATGACAATTTTCAATTTCTTTACCTCTCTGCCAATCTAGATTATTTTTTTCAAATCTTTGCCAGTTGGATGGGGCAGGAGGGAGTTTCTAACCATTATTCGAAATACATTTTCTTTAAAGAGTCCTGCTTAAGGTTGAAGCTAAATAGCATTCTCTCAGTTTGCTTCCTGTTAAATTTCTGGATTGCTACTTGATGAAATTATTAATCTTCTATGTGAGTATATGTCAACATTCTAGGGTTTAGATTTGGAGGGACCGCAAAAATTGCCTTCATTGTGAAGTAACAGAAAAGCTAACATATTTCAAATAGGATTATTTATTATTTAAGTGCCCAAATTAATTATTTCTGACTTTCCTATTTCTATTAATGTTCCAGTAATTTTGTACACTTTCTTCTACATTTAGTCAGTCATCTAATTAATCAACTTTGTCTCTACATAGATTATTCGCCTCGCCTCCTCCCTATCCCCTCTTATCACTCAACTGTTGCTTTTGCTTTTAGGAGAATCTTGACAGACACTTCCAAATTTCCCTTCCAAAAGATTTTACATGAAAATAGCGTAGAAGAGTAACTTTGTCCTTGACCTGTCAACACTTGGTGTTAACCTTTTTGATCTTTCCCAATCTAATAGGTGAAAAAATAGATGACGTCTAATTTTAATTTGGATTTGTACTGCTTACATATGTAGCTAAAAATGTATGATTTCTGCCTACACCTCAGTAACGAGCGTTAGGTCACATAGACAGGCTCATTGCCAGGGGGCTCACAAAGCCAGCATTTACTTTACAGCCTTTACAATGGGAGGCAGGGAAGAAGGGGGCTGGAATGGATGTTGAAGGCATCATTTTTTTTTTTCATTTACAACTCTTGGGTTTTACATTCTTCTCTACCCTAAAAAATTTTACTCATTTTAACTTTTTACTATAAAACAATTGAAAATACCTGAAAGTGGAATAATGAACTTTCTATCACACAGCTTAAAAAATTAACATCTTATTTTTTATTTCATTTATCCCATGCCTCATTATTTTCCTGAAGTCTTCTAAGATAAAAATCTCAGCTACTGTATTACTTCACTAACGAATACATTAATATGTTTCTATAACAAGTTAGGATATTTAAATGACATATAACATATATACATTAAAACTTCTGGCTCAATTAATTTTCACAGAATGAAAACACTCATGTAACCACATCTCATGTCAAGAAATAGAACATTACCAGGAGTTCCCATTGTGGCTCAGCAGGTTAGAACCCAACTAGTGGGCCATGAGAATGAAGGTTTGATCCCCGGCCTTGCTCAGTGGGTTAAGGATCAGGTGTTGCCCGTGAGCTGTGGTGTCTCAGATGTGGCTTGGATCTAGCATTGCTGTGGCTGTGGTGTAGGCTGGCAGCTTTAGCTCCAATTTGACTCCTAGCCTGGGAACTTCCATATGCCGCAGGTACAGGTCTTAAAAGCAAAAAAGTAAAGAAAGAAAAGAAAAGAAAAAAAAGAGAAAAGAAGGAAGGAAAAGGAAAGGAAAGGAAGGAAGAAAGGAGGGAGGGAGGAAAGAAAGGAAGGAAGGAAGGATGGAAGGAAAAAGGAAAAAAGGGAGAAAGAGAGGGAGGGAGGGAGGGAGGAAGGAAGAAAGAAAGGTGGGAAGAAAGAAGAAAGGAAAGAAAAAAGGAAGGAAGGAAAGGGAAGGAAGGAAGGAAGGAAATAAAATATCACCAATACTCCAGAAGTCCCCTTTTTTGTCTTTTCCAGATTACTACTGAACGGGAGGAAAAAGTTTTCCTTGACTCTGTGGAGGTCCCTGGCTGGGTGTGAGAATTAAATTGACAGAGACAGATTAACAGGAGAAAAGCACACAGATGTTTTTAACATAAGTTTTACATGATATGGAGGCCCTCATAAGGAAGTGAAGACCCAAAGAAACAGACCTGAGTACTTTCCACTAGCATCCATGAGGAGTGGACAGTCAGGGAGGGGCAGCGAGCACAGTTTAAGGGGTGTAAGGTGATGCAGTAAACTGGGGGAACTTACAAGTCTGTAAGGATTTTTCTCAGTGACCTTTTGTCTTTGGAGATGAGGATGCTACTTTCCTCCAGGTAGAGGGAGGGCACCTCTCACATGAGAGTTTTATGACCTGTTTCAGAGGAGAAGGATGGGAAGAGGGGTGAGTAGGGGAAGGTCAGAGTGACCTCTCTTGCTCTTCTTGCTCTTCTTAATCCTTCAATTTAAAATAGGATTTCATTGTATGAAAATTTCATAAGTTTTTAACCATTATATCAGCAGATGTTTGGAGAGTTTGCAATTTTTGGCTATTGCAAAAGTGCTGCCATGATGATTCTTGTACAAGTCTTTCTGCACATATGTCTGCGTTTCTCTTCTGTATATACCTAGGAGGACCATCACTGGATGACAGGGTACATTTTTGTAGATTCTTTCAGTTTTCTAAAATGTTTGTACCAAGTTACACTCCCATGAACAGTTTATGAGAATTATAGTTGTTCCACATCCTCATCAATGCTTGGCATTGTCAGTTGTTGCAAGGTGAGGTCCTTGGGAAGTTGACTCTGAGAAGGAAGTTATCATGCAGGGAATTTATTAGGATCAACACCTATAGAAGGGAAAGGGATTCGGAGGACTGGTCAGAAGGAGGAGTTGGGCTCTGATGCAGTTTCAAACAGAGACTCATCTGACCCCACAGACAGCCATGCTTTGAGGCCACTGCAACAGCCTCTGCTCTGCCACCATGGCTGCTTGGTTCCTGTGTCTATTAGATCAGCATAGGATCTCACGATGGAGGCTGACTGAATCAACCAGTGAATCATTTTGTCTCCTGGCTGTTTAGGTGGTCTGGGTGGGTGCAAACATGCAATCTTCATACCTGCTTTGTCCCACTCCTATACAGCCTTTCTACCCCAAACCTTTCCACCCTGATCTTCCAATTTTTCTTCTTCCAGGCCCTGACCAGTTGGCCAACGCTTTGTCACTGCTTACGACTTTACATATATTCTAATCTCCAGCTCGCTTCTCTATCCACATGAAGTAGATGACAAGTACGATGAGATGAGTATTTATTAAAGCACCTTGTCAGTGGTTCTCCATGCCCAAGCTATACACCCCAGGCCAATTACATAAAAACCTCTGGGAGTGGGACCCAGATAGCAGCATTTATTTAAAATATTCCAGGTTGTTCCACTGTTCATTCAAGATTAAGAACCACTGCTCAGGTGTTCAGCTTTCTGCTAAACTTGAAACACAGTGGTTCTCAAACTTTGTTGTACATTAAAATTAACTTGTAAATGCAGATTCTTAGGCTCCAAACCCAGAGATTCTGATTCAGAGGACTGAATTAAGGCCCAAATCTTGCATTTTTCACATTACAGTTGATTTATGATGTTGTGCCAATTTCTACTGTACAGCAAATTGATCCAGTCATTCACATATATATATGTATATATATGTATATATGTATATATATATGTGTATATATATATATATATATATATATATATATACACACACACACATATACACACACATATATATATACACATTCTTTTTCTCATATCTTCCATCATGTTATATCTCAAGAGACTGGAAATAGATCCATGTGCTATACAGTAGAATCTCATTGATTATCCACAAATCTTGCCTTTTTTTGTCACTCAAGAAGTAGGTGGATACAAGTAGATCAAAGAGAAAACACTGATAATCTCTGATACAAGTAAACCAAGTTTCTTGCTTCCAGGAAACTTAAATCTCACAGAGAAGCAAAATATTTTAATTGGTGGCAGTAGAAATTTTAGCAAGGAGTGTTTAAAAATAACTTCCAGAGGATTTTAGAAATCAGATAATTCATTATCTGTTACTATGACTTAAATTAATCTAGGCTCAAAAAAGGAATGGGTCTGAGTTACTGAGACACTAAATAAGCTTGTATTTATAGCTATCCTCAATACATTTAACTTCTTTAAAAGCCAGGTTTATATACTGTTAGAATGTTGTCAAAAGAAGCACCCAATTTAAAATCACAGTGTCTCTTTGCTGTCTTTAAATTCATGTTTTTAATATTCATCATGGGCTCTCCTTTCTCCTAAAGCCCATGGTCAACTGGCAGCAGCAATTTTCACTGTCAAGAGTAGTGCTTCTCTTAATGATCACCTGGAGCTCTTGTTAAAATGCAGATTCAGATCCAGTAGGTCTGGGCTTCTGCATTTCTAACGAGTGATGCATTGCTAACATCTTCTGTATTTCTAACATCCCAGGTGATGCTGATGCAGCTGGTCTGGGCACCACAGTCAGAACAGCCAAGATCTATGGCCTCTTGTCCTTCCCCTGTAGCCCTACTTCCCCTTATAGCAAATTCTCTTCCACTTTAGTCCTCTGAATTAAAGCCAATAAACCCAAACTGCCTAAGGTGTTAAAATCTGGGAGGTTAACTGATCCTATTACATGTTCTGCCCTGCCAGTTAGAATGAGGACTTAAAGAATTACACTATACTAAGCATAAACTTTACTTTTTTTTTTTTAATGGCTTCACCTGAGGCATATGGAAGCTTCCAGGGAAGAGGGTCGAACTGGAGCTACAGCTGCTGGCCTATGCCACAGCCACAGCAATGTGGGATCTGAACCTCATCTGTGACACCAGATCCTTAACCCACTGAGTGAGGCCAGGGATCAAACCCACATCCTCATCGATACTAGTCAGGTTCGTTACCGCTGAGCCACAATGGGAACTCCAAGCATAAAGACAATTATACCATTCACAAAAATAAATTTAAATGGATTAAAGACCTAAAAGTAAGACCAGATACCATAAAACTCTTAGAGGAAAACATAGGCAGAACACTCCTTGACCGAAATTGCAGCAATATCTTTTTTGATCCACCTCCTAGAGTGGTGAAAGTGAAACCAAAGATAAACAAATGGGGCCTAATTAAACTAAAAGCTTTTGCACAGCAAAGGAAAGCATAAATAAAATGAAAAGAGCATTCACAGAATGGGAGAAAATATTTGCAAATGAAGTAACCAACAAGGGGATTAATCTCCAAAATATACAAGGAGTTCATGTAGCTCTATATCAAAAAAAAAAAAAAAACCCACTCAATAATAAAAGGGCAGAAGGTCTAAACAGACATTTCTTCAAAGACATACATATGGCCAAAAGGCACACAAAAAGATCTTCAATATTATCAATTATTAGAGAAATGCAAATCACAACTACAATGAGGTACTGGTCAGAATGGCCACCACTAAAAAGTCTACAAACAATAAATGCTGGAAAGGGTGTGGAGAAATGAGAGCCTTCCTACACTCCTGATGGGAATGTAAATTGGTATAACCACTATGAAAAACAGTATGGAGTTTCCTTTAAAAACTACGATATGGGAGTTCCTGTCGTGGCTCAGTGGTTAACGAATCCGACTAAGAACCATGAAGTTGCGGGTTCGATCCCTGGCCTTGCTCAGTGGGTTAAGGATCCGGCGTTGCCATGAGCTATGGTGTAGGTTGCAGACGCGGCTCGGATCCCGCGTTGCTGTGGCTGTGGCGAAGGCCGGCAGCTATAGCTCCTGTTAGAGCCCTAGCCTGGGAACCTCCATATGCTGCGGGTGTGGCCATAGATAAGGTAAAAAGACAAAAAGACAAAAACAAAAAACTACCATATGATCCTGCAATCCCAGTTCTGGGCATATATCTGGAGAAAACCATAATTTGAAAAGATGCATGCACCCCAGTGTTCATTGAAGCTGTTTATAATAGCCAAGACCGGAAGCAACCCAAGTGTTGTCCATCAACAGAGAAATGGATAAAAAAGATGTGGTATATTTATACAATGGAATATAACTCACCCATAAAAAGAATGAAGTAATGCCATTTGTAGCAACGTGGATGGACCTAGAGATTATCATACTAAGTGAAGTAAGTCAAAGACAGATATCATATGATGTCACCTATATGTGTAATCTAATTTAAAATGATATAAATGGAGTTCCCGTTGTGGTTCAGTGGTTAATGAACCTGACTAGGATCCATGAGGACGTGGGTTCAATCCCTGGCCTTGCTCAGTAGGTTAAGGATATGGCATTGCCATGAGCTGTGGTGTAGGTCGCAGATGTGGCTCAGATCCTGCGTTACTGTGGCTATGATGTTGGCTGGCAGCTGTAGCTCTGATTTGACCACTAGCCAGGGAATTTCCATATGCTCCAGGTGCGGCCCTAAAAAGACCAAAGACAAAAATAAAAATAAATAAAAATAACAAGATATAAATGATATTATTTACAAAACAGAAACAGACTCACAAATTTTGAAATCAAACTTATGTTTACAAAAAGGGCAAAAGTTGAGGGGGGGTGATAAATTAGAAGTTTGGGATTAACACACACACTACTACATATAAAATAGATAACCAACAAGGACCTACTGTGTAGCACAGGGAACTCAATATTTTGTAATAACCTATATGGGAAAAGAATCTGAAAAATAATGGATATGTGTATATGTACAACTCATTCACTTTGCTGTACACCTGAAAATAACACAACATTGTAAGTCAACTATACCCCCAATACAATTTTTTAAAAATAAGAGTTCCTGGAGTTCCCTTTGTGGCTCAGTGGTTAATGAATCCGACTAAGAACCATGAGGTTGCGGGTTCGATCCCTGGCCTCGCTCACTGGGTTAAGGATCCGGCGTTGCCGTGAGCTGTGGTGTAGGTCACAGATGCAGCTCGGATCCTGAGTTGCTGTGGCTGTGGCGTAGGCTGGCGGCTACAGCTCCTGTTAGACCCCTAGCCTGGGAACCTCCATATGCCGCGGGTGCAGCTCTACATAAAGGCAAAAAGACAAAAAAAAAATAAAATAAAATAAGAGTTCCTGCTGTGGCACAGTGGGTTAAGAATCTGACTAGCACTTCAGGTCACTGTGGAGGTGCAAGTTTGATACTCAGCCAGTCTCTGGCCTGGGACCTTTCATATGCCATGGGTGAAGCCATAAAAAATTAAAAAAAAATTTTTAAATGTGACCTATATGTTCCATATTGACTTAGACTCTTCATACTCTTTGATTTTAGCAGTATTATCATCACACCTTGACCTCTTGTTAATTAACAAGATTTTAAAAGACAGATTGATGAAAACAATATGCTGAACAACTTATCTAATGACATTGCAAATAAGTAAAAATTCTTTTGGAAAGCTATTTAGTAATCTATACCAAGAGATACTAAGTTTGTTTATACCAGAGTTGTTTTAGTGTTTGATCCCATATTCTCATTCCAGATAGTTTATTACAAATAACTTACTTATACATCAAATAGTTGCTGAGCATTTACTACATGCCCTTCACTGCAATGGATGGCGAGTTAGAAGAAGGAAAAAGTACTTTCCACAGAGATATTTACTTCAGTATTAACTCAGATGAAAAACTTGAAAACTAAATCTTCAACAACTAGGGAGTAATTACGTAAATTCTGATATAACAACTCAAAGTAATAGTTCAAGACACAAATGCTGTATAGATTACAAAATTGCATGTTAAAGGAGTTTTTTAAAGGGTTAAAAAAAACTGTAGCTGCAGATAAATGAAATAAAAGCCAAGGAGGTGGAATTTTAAACATTTAGTATTGTTATAATATTACAGTAAATAAAATTTTGCTGAAAAAATGTACTCAAAAAGCCACACACACACACACACACATACTTGTAGTGGCATCGGGTACTATAAAGGTTCATTTCTTTGACTATTGATGCAACTTTCAAAAAGCCTTCTCTTATACCAACAACAACATTTCTGTCCTTTCCTGCCTCCACACCCTGCTTCTTCCTGCGTGTAAATGGTCTAGAGCTCTCCTGATTTACAGTGAGGAAAATAGTTTCCTGAAGTTGTTGGCAAATGTTACATAGACATTTTAAAACTGCATCAGTGTTATCAGTGGCCTGGGTTCTACAAAGCTAAACCTAGCATCAAGGTATCCTTCTTTCAGCTAATTTTTATGGATATTGGATTTTTAGTTGAGTAAATGTCATCTTTTTTACATTTGGGTTTACTCAGTGTTGGAATCCCTAAGTAATCCTTTAGGTTTGGTAAATTCCCAGGTACAAAGGCATAACTTAGGGAGGGAATAAGAACAGGTGAGCGCGTTTTGCTGGGAAGATAATAGCAAGCAAAACCTACTCCTAAAAGTTGTGTGTGTGGAGGTAGAGGACAATAGTAAGTGGACAATGAATGGCATCAGGTTGGGGGTGGAGAGTGAGAAGGGAAGAAGGGAGGTTTTTCACAGGGAGAGTGCAAGGCTCAGGGGTGCTATCCTGCAAACTCCCAATTTTTATTCTTCTCTCACCCTTTCGCCTATCAAAGACTTGCCAGGTCTGTGAAGAACAGATAAATATACACAGAACTAGAAGGACTGAGGAAGTGATAAGCTTCTTAACAGCAGAGATTTTATGAAGGTTACCATGAGCTAATTTGAAAAAGCAGTGCTGCTGAATGGTGAAGGATGCTCTTCTATTCAGAGTTAGAGTGACGCCAGTTCCTTCTGGGCACCGTTCATATGGATGAGTTTGCTTCTTTGCCCTATGTCAAGGAATTAAGAGGCATGCCTCTCGGGTTGCCCTCCTGTTTACACTCCTGACACAAAGAGGTGAAGGCCGCTGGGGTTGTGCACACATTGTTTTGTATGGAGGAAGTGGTTGTTCAGTGACCTTTGAAAAGCCCAGTGCTAATGTATTACAGCAGGTGGCAGCCTTTCCCTGGGAGAGAAGGAAGAGTCTTACCTAATGCAAACTTGGTTTTGGCTTTATAGTTTTCCTTTCATATAAGTGTAAGATGATTTATTTAGGACTTGAAGTTAAGATTGGCTTTATAACAAAAGGAAGAGGAGCAGGGACATGGGCTCAGGAAAAGGGGACATAGGCTCACTTCTGGGACTCAGCCCCTAGTCACTGGCTCTGAGTTACTCAGTGGCTGCCCTCAGGGAGCCTGGACAGATTTGGTCTCAACACAAACAGGTGTGGATGAAGGCAGTGACCTGAGGCTCAGAAGGGGCTCCGAGCAAGAGGCACAGGGAGGCAAAGAACTGACCTAAAGACAGAATCAGAACAGATCAAGAATCACACCGCTGTATACTGTGAGGAAGAGCATTTGATAACAGAATTGTCCCCCTTTCATTCTAGATTTGTAAAGAAACCTTTTAAATTATTCTGCCAAATATCTCTTGAAAAGCTTATTAAGTCCTTCTCATTCAAGTTTGCATAATGCATAATGGAAAGCCAGACCTGGCTGAGAAACTTGACACTATATACATTCAGTTTGTTTTTATTTTCTTAATGGTATGATTGTATTTTATCATTTTCAGACGAAGGAACTTTGTCAACTATATTTCAATTAAAAAAAGGTTTTATGTAAAAGATGTTACTCAAAACAGTGTGAATGAGGAGAAATTTGCTAAAGTTGCTACAGATGGATTTGCTTTGTGCCTAAAGGCAATTACTATGATGAGATGGGAGTAGGAGCAGACAGATGTTAAGGCACTAGCTTTGACTAGTTAAATTAACTAAAATTAAATTAAAATAAAAAGTTCAATTCTTCAGTTGCACTAAATACATTTCAAGAGTGCAATAGCTATATTTGGCTAATGGCTATCATATTGGACGGCACAGATTATTGACCATTTCTATGATCACAGACAGTCCTAGTAAACAGCACTGGACTAGAGAAAAAAATGGGGAGTGCTGCCAAGTGAAAAGGTGGATGATCGAGAACAAATTCTCCTTGCAATACTATGTATTGTAACAATAACTCCTAAGTGTGGCTGGAGTTTCCTTTTTTTTTTTCTTAATGGATTTTATTTCAATTATAGGTGTACATAAATCATCACAAGTCAATTCTACAGATTTTGTATCCCAAACCCCCAGTTTGTCCCCACCCCCCCAGATTGTCTTATTTGAAAAACCAAGGTTTTCCAAAGTCTGTGAGTCATTGTCTGTTCTGTAAGAAGGTTCATTGTGTCTTTTAGTTTCCACATGTAAGCGGTATCATTGGGTGTTGCTGTCTAATTGTCTGACTGGTTTCACTTTGCATGATAATTTCTAAGTCCATCCATGTTGCTATAAATGTT
>PVHT021183519.1:20273731-20334442 GCA_004024745.2 Catagonus wagneri
TTATCCCAGAGTTCTCTGAGACTCTGCTCATTTCCTTTCAATCTTTTATCTCTTTTCTCTTCTGCATTAGTGATTTCCACTAATCTGTCCTCCACCTCACTGATTCGTTCTTCTGCCTCCTGTATTCTACTGTTGGCTGCTTCTAAGGAATTTTTTATTTCAGTTATTGTATTTTGCATCTCTTCTTGTTTAATTTTTATAGCTTGTATTTCTTTGCTCAGTGTTTCCTGTAAATGATCAATCTTTGCCTCCAGTCTATTTCCAATGCCTTGTATCATCTTCAGCATCAACAGTCTAAAGTCTCTTTCTGGGAGGCTGATAATCTCCTCATCACTGAGCTGTATTTCTGGGCTTTTCTCTTTCTCCCTTATCTGAGTCAGAGTTTTCTGTCTTTTCATTTTTGTAGGTTTTTGGTGTGGTGACCTTTTTGCCAACAATAGAGTTGTAGCCTCTCTTAGTTCAGGTGTTTGCCTCCCCTGTGTCTAATGTTGGTATGCAGGCGGCTTGCTGTAGGCTTCCTGATGGGAGGGAGTGATGCCTGCTCCCTGGTAGGTGGGGTTGATTCCTCTTCCTTTGAAGGACGGGGCCTTGTCTCTGGATGAGATTAGAGGCTGGCTGTGTGCCTGAGGGGTCTTTAGGCAGCCTGTTTACTGATGGGTGGGGCTGAGATCCCTCCTGAATTATTGTTTGGCCTGGGGCTTCTCAGAGCTGATGGGAGGGATCAGATTTTCCCAGAAATGGCCACCTCCAGAGAAATGCAGGCTGCTGAATGTCCCGGAGAGCTTCACCTCCAATGCCCTTCCCCCACAACAAGGCACAGTCACCCCTGTTTTCCCAGGAGATCCTCCAGGAATTGCAGTCAGGTTCCACTCGGATTCCTATGGAGACTGCTTTGCCCTGAGATCCAGTTCACGTGAAAGTCTGTGTGTGCCTTTCAAGGATGGGGTCTCTGTCTCCCCCAGTCCTGTGGAGCTCCTGCACACAAGTCCTGCTGGTATTCAATGCCAGATGATCCGGGGGCTCTTTCTCCCTGTGCCCGATCCCCAGGCGTGGGGATTTGACGTGAGGCTCAGAACTCTCAGTCCTGTAGGTGAGTCTCTGTGATGCAGTTACTTTCCAGTCTGTGGGGCTTCCCACCCGGGAGGTATGGGGTTGCTTCTATCGTGTAATCGTCCCTCCTACCTCTTGATGTGGTCTCCGCTTTGTCTTCTGGAGCAGAGTATCTTTTTTTGGGAGTTTACAGTCCATTTGGTTGAAGGTTGCTTGGCATTTGGTTGTAGTTTTGCTGTTTTTTGAGAGAGAACAGTCCTTCTATTCGGCCATCTTAATCCAATCTCTGGAGTTTCAAATAGAATATTTCATATAATCCTCAAGGAAGTCTATGACCATAACAACACTGCTGCTGACATTTGTGGAAAACTTACTGCAGGGCTGGCACTATGGGCTATGTCGTAATAACTCACTAGTCTTTACAAAACCCAGTGAGGTCTATACTATTTTCGTCTCTATATTGTTCCCCAGATGAGAAGCCTATGGCAGAGAGGGCCTTCTAACTTATCTGTGGTTACCTGGTTTGTAAGCAACAGCTGGGATGCAAACCCATGTCTTTCTGGATTGTAATAATCAGAGAGAAGGCGTGGGAAATGCCTAGCACACGCTGCATAAGCCACTTTTACATCACTTTCCTCTAAGACTGGGCCAATTCTTGGATCCTCTGTCACATAATTGTCTTTCTGGGAGAAGGCTTTATGCCAGTTCTGAGAGAGGAACAATGATTCCCTGCTTGTCAGGATGTGAGCCACTTCCTTCCCCCCAAAGTAGGTAGGCTATCTGCCCAAGGCAAGTTGGTTTCTCACCTTTGTAGAAATCAAGTCCATTTGGGTGAAAATTTTGAAGTAAAATATTTTATAAGATTGAAGTGTGTATTCAAGAAAATGCTATTTTCCCCAGGTGCTACAATTATGGAAAATATTTTCTTTTTGCTCTTATCTCCTTTTTGTTCAACACATTTGCTCTATTTTGTAACTTTTCTACATGAATATGTGTAATAACATTAAAAAAATCAAAGCCAGCATTGTAAATCAACTATACCACAATAATATTTTTAAAATTAAAAAAAAGAAGACACTAGAGACTTCAAAAAAAAATTACAAACAAAAAATTCAACACACACACATAAAAGCCAGATACTACATCATAAAGATTGTTAATGGATTAATAATATTTTAGGCTTTTGATAATATAGCAAAACTTCAATTCTAGCCAATCAATTACTTTTAATTGAGTGCTGAATAATACTGTAATCAATAGCAGAGGAAGTTTCCAACTTAATTATAAGATTAAAAAGGGAAATAAACAGTGTTCAGGTACTCACTGCTTCTCTGCAGATGGGGACTCAGTAGTTGTGTGTCAGTGGCCCTGTAGATGCCTGTTTTATGTCATCCAGTTCAAGGTGAAGCAGCGTCTGGTCCGTAAAACAAGAACAGTCTGTGAATCATGCTATTACTTTTTATCATCAATTAGCACCACATGGTCTTTTAAAAGTAATAAACTTGGTGTAAAGAAAGAGAAAAGGGAACTTTTCAAACTTTGGTATAGATGTGTGTCCTCTCCAGATCAGACTCATTATGTAGGAGAGTCGTTACTGAGTGTGTTGCACTGGAGACAGAGGGGGGAAAAGAAAGAGGCTGAGAATTGGTCAGTAATTTTAAAGATTCTTTTCTCCTATACAATCCTAAGACTTTGGGATAGTTTTACTTTAATAGGATGTCTTTACATACTTTTAAAAAGTTATATTCTTTAAAGTGTATATACATTTTAAAGTTACTTTCATTTAATAAAATTTGGGATGCTGCTAAAGGATCTCTTGATATAGCCTTAATTAACCTGCAGTGAGTCCACTATGGACTGATAGCCAAGGGAAAGGGTAGCCAAAAATGTTTTCAAATATCCGACCGAATACAGATGATACAAATATCTGACCTGAATACAGATGATAGAATCATTCACTTTCATGGCCAAGTAAAAGGGATTTCTAAGTACAAAATATAATGGACTCAGAGGAACGATCAAGTGATAATGTAGCATCAGTGTATCAAATAATTTACTCCTTATTCCCTCACTTCCCCACCTCCTAGGATTCCATTTAAAAGAGTTCCTGCTAACTTGAGAGTATAAATTAAGCTAGGTGGCAATGGGTTTAAAACTAAGGAAAAACAAAAGACATGTGAATTTCCAGCAATCAACTGTCCAGGCAGGCAGTTGGAGATGAGAAAGCATGAACTGAAAAAGGGCCACCCATTCATTCCACAGGTGGTGTATGCAGCTGCAAGGACTTGGTGAGACAAGCCCTTCTCAGAAACACAGAGAAATATTCAGCCTTGTCTGCTCTCATTCCCTGAAAGAGAGACCTGGCAACTTTAAAAAGGAAGAGTCCTGGAATCAGACCAGGCTCTTTCGTGTTTCCTGTTTGACTGAAGGCATTTTGAAGTAAACAGAATCCTGAAATTAATTCACTTTAAAAAAAATGAAGTGTACACACATACGTATCCTGTATATTTCATATTGCCTGATGACGCCAAATAATCCACCTCTGCCAACTAAATTGTCTTTTCTGATGTCTTGGAGTTATCTGCTTGTCCTCTCTATTCTGAGTTTCAGTTAGATATTTCAAAACGTTTTTCTTTTTGCTCATGGTAAGATCCAGGAGGTCACTAATCCGATACCATACACATGTTCATTATTGGTCCCACACTGCACTCTTCTGGTTTTGTAAATAAGGCTGCATTTAGGCTTTGGTTTATAGAGTTTAGTTTACAAGGGTGGCCTCTGCTCTTTTATTCCATGGCTATGTGCCTGGAATAAAGGATCACACGGAGTGTGGTCAGATGGATGAACTACTCAACGCTGCACTTTGCACAGATTATCTCAAAGAGCAGCCATCACATCTCATTTATGGAATGAAAAAACTTCAAGAAAGATAGCCTTTAGATCTTTCTTTTTCTTCTTTTGGACTTTAAGTGCAAAGACTTGAGTTAGTCACCTTCCTCAATTCATTATGGTACATGATCACCCATGCAAGGTCTTTTCTTTTTACATTCTACTTTATCATTTTCTTGTTTTATTTTATTATTTTGCCCCTTCATCTCCAGGATCAGGAGCCACTGTGATGTATTTAATGTGTGCTTGGATATGCACGAATCCCCAAATTTTCAGTATAACATTGTTTTATAAATGTATGTTTTAATTCTGTATTGTTCAACGGATCTTATTCTGTTTATTGATTTATTTTATTTTAAAAAATTTAATTATTATTATTATTATTATTTTTAGCTTTAGGGCCACACCCACAGCATATAGAGGTTCCCAGGCTAGGGGCTGAATTGGAGCTGCAGTCACTGGCCTACACCAGAGCCACAGCAACACCAGATCCAAGCCATGTATGCAAACTACACCACAGCTCGCGGCAACGCTGGATCCTTAACCCCCTGAGTGAGGTCAGGGATCGAACCTTCGTCCTCATGAGTGCTAGTCAGATTCATTTCCCCTGAGCCACAACAGGAACTCCTATTGATTTTCTACACAGTGCTGTTCTTAAGTTCTTTCTGTGTTCCTTTATGCACATCCGGCTAATTTCTTTGAACTGCTACATAAGGTTCTATATCATGTGTCAGAGATTTTTAACAATGCCATTCTCCTAGTGATGAGACACCTGGTCTGCCTCTATCTCTTGTACCACAAAAAGTCTGTGATAAACATCCTTACATGTCTCCTTATGAACCTATGTAGAGAGGGATTCCTGAGTCAGGTTACATTGTGCATGTGAATGCGTGCAAATGCATGAGTGCACATGCCAGCACGTATACCCCTCCCCACATGTGTATGTGCATGCAGGCACACACACACACACGTACTGCCAAAGTGCTCTCTAAAAAACCTGTACCTATTTGCAGTCTCACCAGCAGCACATCTTGTTTTCTCACATCTTTGCCAGGACTGCCAGATCATTGCCCAACTTTCTAAATTTTACAAATCTGTGTGTAAGGTGGTATCTCAAAAAGTCTTGATATGTGTGTCTCCGTCTACTGGGACATGGAACTTCTCTTTAGACCTTCTTAGCCATTTGGGTTTCTATTTGTGAGAACTGGCAACTCTTACTGTTTGTCAGTGTTGTGTCAAAGATCCTTTGCTCCACCAAACTTAAGTCAGGTTCCTGAACCTTCTCCTAAGCCCATCTCTTTTCTGAACTTCCTGTGAAACCCAGTTTTAGCAAGACCCCTCCTCTCAGTTTAACTAGAACTCCCCCCCGCCCCCGATATTTGATCACTCTCGGTATCTGATCAGGTTCTTCCTCCTCCACCATCCTCCAGGTGATATCTGATCACCCTGGTCGGGCTTTAGCAAATATCATGTTAGTTGGCCAGAAAGCCCTGTACCCCTGATTCTCCTCAGTAATTTTCCATTCACTGACCCCTTCCCTGATCAACCCCATACCCTGCTCACCTACTCCGGCTCTATTTGGAGTTGAATCCACTCTCTCTCCCCTACTGTAAAATCCCATTGCAGTGGTCCCTTACCTTAGTGGTGGCCCTGAATAAAGTTTGCCTTACCATCTTTAATAAATGTTATTGAATATTTTTTTCTTTAACAGTTTCTTTTGGGTACCTCATTTGATTTGCTGGTGCTCCTTATTTACGTTAGGTTTTAATTCTTTATTGGTTTGAAATATCGTCTAAATATTTTCTTTCAGTCTGTTCGCTGTCTGTATAAGTTTATCTATGATGACCTTCATGAACAGAAATCCTTAATTTTGCTGCAGTCAAGTCTGTCACATTTTGCCATTATGGCTCGTGATTTGGGGGTCTGATTTTCAAAGTTCTTCCACATCCCAAAGTCTCAAATATATTCTACATGCTCTTCTATAGCTTTATAATTTTATAGCATTATAAGGGGTCAAACTGTACTAAAAGTGTATGGCTATTATCACTGGGTATCACTAACACTGGGTAACAGTACTGGCCACATAGAACTTAAATAAATTAAAAATTCTATTTTTATCTCTAGTCCTGATCTCTGGTAGTGAAGTGGATGACAGACTGCCTGATGGTGAAAGAGACTAGAGAGCCCTTTCTGATCTAGGTCTACAGCATGCCCCATCTTCTTGCTATCACTCTAATCTAAGCCACCATCAGGTCCTGGCTGGACTTCTGCTCTAAGCCTCTGAACCAGCCTCCATGCTTATAGTTAACTTTTTCCTATCCATTCTCAGCCCTCTTGTCAGAGTGATAGAATTTAGAACAGTGTTGACACATGGTAAGTAACCAATATTTGTTAGTTATTTTTATTATCATTACAGTCATCGTTCTTATTACACAGGTTAGCACTTAATAAAAAGTTGTAAATGAAAAACGTGTTTAGTAGCTACAGAATGTGTCGTACTAGTTAAAAGTCTATCCAGAAAACTTACATCATTTCTACTCATTTTTATCTGCCTTTTGCTTTGCTAAGTTTAGACTAACAATCTGTCCTTGGTCATTCAGCATCTGTCATGGTCCCATGATCATCATCCTGAACACATATCTTCACAGTATGGGACTTAACTAGCTGGAGATTGATTTCTATGGGATCTAGAAAATGTTCTGAACATTTTTTAAAACTCAGCTTCTGATTTTAGTGTATTTTCAATTATAATTTGCCTTTTCCCCCACAGAAGTCAAGTGAACTTATATTATTCAAGGTTCAGTCAGAAGACAGAAACCCCATAGTAATTTGAATAGTGAAAATTTAATAAAAAGTATACTAGCTAAAAATGGGATTCACTACTACAGAGTAAAGAGACCTCTAAAGAATATAGGAGGAGTTCCTATCATGGCTCAGCCGAAATGAATCTGACTAGTATCCATGGAGACGCAGGTTCGATTCTTGGCCTCGCTCAAAAAAAAAGAATACAGGAATAGTCAAAATGGAGAGCAGCTACTAATTCCCAGATAGTGTTACTCAACTTCTTTTTTCATTATTGCTCTCCTAAGGAGACTTTTTAGACATTTCCCCCCCTTATTGCTCCCTGTCATGAAATTTTAATACTGCACATACACTGTAATTTATTTATGTGCTGTGGCCTTTTGGAGGACCATAAACCACTGTAATACCTAAGATTATTTTTCTTTCTTTTTTTCTTTTTGACTTTTTTGTCTTTTTAGGGCTGTACCCGTGGCATATGGAGGTTCCCAGGCTAGGAGTCGAATTGGAGCTGTAGCCGCCAGCCTGCACCACAGCCACAGCAACATGGGATCTGAGCCGTGTCTGCAACCTACAGCACAGCTCACGGCAACATGGGACCCTTAACCCATTGAGCAAGGGCAGGCAGGGACTGAACCTAAATCCTCATGGATGCTAGTCGGGTTCATTAACCACGGAGCCACGACGGGAACCCCTAAGATTATTTTTCACACACACACACACCCTCAAGAATCAGTTTTTACCCCCACTGAGAATGCTTGCCCTAAGACTAAGATCAAAAACCCAAGGAAGGAAAAAATTTGGAAGAGCACTTCCTCACCCCCACTCCAAGGTGAGATTCTGACCTCACCGAAGAGGGTATACCTGTCATCCATTGAATAGTAGAGAAATTCACTGAGGTGCTGCAAGTCAAGGTGGGGAGGCAAGAAATCACCTTCTGGGGTACCTGTGAGACTTGCTGGGTGGTTCAGTGTGCTAGGGACTCTGGCACTCACTGCAGGGGAAGGAAAACAACATCAGAGAAAAGAAGAGAAGCACTTTCCTCCTGCAATGGACTTCCAATGTTTTTAATAACGAAGCATCATGCCAGCTGCAAAGGAGAACTGTTGATAGGACCCAACTCCAGCATCACAAAGCAAGGCAGTGAAGGGGGGATGTGAGCTGAGAAGAAATAAATTGGTAACTAGAACATGTATTAGAAGAAATTCTTTTAAATTAAATGTTCTAATCAAGTTCTGGCTAATCAAAGCTTTATGATGCCATGGTTTCACCACACTGTGGTAAATACAGATCAGAAACATCCAGGAATTTGCAAAATGTAGGGTGTATCATCAGCAAAGCAATTTATTAATGTTACATGTCTTTTACATGTGAAGCTTATGTCT
This sequence comes from Catagonus wagneri, assembly GCA_004024745.2. Taxonomy (NCBI): domain Eukaryota; kingdom Metazoa; phylum Chordata; class Mammalia; order Artiodactyla; family Tayassuidae; genus Catagonus; species Catagonus wagneri. The sequence continues at coordinate 20,281,855 of PVHT021183519.1, forward strand.
TTGACCCACTGTCAATGAGATTTATACTTTGAGTTATTTTCTTGAGAATGAAAGTGAATGTCTCATCTGTCTATAGTCTTTCTCCCAACAATGCAGCTGTAGACTGTTGACCAGCTGACACCAATCTTGTCTTTTTGATAGTGGTTATTTCTCAGGATAATTCAATGGACATTTTGATTTTCCAGTAAATGTGCTAGGAAGTTGGCAAATACACTAATTCATCAAGACATGATTATTCTTGGGTGAACAGATAGATGAAATTGAATTTCTGAATCACCAACCTAAGGTCTAAACCTCAGAGCAGAGGTACAAATCACGGTAACAAGGAATCCTGGCCTGGCCAGTAAGACTTCCCCATGCACCATATACTGAGCTATCTAAAGGTAATATGTGCAGTCAAGGGAAAGAGCAAAGATAGCTAGTCAATGTCTTTGGCCTTGATTGAAATTTGCCCCAGGACCTAACTGCTTATGTAGGCCTATAGCTGCCTATCATGTAGATGTCTCAAATCATACTTCTAGTTTAGACTTAGATGTGGAATGGCTTGCCAAAATGGGCATGGGCATCAAGCTCTCTGGAATTCAGTTTCATTACCTGCAATGTGAGAAAGCTGATGAAGCTGATGTAAGAGGTAGGTTGAATAAGCACAGTTCTCTGAACTAATCAAAAAAATAACCCTATATATTTATTTTTGCCCCCTCTGTTCCTTTACATATATATAAAGCCAGGTGGTGAAGGGGGTAGGTCATCTTTCTCCACTCTAGGATGAAGATTCTAGCAGACCCTTCAATTTTCTGGCCACTCTGGTGTCATAGACTTATCAATTTCAGTTACAAACACAGTCTTGATGCAGAAGTTAGTTAAGTCTATGATATTAATCAAAATTCCAGATCTGGGAGTTCCGCTTGTAGCTCAGTGGGTTAAGACCCCCAGCTAGTATCCATGACGACGTGGTACGATCCCTGGCCCCACTCAGTGGGTTAAGGATCCAGTGTTGCCATGAGCTGTGGTGTAGATCGGCAGCTGTAGTTCCAATTCGCCCCCTAGCCTGGGAACCTCCATATCCTGCAAGTGTGGCCCTAAAAAGCAAAACAAAAAACAAACCAAAAAAAGCCCTCCAAATCTGATTTTAAGAACGCATCTTTTCCTCTCCTCCAGCCTAAGACAGCATCACTCTGAAAGCTTGCAGTGGGAAGAGGGAAGGATGTTGGATGGCTCTTCCTCGGCACTTCTTGTCAAGGGAATGGAAATGTTACCCTGGATATTTTCCATTTGTTCCTGAGATTCACTCTCCATCGTTTTCTATCTCCCTCCCTGACCAGGGAGGCTGACCCTGTATGAATGTATTCTCTTTCTCTTTGGCTTCCGGTTGGGTTTGGCCAGTGCGGAGCCCTTGCAGAAGACCAGAGGAAGAAAGAAGTGCAAGGTCAAGGTAATCATCCCTTGGCTTCTTCCCAGTGAGGCTGCCTCTGTTGGCTGGGTCATTGCTCCTCTGGCTGTGGTCTTCGACAAATAACACTCCCTTTCCGCATTCTGATAATCAGTCCCTCAGGGCCTAAGGGTGTCAACCACTCTGCTTCTTTCCACCTCTAGTTCCTAGACTGTCCCTTGGGTTTCCATTACATCCCAACAACCCCCTTAGTCTCTTTGAAAAGAAACTCTCCTCAACTAATCCTAATTTAAGCGCACCATCTGTTTCCTGTTGGGACCCTAACTGGAAAAAAATTCATCAAAATTCATATTGCATAGCAACACTTCAAATTTAAAAAATCCATTTTCTTAGATTAAGTAACTCATATCACAGAACTTACTTTTAAAATCATTTGCTGCACAATATTATTATCCAGAGTACTTCAACAACTACTATACTGGGCCCAGTCTAGGTTCAGAAAAGCCAGAGTTGGGGCTTCTAGTCTCTCCCAGTGCAAATCTTTTCCTCTTGTTCAGGGCTCTCTTGCTGGTAATAGCTCCCACTGAAAGGAAAACGGATCTAACTACTCTCAATATCTTCATGAATTAGCTTAATATATTTCTAGGAATATACACATTTTAAAAGAGAATTCTAGGATAAAAAATGAACCTCTAATGATAGAAATTTCAGGCTATGATACAGTAGAAATGCAGAAGTACATTTGACCTCATCTCTGTGACCAAAATGAGGCCTAATTTTCCTGTATCCTTATTATTATTTTTTTTTTTTTTTGTCCTTTTAGGGCCGCACCTGCGGCATGTGGAGGTTCCCAGGCTAGGGGGTCTAATCAGAGCTACAGCCGCTGGCCTACACCACAGCCACAGCAACCTGGGATCCGAGCTGCGTCTGCAACCTACACCATAGCTCACGGCAATGCCGGATCCTTAACCCACTGGGCAAGGCCAGGGATCGAACCAGCCACCTTACAGTTCCTAGTCGGAATTTGTTTCCGCTGACTCACGACGGGAACTCCACACATCCTTATTCTAAACCATGTCATTTAGAGCTGAGTTTTAAAGTCCTTGCGTCAGTGTTTGTGCAGCTGTTTGAAACTTTTCAGGGCACCAGTTACTGAAAACGTTTTTAGCCCATATCAAAGAGAACCTAGTTTTTAGTTTTAAAAGTACAAGAAACATCTAAATATTATTGGCAATTGTTCTGTAGTGTGCCTGAAAAATCAGTAAAGTTGCCTCTCTTTTTTATCTTGCCTCTGAGCAGCCCTGCCTCTTCAGGCACTCTTAAAATGAAAGAAATCAAGTAAACAACTTTTAGCAATCAGGGAACCTTAAAATAGCCAATGATCTGCAGCAGGTAAAGCACATAGCAACACACATGCAATCATTTAAATTTTGTACCTAGCAAATATGGCTAACAGTTTATACTTTGATCTGACTTGATTGTTTGACAAAGCGGCTTTTCTGTGGCATAAATATAGATGCTAGTTCTGTCTTGCAGCCAAGTTTCTCACTAGAAAGCCACATTAATCTTATGGTTCCCTTACATAGAAACCACTAGAAATGAATGATCTCTTCTAAATGGGAACCTAATAAAAAGGTATCCAAGAGTGTTTGTCGAGTTAAAAGATGTTGTCTTTTTCCTTTCCCCTCTGGATGAAGTAAGTTGGTTTTGGTCCACACATACGTACTGTTTATTATGCACCAGGCCCTGTTTAACGCAAAAATATCATTCTGAGCAAGGCAAATCAAACTCTTGTCCAAGATGGTTGCATTCCAAACATGGAGGAGATAGGTAATAAGCATGTAAATAAATAATACAGTTTCAGGAACTAAGGGATACAAGGAGGGTAAAATAGGATAATTTGGTCAGTGGCACCTGGGGTGGAATGTGGCTGCTTGATGACATCTGAGTTGAGACCTGAAGGCTGAGAAGGAGGCAGCAGTGTGACAATCTAAGGAAGAGCTTTGCTAGCAAAGAAACAGTAAGAGCAAAGGCCCTGGAGTCAAAATGAGGCTGGTGTATATGAGGGCAGAAAGGTGGGCAGTGTGGCTGGAGCAGAGCAAGAGGGAAGGTTTGGAAGGAGATGAGGAGGTGAGACTGAAGTGGGAGACAGAGTCAGTTCAAAGAGTGATAGGAAGCTCTTGGGAGGGTTTAAAGCAAGGAAGCTGGGAAGTGATAAGATCTAATTTATATTTTAAAAGATAAGTCTGGCTGCTTTGTGGAGAAGAGATTGTAGGAGGTCAAACACAGAAGCAAAGAGACTAGGGAGGAGACAATGGCAGAAAGTCCAATGACAGACGTGGGCGGCAAGGCCACTGCTGGCCCATACAGCACTTTGGTGACAGAAAAAGTCTCCCATTCCCTTTGGTAGTCTGAATAGGAGATGGATTATGTATGGGGTGCAAAGAAAAGACAGGAATCCAGAATGACTCAGGCTTGTACTGCCTAATTGGGTGGATAATGGTAGAATTCACCCAATAAGGTTTTGCTTATATTCAGTTTTAGGACCATGAAGTTTTCACATGAAGTGGGTGTACCCAATGTCACAACTGAAAACTTGGTAACATTTACCACACTGACATTGGCTTCCTCTGAGCACTGGAAACCTTACGCTGATGTAATGGAGATAACATTTACAAGATACTCAATCAGCATGTTTGCCTTCCCAATCAGTCCTGTCCCCATGGCTCACCCACCCATTAAGTCAATGTCATGCTTTGAGTCACGGGGAGGAAAAACCCAGCCAAGAGTGGGTGGGTCATCATTTAGCTTTGAGTTTCAAAACAGGATTTAGAAAAATTCATAGGAAGACAAGTTTGAAATTAAGTGCTTTTGATTTGTAAAAGCCAGACTTTGTTAAATGAAAAAAAAAAAAAATACGAATGAGGCAGAGCTTGGAGAACTACCCCCACCCCAAGCAGGTCACAGACAGTGCCAGGAAGAACACAGGATGTGACGTTAGAGCCATTTTCCCATGACTGTAAGGGAAGATAACAGTTTAAGCAGCAGCCAGGAAGTTATGAGAGTCAGAGGGTGTATGCACAGGGTTGCCCCAGAGGAGGGGTGGAGGAGCCCTAAGTTCAGGAGAGGTGTGGACCCTGCTTTCCCTTTGGAACCAGGCCAGCTACAGAGAGGCGGAAATGTTAGGTTCGGGCAACCAGAGGCCTGGAGATGGTGCTTCTAGTTCCCGGGTCTGTGCATGGTCTGCAGGAAATCCCGTGGGAGAATGATGGAAGGCCGGCAGGATGAACAGGCTGGAAGAGGCCTGGCCTTGGGCCAAGAAGGTACAAGGTGTGCGGCCTGCAGAGTCCAGTGAGTAGCTGGAATCACTGTAACCCAAAGGCCAGAGAGAACAATTTACTCACCAAGGCCTCAAGGCCAGGAACGCCTGGCAGTTGGCAGGCCTTTTCTGCACCTCCCCTATAGTGTGTCTTCTACCTCAGTGACATTCTGGGAAAGGAAAGGGGGAGAGGAAAACCCTGGGATGAGAGAGAAACCCTGAAAGACGGAGTGATTTCCCAAGGGAGACTGTTTCAAACCTAAAGGACCAGGATATCTTTAATTGACAAGATCAAGTGTTTTCCACCTACATCAATGGAAACTTTTGAGGAAGAAGTCATTATAGGCAATAAAGTTACCATACATACATATATTTGTAAATCCTATATTTTTTTTAGTGTGTCCATTTCAAGGTTGCTGCATTAGAAAGGTCTGTATCTTTGCTGCATGAAGAGAACTCAGTTTCTGCTCCTCAGCCTATAAAGCAGAGGGGGGAGGGGGATGGGGGAGGGCAGGGATTGATTCTGTCAACATCGGATGCCTCCAGGGAGGGTAGCTGGGGGATAGAGGTGAAAGATTTTTCACGGTATACCTTTTGTATCTTACTGCGTTTGTACCACATATAAGCATGAACTATTTACAAAATAAAAATGAGAAAAATAAGTTTCTGAAACGAAAAAAAAAATGCAGATGCACAGAACCTAATATTCAATACTTGACAATGAACATTCAATACTTTTAATCTCACCAGGAATCTTCAAGTCATTTCTCCTCCTTGGTGCGTTTTGGGCTTATTCCTTTCATTTGTGCTGATGTTGGTTTTGTAAGCTGTTTGTCTTGCCCGTCCAGATAGCCCATGGCTTATCTGGGCTTTGTACCCCAAACACAGTGCTGCCATCCTATAGGTAGACCATCTGTTATCCAGGGGAAAACAATCCCGCCCACCCAGCCAGTCTCCTCTACTGTCCTGGATTGAGGTGTGGGAAGGACTGATGAGGGGTAGATCTGGTTATTTCCACCCCTTCGACATCAAGTAGCAATGGAGGAAATAGCAGAAAGGACTTGAGTACTAGTACCAGGACTTACCTCTGCCAGCTACTAGCTTTGGGTTCTTGGGTGATCCTTGACATTTTCTACACATTAGAATTAATTTCAACCTCATTGGGTTATCCTAGCACAATGCTAGAACTGTTCTAATTACCCTCAATACCCAGTCCAAGAGAGGAAACTAATTTTTATAAAATCTTACATCCAGGCAAACTCAGCGTATCTCATCTCCCTGTTTTCCTTGGTTTCTATCCAAGAGATAGGCCCTTCCATCCTTCTATCATATCCTGCACTCTCATTTGCATCCTTCCGCACTTCTCCTCCCTTGACCTAATCTTCTGCTCCTCTCTTTTATTAATATGTTTTCATTTGCAAGCAACAGGCAGCTCAAGTATAACTGGTTTAAATATTAAGGGCATTTATTGACCCAAGGGACTGAAAATTCAGCAGTGGCAAGGGCCTTTGGGTTGGTTACAGTTCAGAGTTATGAAGGTCTTTCTGTCTCTCCACTCTGCTACCCTTAGCATCAACTTCATTCTGGGACTGACTCCTCCAGCGGGTCCAGGCAGGATGTCAGAAGCAATTGGGCCCCCAGAATCCCTCGTTATGTCCAGAGGGACTGAGAAGGAATGAGCCTATAGCCATCAACAAAAATCGTAATCTTCCGTCAATTGGAAAAGCATGTACCAATCATGGCGAATAGGAGATGCCATGTGCCAGTTTACTGAGGTCTAAATTGTCCACCTTGAGCCAAACACAGAGGCAAGGGAGATGGGATCACCAGGATTAATTTGGACCACTGGTTCTCAGCTGTGAGCAGTAACACCTCCTTAAGATGACTGAAACATGTTGTTATGACTAGGGGTGTCACTGGCATTTAGTGGGTGGGCTAGGACCTTCAAATGTCTTGCAATTTATAGGACAGTCCTGTAAAATGAAGAATTGGCCTACCCCAAATGCCAACAGTGCCCCTGCCAAGAAATATTACCTGAGACACTGGGTTCACACCTCCCTGAAGCTGGGGGTTTACTTTCCTGTGAAGTATATAAGCCACATTGGGGTGAATAGACACCTGAACAAAAATGACAGGATCACTCAGCTCCTTCCTAATCTTTATTGGCTCCCTTTTGTCTACTGAAATCCTCTTTGACAATTTGACAATTTACTTCCTAGCCCCATTCTGTGGAACCTACCCAGATAAACCCCCACTCTGTGGTAGTGATTCTTAGTATCTCCCAAGATCTGGGCTCAATTTTTTTTTTTTTTGGTCTTTTTAGGGCCGTACTTGGGGCATAGGGAGGTTCCCAGGCTAGGGTCAAATCGGAGCTGTACCTGCTGGCCTACGCCACAGTCACAGCAACGCCAGGTCCAAGCCACGTCTGTGACCTATACCACAGCTCGTGGCAACACTGGATCCTTAACCCACTGAGTGAGGCCAGGGATCGAATCTGCATCATCATGGATACTAGTCAGATTCATTTCTGCTGAGCCACAACGAGAACTCCTGGGCTCAAAATTTTTAATTTAAAGTGTAACTGGCCAGGAGTTCCCGTTGTGGCTCAGTGGTTAACGAACCCGACTAGGAACCATGAGGTTGCGGGTTCGATCCCTGGCCTTGCTCAGTGGGTTAAGGATCCGGCATTGCCGTGAGCTGTGGTGAAGGTTGCAGATGCGGCTTGGATCCCGCGTTGCTGTGGCTGTGGCGGAGGCCGGCAGCTACAGCTCCTGTTAGACCCCTAGCCTGGGAACATTCATATGCCGTGGGTGCGACCCTAGATAAGGCAAAAAAAGACAAAAAAAAAAAAAAAACCCTTTAAAGTGTAACTGCTCACACAGCCATAACAAAAACAAACATTTTCAGCCTCTTTGCAGCCGAAAGATTCATGGGACCGAGCTATGGTCAGTGGATTTAGGTAGAAATGGCATATGCTCTTATCCTAGTCCTGCATTCTTCCTGCTGATGAGAATGCAAACTAAACGGATGGAGGTGGGGAAACCGTATTAGACTATGACATGGAAACCAATTCTTAAAGATGGCAAAGTAAGGAAGCAGCTAGAAAGAATTTTGATTCCTGACACATAGGTGCTCTGTTCTAGCCTTATTTGTCTACCTGGATTTTTATAGAAGAGGGCAATCAACTTCTTTTCTGTTTAAGCAACTGTTATTTGGGTACTTGTATCGCTTGTAACCAAAGATAACCATATAACAATATTGGATCAATCTAACTGCCTCTCCACACCAGTACTGGGTGTGTGGGTGTTCAAATCCTGATAGTCAAATCCCATGACTCAGAAGATCAGTGCCAATATCTACTATGGTTCTCCATCCTCATCTGGGTCCTCTGTGCTGCCCCACAGTGGCTCCAGTATTCTCCAGGAGCCACTTCAAACCTCCTTCATGCTTCTCAAATTTTCACTCTTCCTTCCCACATTTCCCTCTGCTCACTTCTGAGGGAAAATTTAAGAAATCATTAGATAAAAACTCCCCCTCTCAATTGCCCACCTCCAAGATTACTTATGTCCATGCAATTTTTTTTCCCCTTTCCTCCAGTTACAATGAAATCAGCTTGTCTCAGACAAATTCGTCCTGTGTGCTGTGGATCCAATCTCCTCCATCCTCTGCTCTATCCACTATCTTCCTCCCCTATTCCACTGGCTTCTTCCTTTCAGCTTTCAAACATCCTTAAGTAGCTTTAACCTGCAAAGCACACAAAAACCCTTCTTTCCACGTTGCACCCCTGTGCAGTTTTCTCCCCTTCTCTCTTCCCAGTTTATTCCTTTCCTTCCCTTCTCTCCTTTCCTTCTCCCTCTCCATCTCCTCCCCTCCAGCGCCAAATGATTTGACTTTTTCTACTTCTTCATCCCTCAAGATCTCAAACATCTGGGGCACGGCTTCTGCTCCTCTCATTCCATGAAAATGCAGCTGTCAAAATCACAGACACCTTCCTTGTAGCTAAGTCCAATGGTTACTTATCAGCTCTGGACTTACTTTGTTCCTCAGTAATGTGACTCTGTAGATCACCCCTCCTTAAAGCATTCTCTTCTTTTGACTTCCACATCCTGGATCTCTTCTGGTTTTCCTTTTTTCTCTGATATCTCTTTCTCAGTCTTTGTTTCTCTTCTTCCACACTATCCCTTAATGTTAATGTTCCATCTGGGTGAGTCATAGCTTCCTGGGAGATGTCACTCACTCATAGGACCCCAGGCTGAGGATCTCCAAATCTGTAACTCCAAGGTGGGTCTTACTTTGGGGCTTCAGTCTCATACATTCAACTGCCAGCAGAACAGCATTGTGCATAGCTTATAGTGATCTCAGACTAAATTCATCCTCCTCCCCTTCCCTATAAACTCGCTCTTCCGTCATTCTGTACAGGGAAAGAACTACCATCTATCTAGTTGCCCAAGTCAGAGTCATGGCCTCTCTTTCATCTGCTCATCATAAAGTCCTGCCGAGTTTACTTTTTTTTGGCCCTGCTCATGGAATGAAGAAGTTTCCAGGCCAGGGAGTGAACCCGCACCACAGCCGTAATCAGAGCCACAGCAGTGACAATATTGGATCCTTAAACCACTGAGCCATCAGGGAGCTCCCAAATTAACTTTTAAATATGTTAAATATGTTTAAGATCCATCCACCTGTCTCCATTCCCACTGCTACTTCCTTTAGGTCCTTTATGCAGTTCCCCACCATTCCTCTTGGACTATTATGCAACTTTTTGTCTCTCTGCCTCCAGTCTCCCACACCCATTCTTCACAGTACAGTTAGAGTGAGTGATCTTCCAAAAGTGCAGATCTGATCTCCTCATTCTGTTTCTCTATGGCTCCCAGGGTAAAGCTCAACAACACCTTGGCTTTTCTTACAAAAGCCCTGTCTGATGTGTCTCCTGCTTCTATCTTATCCTCGCCCCTTTTTACTCTCCACTCAGCCACATTCAACTTCAGTTCCTCAAATATGCACTGCTCCCTATTGGTGCCGAGCCTCTGGACAAGCTGGTCCCTCTTTTGAGAATCTTCCCACTACCTCCACCTGCCACCCTCCCCCATCCTTGGCTGCCTCCCTTCAGGTCAGGCTTCTCTGACCTCCCAAGTCTGATTCCGTGGCCCTCACTCTTAGTTACACATACTGAAGTTGTTTAATTATTCTCTCCCTTCTACTAGATTTTCAGCATTGAAAATCTGACCATGGTAGGGACCATGTCTATTTTATTCATCTTATTATCTTCAGTGCCTCTCACTCTAAGCTCAATATATTTTTATTGACTAAATGAACCCAAAGTAGGCACTTGGTATTCAATACATGCTTTCCTTCCTAGTGGATAAACATGTCTGACTAGTCAGGCAATTAGACGATATTTAGTGGAACAACCACACTCACAGTGAATGAAAAGAAAGATTCTCTCTCTCCAGATGTCTAAATTTAATGATTTTTTAAAAGAATCACTGAGTCTCACAGAACACTGTAAATTGTGATGCTCATGTCGAGAAAAAGATCAAACTAAAATCAACTCTTGCTTTCCAATTTAAGTTGTCAACAGGCGTTCTTCTTTGAGATTTCCCCAGGACTCCCACAGAACAAGCAGAGACAGAAGGGTGTATCACAACTGTCAGCAAAGACCCTCATTACTTACCTGATTCACTCAAGAGCGGAGCTCCTCTCTCCAATCCTGTGATCTCAAGGTTGCTGGAAAATTAAAAATAACCCTTCATCCTTCAATGAATATTTAACTAAAGGCTGACTATACTCAAGACATCCTCTTGGTTTTCACAATCTCTTCAGGGTTTATGAAGGACCAAAATTTCGTCTCCTGAAAGTATTTTATTCCCTTGCACAGACTTCTCTTCCTTAAAGAGGGCAGCCTTCACTCTATTGCCTAAGACCCTCTAGGCCTTTAAGGAGCAGAATAAAACCAGAGAAATTGTTTTGGTTCCAGCCATACAGGTTCAAATCACATTACTCATTGAAGACACCCCAAAGAATTTTGCTCTGACCTATTTTTTCTAATCATATTGAGAAATGCTTTGCATTACTGATACTTTCTCATCCATTCATTCTAGTATATATTAGCCACTGGTGCCTCTTTGCTGGCCATAGAACACTTTTTCTCCATGAGAAAACAAGTGGTCCAGAAAGGAGACCAAATTTTAAGTTGAACAGCAAACCAACGACATTATTTCCAATTTCATTTAGAGAACTTATCTTCTGGGATCCCACAAAAGCATGGCATCACCTTGTTGGCGCCCAGGTAAGTTTAGTTTGCTTAGATATAACACCAGAAAATAAAGCAAATGCTGGCATTTCAGAAATGCTGTGCTGGCTAGAAGTGAACCATGCAAACAGAAGCAAAAGGAAGAGGGCCTTTCCTCGGTGTGTCCTTGCCAGTCAGGAAGACGATGTTGTCACCACATAAGATTCCATTTTGTTTACGTACACCAAGTTCCCCAAACAAAGACTTCTATTAACTTTCCACAGAAAAGAGATGCTTTAAAGAAATAAGGCCACAAGACAGATTCTTCTGGAAACATTCTCACTTCAAGAGATGTGAGCTTCTTGTTGTATATAAATCTTCTCTAGTGAATGCTGGGTCACGTAGTTACAAGTGAACTTACAAATCAGACCAAGGGTTTTTGGGGATCCAGATGGTTAATTGGTGGCTCAAAATGTCAATCATAATGAGCAATGACAATGACAAAAGTTCGTTATATTCTCAGACTGAAAATTTAAACTACTACATGTTATATCAATTCTTTTGGGGGAGGGCAGGGGGTGCATACCTGCAGCATATGGAAGTTCCTGGGCCAGGGACTGAATCTGAGCTGCAGCTGTGACTGTGATCTATGCCACAGCTGTGGCAACACTGGATCCTTAACCCATTGCACTACAGCAGGAACTCCATCTTATATCAATTCTTTACAAGAGACTCAGGTCTCTCCCATTTCATAGCGTATTTCACTGGTAAGCAAGCATAATAATGAAGGAATGCATCAAAAGGTTAAGACTGACTTTCTATTTGAATTCCCATTACAACCAAGCATATCTGAAGATCAAAAAGATGTTCAAACCCGTGTCACAGGTCAACATATAATTAAATTCCAACACAAGCTCTTAGAGACAGTTCCTTAGAATTTGCTGTTAGGGAATTTGACACGTTGGGTCACTGCTCTGAACTCTTTTCCCCAAACTATATCCTTCCAGACTTGTTTCAGCTAGGAATAAGTTGGAATATCTTTCTATGAGCCACTGAATGGTTAAAAAGGTCCTTAGACTAAAATTCTTTGACTCTGTTATATTTCAAAGAAGCTACTACACTCCCCAAATGAAGAGGCCATAAATGTATTAGTCTGGGACCATCTGTTCTTACAAGTCTAGTTCCAAACGTAGTACCAGAACCAAAGTCCTAAAGAACTGAGAGGAAGTAGAACGCATATTAATCAGTTGATGCCAGAGGGTTGAATGTTCTTATTCCCATAGCTTATCAGGTGAATGAGCTTCATGACCACAGATAGAGTCAAAGAGTTAAACATAAAAGTATGTTACAAAATTACAGGAAATGCTGCCTTTAGTATAACTAGATCCTCTCCATAGGGGACCATATATCTTGATATTTTTCTCACTCAGTCACTAGTTTATTTACAATGAATAACTGTCCATTGTTACCAACTCTGATAAAGGAACATCTAAGGACTGGTACCCGAGGCTAGACTGGATTAAGGCTTGGACTCATGCCTTGTCTAAAGAATTCCTTGTGTTTGTAAAATTCCACCCAGACACATTTTCAATGGTTCTTTTGTATTTAAAGAGGAATTAAAACATTTTGGTAAATAAATATGGACATATTTGAAGTCAGTAGCAATAATGAAACCATAAAAGCACCTTCAAACAAACTCTTGATTGTTAACTCTCAAACTTTAAAAATCCTATAGCACATATCAAAGCAGTAAACATTCTTTTAGTGTTTTCTCTGTGAAAGGCCACATCCCAAGAGTAGTATCTTTGACTTTCATTTCATCACATCACAGGTATTATTTCACAGTTACAGTACCTATTACCTCTGCAGCTAGGTACCAACTTTGCATAGTCCACCTAACTCAGGGCTTCTTGCCATGGTTCAGTTCTCTGAATAAAATCAATCAAAAATACAATTAACATCTGCACTCATGTAGTGTGACTAATACAGCAATTACACTAACAAACTTGTCAGAACTTACACACTCAAGTGAACACTGTTTTCTTTCAAAGTCATCTTGAGCATCTATACACGTGCCCAGATTGGCAGCAGGTGTTTGAAGTGTGTGAGGTGGGGCGGGGGAACAAAGAGAAATTGATTCAGAGAAAGAAGTGGTGATGGTGAGGGAGGAATCCAAGCCACTGCCTGTCTCTGGATGTTATGACTCTTTCCTATAATTTCCACATCTAGACATTCAGATAATTACTATGGTTTCTCTGGTGGGGGCTACAAGTTCTTTAACTTCCCCTCCCACCCCCAATTCCTATGCAAACTCAACTTTGGAAGTAATTACTTTAGGGATCCTAAAGTATAACCAAGACCCACAGTGGGGGATTCCTCCCATCGTCCACCTCAGCTGCCAGCAGAGCGCATCCCTGTTTCGGGAGCTCCAACCTGCTAATGATAACCATTCTGCGGTGTTCCTTCTCATATGCCTGTGCATCTAGTCCAATGTAACTCGCTCTCCAGCTAAAGATCTGCCCCTCATAATTCAAAATTTAGACAACTTTATGGGCACTTGGGACTTCGGGTTCAGGTTGCTATTAATGTTAAATTACATTATGGATTAAGAAAATTTTTGAGTTGATTGATAACAGTAAACATTTTTAACAATATAACCACTATTTCAAATAACTTATTTTCCAAAGGTAAAATGACAAAGAAGCCTGGAAGTGAAAGGTATCTGACTGTTTTGCATTGTTGCAGAGAAGCAGTATGCAAAACAATTGTGATAAATTCACAATAAATAGAAAATTAAAATAAGAGCCTCATCACTGAGTGAGCACTCCTACTGGCTGAATCATTCATGTAGGGACCAAAGGGCTGCAAGTCAAACTATTAGTCAACTCTTGATTCTCTTTTCCTACTCGTGTCTATCATTTCCAAACTAGGTAGCTTTCTTTTCTTTTCTTTTTTCTTTTTTTGTCTTTTTAGGTCTGCACCAGCAGCATGTGGAAGTTCTCAGGCTAGGGGTCACATTGGAGCTGTAGCCGCTGGTCTCTGCCACAGCCACAGCCATGCCAGATCTGAGCTGTGTCCATGACCTACCCTGCAGCTTGCAGCAACAACAGATCCTTTCTGAGCTGTGTCCATGACCTACCCTGCAGCTTGTAGCAACAACAGATCCTTTTCCCACTGAGTGAGGCCAGGGATTGAATCCGCATCCTCATGGATATTAGTCGGGTTCTTAAACCGCTGAGCAACAATGGGAACTCCACTAGGTAGCCTTTTTTTTTTTTTTTGTCTTTTTTGCCTTTATCTAGAGCCGCACCAGCAGCATATGGAGGTTCCCAGGCTAGGGGTCTAACAGGTGCTGTAGCTACCGGCCTTCGCCACAGCCACAGCAATGCAGGATCTGAGCCGCATCTGCAACCTACACCACGGCTCACGGCAATGCTAGATCCTTAACCCACTGAGCAAGGCCAGGGCTCGAACCCGCAACCTCATGGCTCTTAGTCGGATTCGTTAACCACTGAGCCACAAAGGGAACTCCACTAGGTAGTCTTTTAACGAAAAGAATCTTGAAGCAGACTGTCCTCTGCATTTGGGAACCATTGTTTATATGACAATGAGAGTTGACGTTTCAGCTCTATTGAAACTTTAAATTTAAAAATAGGAGTTCCTGTCATGGTGCAGAAAAAAAGAATCTGACTAGGAACCATGAGGTTGCAGGTTCGATCCCTGGCCTTGCTCAGTGGGTTAAGGATATGGCATTGCCGTGTGCTGTGGTGTAGGTCACAGATGTGGCTCAGATCCTGCGTTGCTGTGGTTGTGGCATAGGCCAGCAGCTGTAGCTCTGATTTGACCCCTAGCCTGGGAACTCCATATGCTGTGGGTGTGGCCCTAAAAAGCAAAATAAATAAATAAATAAATAAATGTATTTTAAAATAAAAAACAAGCGGTTCTGGTAAAACTGGACAGCTACATGTAAAAGAATAAAATTAGAACATGCTCAAACACCACAAGGAAAAATAAACTCAAACAGATTAAAGACCTAAATATAAGACCAGATACTATAAAACTCCTAGAGGAAAATATAAGCAGAACACTCTGACATAAACTGGAGCAGTATCTTTTTGGATTCGTCTCCTAGAGTAATGGAAATAAAAACAGGAACAAGTAAATGTGACCTAATTAATCTTAAAAGCCTTCACATAGCAAGGGAAGCATAAACAAAACAAAAAAACAATCCACAGAATGGGAGAAAATATTTGTGAATGATGTGACTGACAAGTGATTAATCTCCAAAGCATACAAACAGCTTATATAGCTCAATATCACAAAAACAAACAACCTAATCAAAAAATGGGCAGAAGATCTAAACAGACATTTCTCCAAAGATATAAAGACGGCCAAAAGGCATATGAAAAGATGCTCTACACTGCTAATTATTAGAGAAATGAAAATCAAAACTACAGTGAGTTATCACCTCACACCAGTCAGAATGGCCATCGTTAATAAGACTACAAACAATACATGCTGGAGAGGGTGTGGAAAAAAGGGAACCCTCTACACTGTTGGTTGGAATGTAAACTGGTGCAGCCACCATGGCGAATAGCATGGAGGTTCCTTAAAAACCAAAAACAGAACTACCATATGACCATGCAATCCCACTGCTAGGCATATATTTGGAGAAAACAATTCAAAAAGATATATGTACCCCGGGTTCACTGCAGTACTATTTACAATAGCCAAGGAATGGAAGCAACCTAAATATCCACTGACAGATGAATTGATAAAGATGTGCTATATTTATGCAATGGAATATTAAGCCATAAAAAGAAAGAAATAATGCCACCTGCAGCAACACGGATGGACCTAGAGATTATTAAAGTGAAGTAAGCCAAAGATAAAATCATATGATATTGCTTATATGTGGAATCTAAAAAAAAATGATACAAATAAGCTTGTATGTAAAACAGAAATAGACCCACAGACAGAGAAAACAAACTTAATGGTTACCAAAGGAGGAAAAGCAGGGGAGAGGGATAAATTAGGAGTTTGGGATGAACATATACACACCACTACACGTAAAATAACCAACAAGGACCTACTGTATAGCACAGGGAGCTATACTTAAAATTTCTTTTTTTGTCTTTCTGCCTCATCTAGGGCTGCACCCATGGCATTTGGAGGTTCCCAGGCTAGGGGTCTAACAGGAGCTGTAGCTGCCGGCCTTCGCCACTGCCACAGCAACAGCAACGCGGGATCCGAGCCGCGTCTGCAACCTACATCACAGGTCACACCAACGCCAGATCCTTAACCCACTGAGCAAGGCCAGGGATCGAACCCACAACCTCATGGTTCCTAGTAGGATTCGTTAACCACTGAGCCACGACAGGAACTCCAATACTTAATATTTTTGCAACAACCTACAAGGGAAAAGGATCTGAAAAAATAGATTCTATATATGTAAAACTGAATCACATTGCTGTACACCTGAAACTAACACAATACTGTAAACCAACTGTATTCAATAAAAAAGGACTAGTTCATTTAGAATGCATAATCTAAAAAAATAAAAAACAAAGTGCAATGTACTTAACTCTGTTTCAACAAACAAAACACGGGAATTTGACTGAATCTTTGTCACTCGAGTTCAGGAAAATCAAAAATATCAGGGGACACAGGGAACCGAGGCTCTAGTACCAGATTTATCAATCAGCAAGCTACTACCTAACAAGGCCTTGGTTTCTCACCTGTAACTTAATTGTCAAGATCCCTTCTAGTTTATATTCTATATTTTTATTAATAGTTATACAGTAATACGATGTAGCACACCTTTAGGAAATACTAAGGTGGGTAGATCTTAATTTTCCCTTTCAATCTTGGCTGTCTTCATCACCTTTCCTAACCAACAATAGGCTCAAAACCTTGAATTTCTGGATGACATACTTTCTGGCTATAATTGCTATTTCTTCTCTTTTTTCCAAGATAATCCTTTTTGTTCTCTTCTGACATCATCCATGGGTTTTTGCCTTGTGTCAACCTTCTAGTCGTTGTCACTTTACAGTATTTCCACCTTTTCCATTTTTGTCTTTTCAGCCAATGAAAAACCATTTTCTGATTACATAAATGGCTTCTGTAACCTTCATTCTTTTGTTAATGCTCCTACTCAGACTGGTTTAGAAGTTTAACAATTCAGAATTCTAATAGTTTTCTATAATTATGTAAGAAATAGTTTTTGAGCATCAATATGTGCCAGGCACCATGCTAGTCCCTTATCAACTTGGGGAAAAAAATTCCTTCAACATGTTAAAACATTAAAGGGGGGAAGCAGCAGATATGACACCAAGAGCATAGGCAACAAAACCAAAAATAAACAAGCGAGACACAGCAAACACATACATACACATTACATATATCCACAAACACACACATTGGAATACTATTCAGTCTTAAAAAAGAAAGAAATTCTGCAATACATGGATGAACTTTGAGGACATTATGCTAAATGAAGTGAGTCAGAAAGACTAACACTGCATGACAAATACTTAAATGAAAGAATGACATTGCTTCCTGAATGTGAATTTCTCTGGTTGCAGGACCAGAAGGGATGGAGTTTCTGCAGTAGAGGATTTGTTGCTACTTCCCAGGCAGCTGCACGGATCTTATAACTGATCACGTCCCCCTACTGAATAACCTGCTGAACACCTTTGCATTATATTTATTTGTGACTCACTTTTAAAAAGTTTTAGGCCTTCATTAAATCTATTTGTGTAGGCATGTCACTCCAGTTATGAGCCATGTGAAACTTGGGCAAGTTACTAGACATTGCTGTGCCTGGTTTCTACTGCAAAATAGAGACAACAGATCCTACCTCATAGGGTGGTTTTGAGTTTTAAAGAATGATGCCTTTAAAACAGTGCTCGACACATAGCAAACGCTCAAATGTTAGCTAACATACATACATAACATACATTATAACCTAATGTCAGCCTAAACAAACCAGCATTGCCATCACACCATCTAACAGAATGTTTGGACATGACATTTTATAATAACTAGGAAAACTCTTTTGATCTTTACTGCATTTTCTGCTGACAGTATTATCAAATACGGGCATACTTCCTTACAGGAAGCTGGATATTAAAATCTGGACTTTTAAAACAGGTTCAAGAATTCTTTGCTTTCCATTAACATTTAAATATGAAAATTTTTAAGAAAAACCAAACACAACTGTGCTCTGCCACTGCCAGAAGGATCTGAAGCAGCAAAACATGAAACTTCAATACAACCGAGAACTTTCTTTAAAAGAAGGTAAGAGCAAAGAAGAAAGGTGTGTATGAGGGAGAAGGGAGAAAAACAGTATCATGTTGGCTAAAGGAAATTACTGCAGTTGAAAACAGAACATTTCCTCAGAGGGCAGCCAAAGCAAAGAGAGAAACATGAGAGGTATCCACACTCTCTATTTCAATAAAAGGAAGCTGGCCATTCATCAGGAGGAATGCTTTTTTGTTTCTATGCTAGCATAGGGTATGTGGAGAACCCTGATCCGAATTAAGAACTTTACAGCAGTTTAAAAGACAAAAATAGAGACAGTTTTCGGTAAATATCTTGTCTAAGAGGAGTCTCAATCTCATGTCCATGACTAAATTCCACACCCTCCCATCCCCCCCAAAAAAATCTGTTCTCAGAATCTTCTCTACTTCACCAGACGATAATCTGATCCTTCTGGTTAGTTACTCAGGCCAAATGAGCCAAGTCATCCTTGACTCCTCTTCCTTCTTTCATACCCCTTATCTGATCTGCCAGCAGATGCTATCAGTTGTTGCCTTCAAAACATATCCAGATTCTGGTTACCTTTCAAAGCTCCATTGTGCCCACTTTGACCTAAATCACCATTTCTTCCCAGGATTACTGCTCTAGCCTCCTAATGAGTCTCCTGCTCCACGTCAGTCTATTTGGATCCTATTAAAATGGAAGTCTGATCATGTCATTTTCCTGCTCAAAATGCTTTTACAGGATTCCCATCTCACTCAGAATAAAAGCCAAAAGTCTCAAGAAGCCCTCTAAGATCTAGTTTTAGCCCCATGCCCCACACCCTGTCACTTTACTTCTTTGACTCCTATTATTACACCACATGGTCAACTGGCCTTTTTGCTGTTAGAGAAATATTCTAAGCATGCCTCTGTTGTCAGGACCCTCGTAGTTGCTATTTCCTGTGCCTAATGGTGTGGTGTCAAGATGGCCGAATGGTCTAAGGCGCCAGACTCAAGCTTCTGCTTCCCTCTGCCTAAATGAATGTTCTTCTCCTTCGGTTCTTTCAGATCTTTACTTTCCCTTGCCATCCTATTTAATATTGCAAACACTCCACACATTCACATATACTACATTTTGTATCTCTCTTTTCTGATTTTTCGATCCCTTCAGCACCATTATCATGCTATACCTTTTAATTTTCTCAAATTCATTTCCATTTTTCCCACTAAAACGTAAATCTTACATGAAGGCAGGGTTTGTTTTTTTTTTTTTTCCTGTTACATCACCCAGTGTTTAAAATGGCTTGGTACACAGTGGATATTCAAATATCCGTTGTAAGCATGTATACATAAAATTTGAAGGCATAGCTTTAAAGTATACTTATATAAGAGTAATTCTGAAAGCGGGAATGGGAGATAGAATACAGTTCAGTTATACAGTATTTTGGTGATCTGATTTGCTACAGGGTTAATGCTTAGGACAATCTTATAAAACAAAGAATGGATAACAGTTCTCTCACCCAGTGATCTCTGAAGTGGGATAGCACAAGATGATCCCTTGGGATAAGGGGCCAACATGTTGGAATTAAATTATCTCATACACTTAAAGAAATAAGACATGAATTTTCATCGGTACCCTCAATTAGATTATGTGTCAGAAGGTCACGCACCACACATGGTTCCTGGGGTCCTGGAGAGTATAGTGGGAGTACTCATGTTAGATGTAATTATATATTTACATTATTATTCCTATCCTATTTCACGTGTACTAGAATATTTTTATATGATGAAAGTAAGCAATCACAGCTTCAAGAAGATAGAGAGCTTGGTGAAAGACTCCTCTTTCTAGATATTTACCCTGTCTTGTTTCCTGACCCTAACATTTCGGATGAAGGGAATTTTTTTTTTTTTTCGTTTTGCCTTTTCTAGGGCCACACTCGCAGCATATGGAGGTTCCCAGGCTAGGGGTCAAATCAGAACTGTAGCTGCCGGCCTACGCCAGAGCCACAGCAATGCCAGATCCGAGTCATGTCTGCAACCTACACCACAGCTCACAGCAACGCCGGATCGTTAACCACTGAGCAAGGCCAGGGAGCGAACCCACAACCTCATGGTTCGTAGCCGGATTCGTTAACCACTGAGCCACGATGGGAACTCCTGGATGAAGGGAAATTTAATTCCCTGTACAAATTAAGGAACATTTAGATATTAAGATTACTGACAGGAGTTCCCATTGTGGCTCAGCAGAAATGAACCTGACTAGTATCCATGAGGACACAGGTTCAATCCCTGGCCTCACTCAGTGGGTTAAGGATCCGGTATTGCTGTGAGCTGTGGTGTAGGTCGCAGATGTGGCTCAGATCTGGCGTTGCTGTGGCTATGCCGTAGGCTGGTGGCTACAGTTAAATTCGACCCCCAGCCTGGGAACCTCCACATGCCGCGGGTGCAGCTTAAAAGACAAGACCAAAAAAAAAAAAAAAAAAATCATGCTGATAAAAGAATTAAGCCATAAAGATTACCTTTCTTGAGAATGCATTTAGGAGACCTAAAGACAATTTTTTCTCTTAGGCCAGAATACTGACATTCCCTTAATAAAACTGAGTGTGTAAAAGTATTCCATTAGGCATTGGCAAATGACAGACTAATTAAAATGCTACAACAGAAAAACATCTAACTAATGATTTAAATTATCTAGGTTTTCAAAACTTATATTTGATAGAACCAGGTTATTCTCAGTTGGTAAGAGGAAATTTAGGCTCGTGGGGAAGAAGCTGAAACTTTTATGATCACTGAGGCACTATGTAAACATTCTATTATGCAACTTGCAAAGAGCCAACTCTACAACAGGGCTTAACTCAGAAGAAGCCCTCAATTATTCAACCACTAAAGAAGTTCCCTTATTAATAAGGTAGAGACACTTTCCCAAGAGAACCAGAGATTGAAAGTGTGACATTAAATGCAAACTCATCTATTTCAAGAGAATATTTTTGGAGTGTGGGCTAGATTTGTCCACAAGTTTTCACTTCTGTTTCCCATTCTCAGCTATGCAAAATGAACTCACAGAGACAAATTCATGTATCTATTTTGAAAAGTATTTACTTAGTTTGAATAAATTAATTGCAAATAAAAATTAGCTACAATATATAGCCTGAATAGAAATGACTAGAACAAATACAACACAGGACTTGATTTCCTTGCATTAGTCACAAAGCATGTGACAATCTAGAAAACTTCAAAATCAATTATATTTCTTTGAAAAAGGGGTAACAGCAGTTACTGATACATCACAACTAGTCAACTTATAATACAAGTTTCCTGACATGCATTTCCTGAGTGAACCCAAATGATCATTTTTTTTTAAACAAGGAAATTTTGACAAGTTGAAGTAAAATAAAATAGTTCATGGCTTCTAAGCAACAGATTTTGTTTTTTGTAAAAACCAAAAGAAAACCAGAACAGCATTGTAATAGGATAAATTAAAGCTATGCTACCACATACAAAAATTTGCTAGAGTCAATTAGGTACTATACAACTTTCTTAACTAAAGGAAAACAAATCAAAAGATTAAAAAAATGTTTCTGTCTAATCTAAAAGGGTACTGATTTCTACAAGCGTCACAAAGGGTTTGATGTAGTGCAACTGTCTATACTTTCCTGGTGGTGCATTTAAAAAAAAGGTGGGGGCAGGAGGAGAAAGAAGAAATACCTTCTTGCTTCTGAAAGCAAAGAACTTATTGGAATTAGAGAATAAACTGACCATGCAAGTGTGTCCCTCCACTTGGCTGTCACAGGTGCTCATCTGCCAACCAAACACTTCCTTGAGTCCCACTGTGGCAACTCTCCTATTAGGACTGAAGCCCACAGTTAAGGCTGGTCTGTTAGAGTAAAAACAAAACAGCACTGTCATCATTCGACCCTTTTTAGCTCTCTACACGTATTCACACCTGGATAAGGCCAAATACAGGACAGTTAATTAATTAAGCATTTTTTTTTCCTAAAAGCAAATCACTCTCCTGTTAATTTATGCTTTTTCTCATGGGAATGATTTTTTTTTTTCTAGAAACAGTGAACAGATGAACCACAGTTTATATCTAAAAAATAAACTTGCAAATGTTGTCGATACTAAAAACAGATTAGTTGTTGTGGGAGAAAAATAGATAATCTAGATTAAATTGCATATTCAAAGGAGCATATAAAATGTTTCTTAGCATTAAATTTTTGTTATAGTACTACACTCGGGAGAAACATTAAGGAAAAAAATCTTTCCCGATTATCTTCAATGTGATTAAAAACAAACACTTCTTACACAATGGTAATTAATATGAATTTGGTTTTACAAAGCTTTCTAACTTACCAAATTTCATACTTAGGTGGGAGTGGGGAGAGAGGCTCTCTTGTCCTTCTTCTCAACCTTGAAAATCCTTGAGCTATGCTTGCTAAACTACCATTCACACCAAGAGTGTGAGACCATCGTCACCATGCTACTCTACCAAGAACATTCTAAGATATTTTCTATAATAAAGATAAATAGAAAAGAAGTTAATATACATGTTGCTGTATTTTACAATGTTTGCAACAAACTGTAAACTAACATAGTTTGAACCAACAATACCCTCAGTTATACAAAACAATTTTTCAACACTGAGGATGGGTGATTCAAAAACACTAAAATGAAGGCATCAAATTAGACTATGTCTTTTTCTCCTCAAAATATATTTTCAAAACTCAGAATTCAGAAGTCTGCTTTTTTGGAAATTCCTTTGCTTGAGTTTCCCAGATTTTTGCTCAGAAATCACTACTGTTTATTATAAATGTTTAAAAAAATTCTTCATCTTAATGCAAATGACCAGAGCAGAAAAACTTGTGATGTAGACAACAGGTTGGAAAACCCAAATCACTTAGCTTATAAATTTATAATGTAGTCCTGGAGGACAACTGACTGTTAGTCTAGAGGTCCTTGGAAAATGAGTCTGATGTAGCCTTGTTCACCAGCCAACTGATGTGCACAAAAGGGACAGGCTGCATGGAAAGTGTGAGTACCATGAGGAAGCGGGATCTGGGACCAATAGGCAGTTGTCTTCTCTGAACACACATGCCCACATGGGCTAAACGCATGGGTTGGAGGGCCGGCGTCCACATAAAATCCAGCTTCACATCCAAGCCACAGAGGGACATAAGGACCAACAGACCTACACATAGGACATTCACGATCTTTTCCATCACGTTCTTCTTTGTTTCCCCAGTTATGATAGCCATGCACATGGCCACAGTTTAGATACACCCACGGTTGTTTTTCATCAACAACATCTTTCCTCTTCATACTAGGAAATGCTAGTGTGTTGAACCCTACAGGGCATTGAGGTCGTGCTGCATTGATTTCCTGTCTTAAAGCTTCTAGATGCTTCACTGTAGGAGTGTGGGAAAGGCCTTCTGCAGTACGCCACAGCAATGTTGCACCACAGAGGTCAATTAATGAGCCATCTTGTAGTTGATTGGTTTCGATTTCCACCTAAGGGAAACAAGAATCAAAAAACACATTCACCAATGAGTTTTGGATATTTACACAAGAGTTTTGGTCTTATGTGCTGCTCCTTATTCAAGAATCGAGATTTCATCTGGTTATTTATTCAAGAAGTTCTAATGGTAACCATGAAAAATACAGGTTTGAAAATCAAGGATAAAATGTTGAGCAGCATTTTCAGCCTTATTATGATCAAAACACCTGGCTAAGCAGTAAATTTACTATTTCCAAATGGGTATCTTGTCAAAGATATTCAAAAACAAGCAGAAAATACAGAGTGGGAAAACGCTTAATTTGGGAAAGCTTAGATTTTAAAATACATTAATATAATATAAAGGAAGGATAAAAGGAGTCTCCTAACTGAAACACTAAGGTATTAACCTTCTGGTTTAGTATTTGGTAGTCAGTGCTTGATAGAGTTAGGACTCTGTGTCAGCAAAGGATTTAATAGTTTTTGGAAATATGTAATACATTCAGTCCAACTCGCCCTATGAGTTTATTGCAGTTAAGTAAGAAGCTACCTGTCTGTACTTACCATTTTCCCTCTCTGCTGAGCTGACCTGGTTTCACGCAGGCTGAATACATTTCCACACACTGATATTTCTCTCCATATTCCAGGCTTGGAGTCTTCTGTGAATCCATTGCGTGGATGCATAACAAGAACACCGTTAGTGGTCAAACCGTCCATCTGTCCATCCGATGTCTTCCATTTGGCAGCCTTCTCCTGGGAGGAAAAATAGTGAGCTTCCGTTTTTTGGAACTGGGAAACACAAGTGGTTAGAAAATAATACAATATTTAGGGAAAAAGCTCTTTACCCCAAGAAAGATGTTTTTTGATGAGTCAAATCCTGCAGCATAAATCCGTGCTGTAAAGGGGGGATTCCGTTCACATATGATTCTACAGGCAAATCTTGATATGGTGCTTTGCACTGACTGTGTATCAGAATTACTTTGACTTCCAGGAACTGTGTCGGTTACTACAAAATCAATGGGACTTTCAGTCGACCGTCCAATCTAAGGGAAAAAGAAATATCTATAAACCTATTCAAAAGAACACAGTGGAAAATCCATTCAAGAGACAACGCACAAAAAGGTGAAATCATTAGGCCTCTGAAATTTCTAATGCTTAAACTTACTGTGCTTAACTCTGTGAGCATCTACACCCTAGAAAACCAAACTGTCAGATTTCCTCTGATGTAGTAATCACTTAGAGCACAGAATTAAGTAGGAAATTCTGACTCAGAATATAGGAAACCCTCAGGAAATGAAGAATTTAGGATGGCTGAGATTTTTAGGTGGCTGCAGACTTTACCCCTTTGGACAGAAATACATCTACCGTGTATTACTATAGTTTCCTTAAAAGAATATAGTGAACATGTAAGTAAATCTTTTATGATGACTTCAGGACATTACACTCTGAATACCATTTATACTAAGCTGAAATGCAGTAACGTCTTCAATAAAGGTGTGTACAAGAACACCAATCTTTATGTTAAAAGGCTCACATAGCCATGCTCTGAGGTCTTCTGTATACTTCACAGATTTTCTTGTGTCTGTTCTGTCAGGAAGTCAACTACCAGTTCTTGCTGTTGGGCATGCTTGTCTCTAGAAGCATATCCCTCCTCTAACCAGTTACTCTAATCCTGCTAAGGGTTGAGGAATCAAATAACCAAACTTCAAAGAAGAGTATTTCAAAAGATTCTTGGTGACTGCCTAAGGGATTCTCCAGCACCGAAAAAGAATTTCAGTGCGTGAACTTTCAGTGTGTGGCATTCATTGTATATGCCTAGATGTCCTTTTTGTTTTTTTCTTGATTCTTGGCTATATTTCAGAGAGACAAGGTTCTCAATGAAGTTCTGGTGGATGAGATATCAGTGTATTAAAAATATCTTCAGAGATACCAGCCAGTAAATACACTAATTTCATTTCGAAAGCTGAAAGCTGAAAATAGGAAATCGGTGGACTAGATGACAAGTGACAAGTTCACAGAGTTTTAAAATAAACATTTAGAAATCAGTTCATTAATGCATTTGTTATAAAGTAGCATCATAAAAATTAAAGAACACGGTTATTGAGAAAAAAATATTGACCCTCTACAAAGATGACAACTGTTAAAAGTCATTCTTTGCATAGCTGAGCTTTAAGAATTCCTTATATCAGTATACTTTTAGATAAAACTCCTTAGTACTTCTAACCTAATATCAAGTATAAAGTCTTAATTTTGCTTGCATAGTTTTAGGGGGAAACTGGTTGGTTAACCAACGTAACACGGGGTGTCCCTTTTCTTTATTTTTAAGAACATAACACCCAAAGAAAATGGTCTCAGACCTTTGGAACTAAAAATATTTCCACAATTCTAAAAAATTCAGCACTCCCTTAAAAGCGTTGTGCAGAGAGCGTGACTTTAAAAAAATATGTTGCTACTGACTACAGCAAGGATGCCTCCAGACCTTTTCACCTGCAATTAATCTTATTAAAAAAAAAAAACTGAAAAGTCATTAGGACAGCAATTAGAAAAACAACACTATCAGGTACTTTACACGTCCTTTTTATGTTTGTTTTGGAAAAAAAAAAAAAAACCCAAGAGTTTACAAAACCCAATATTAAGGGAGAAGATATCATGAATACCGTGAATTTTGCTTACATCTTTGGGTCTGGTTATTCTATCATCTATAAGTTTATAAAACCATCAACGCTGAGTTGGTACAAAGAATGAGAGAAATAAAAACTTGTATTGCTACAGGAGCTTTGACCAAATACATGCTGAGAAATAATTTCATATATATGTGAATAGATAGAAACTGCCTATACTTAAAGTTGCTTAGAGAGGAGAGTGAGAATAGCAAAAAAAATTCATAAATATGCGCAAAGTATCTCAGTCTCCTTTTTTGGGACAATAATAGCTAACCGTTATTACTATAGCTACTAATATTAATAGCTAAGTGTTTGCTAATATTAATAGCTCAGTGCTTACCTGGCAAAGTTCTGGGCACTTTATAGGTACTAACACATCTAAGCCTTAAATAGTCATCTGAGGGAAGTTCTATTATCTGCACTTTATAGGAGGAAACTGAAGCAGAGAGTGACTAAGTAATATTTACCAGTTCTGATTTCAGAGTTCATCTCCTAATCATGCTACATGGACTTGTATATATGAGGTTTAGAAATCAACATACATCTTAATAAAATATATTAAAACACAATAATCCTTAATCTGACCACAGCAAAAGTCATTTACAAAAAGTTTTTAACTTTTTTGTTTTTTAAGGAAAAAACCCCAAAACTTAGATGTTTTAATACCTGAAACATATCAGTGTTGCTGTCATGAGTATATTCAACCACCACTGTCTGGGCCCGAGATAAGGTATATGATATACTATGCTGGTCCTTGTTGCTTATTGCCTAAGAAAGAAAAGATTAATACCAAAAATTAGCAGGAAGGTCGATAAAATCAGATAATCTTTTCCTGTTTATTACATATGTGACATATTTTACCCCTGAAATTTAAGGTACAGCTTAATAACCACTGCATGAGCTCAGTTATGACAATGGATTCTTAGGTTGAGTGGGGTACAGAAGAATATAGGCAGATCTCTCTCTCTCTTTTTTTTCTTTTTCAGCCACACCCGAGGCATGTGGAAGTTCTAGGGCCAGAGATCGAAGCCTAGCCACAGCTGCAACCTACGCCACAGCTGTGGCAATGCCAGATCCTTAACCCAATGTGCTGGGCCAAGGATCAAACTCACGCTACCTCAGAGACAACATTGTTGCGCCACAGCAAGAACTCCAGCAGACCTCAGTTTATTACACTTTGTAAATACTGCATTTTTTACAAATTGAAGGTTTGTGACAATTCTGCTAACCAGATGATGGTTAGCATTTTTTAACAATAAAATATTTTTAAATTACGGTATGTAATTTTTAGACATAATTCCTTTATTGCATACTTTATAGAATACAGCATACTATAAACATAACTTCTAAATGCATTGGGAAACTAAAAAACTTCGCATAAATTCTAAATGCATTGGGAAACTAAAAAACTTCGCATAAATTCTAAATGCATTGGGAAACTAAAAAACTTCGTGTAACTTGTTTTATTATGATGGTCTGGAACTGACCCTGAAATATATCTAAGGTATGCCTGTATTCTGAAACAATTATAGAGTAGGAACATGAGTTCACTGCATAAAAACATTATAAAATCTGAGTCTCTCTTTTAAGTATTTCAAATAATAAAATAATCAAAACCAAACCCCAGGACGAAACTGAAAGCAGTATTCAGCTGGTCCGATAAAGGAAAAATACAAAATCTTGCAAGATAAGAGGAATCTTATTTTTATTTATTATTTTTATTGTAGTTTTACAATGTTTTAATTTCTGCTTTACAGCAAAGTGATTTAGTTATACACACACACACACACACACACATTCTTTTTAAAAATATTCTTCATTATGGTTTATCATAGGATCTTGACTATAGTTCTCTGGGATAAACAGTAGGACCTTGTTGTTTATCCATTCTATATATAATAGCTTACATCTGATAACCCCAACCTCCCACTCCATCCCTCCTCCAAAACCCTCTCCCACGGCAACCGCAAGGCTGTAAGAGGAACTGTATTTTTAAGGTAACTCAAAGAGGTATAAAGTTAACAAATAAGCAGAATTAACTGGCTTATTTAACCATTCTGTGACTCTATAGATGACAAATATTTGCCATATGCTCGGCTAGATACATAAAAATTCATAGAATGATTAAACGTACCAAAGGAAATGGATATACTGCTTACAACTGTACTTCTGACTTATGCTAAACTCAAAACATTGCTAAAAAGAACTTTTCAGTTTTGTTTTCAGGAGTTTTCTATTTATATGAGTTGCTGATAATATCAGAGGGGGAAAAACCTGCACAAAGGAAGTGGAAACAGGTTGCATAAAAGGAAAACAGATTAAAAAAAAAGGGAAAACAGACACGAAAGAATGATTATATGCAGCAAAGAGGCTAAATGAAAAAACTCTTAACTAGAATGTTGGCATTATAAAATTTTACTTGGTTTCAATTTGTAGCTAATCTGTAAGAAAAAAAGCCTTAAAATAATAATCTTAAAATAATTAAGATTGTAAAATTTTCAAATATACAAAGAGAATAATAAGCAAACACCTACCTGGGTACTAACTACTCAGTTTTATCAATCTGACTAATGCCATTTTTGCTTTGGGTTTTTAAAAAGCAATTAAACTACAGATATAATGAAGGCTGCGTACATGTCCCCCCTACTCTCCTCTCCATGGAGGTATCCAACCTCAAGAGTGCAGTGTAGGTCTCCCACGTATGTACTCAACATGTTTTAGTACACATTTATGGGTTCTTAAACATTACGAAATGGTTTTAAAGGTTTAAAGACCTATAATTACTTTAACTCAGCATTAAGCAGCTGATTTTCAATGAAATAACTGCTCAGTATTTTGGAAGTTCATTCTTAATGTCGAAATGAATTTAAAACCACAGGTTTTGTGTACTTTGGGATTGTAATCCCTGCTTTGTTTTTAAAACTATTGAGCCTACTACCCTTAGATTAAGAATAAGAACTATGTCAAGTTCTCACTGGACTAGAAAGCAGGGTTTAACCACACTTCTCAGGTGGCTACCAGACTAAACAATTTGTTTTCTCCATGACCTCATTATCGCATTCCTCCAAAATTTAAAGAGGAAAGAGTCAATCGTTGATCCCTAAAGATTCTCGTTGCCTAGGAAAGATGAAAAGGAGCCAACACTGAAAACACTAAGAGCATGACAGTAAAAATATGAAGAGAAGTACAGAATAGGAAATTACAAAAGTAAAGGATTAGAAAGATTTTCCCTATGATAGTGGTTCTCAACCAGAGGTAACATTAGCCGTGTAAGAGGCATTTGGAAATACATAGGTGCATTTTTGGCTGTCACAATGAATGAGGGCTTAAATGGCATTTACTAGGTAGGGACCAAGAATATTAAATATCCTACAACATGCAGGACAGTCCCGCATAAAGAAGAACTGGCACACCCAAAATGCCAAGAGCACTTCCGTGGAGAAATTCTGGAAAAGAAGCTTCTCAGATTGGATCAACAAACCATTCACTTCCACCACCTGCTTATTATTTATCAGCACAACTCTCTCTGCAAAGGAGCAGAAACACCTAAAAGAAACTAGTCCATTTTTACATTCACTAGCTCTCAAACAGTAAAAGAGAGACTGAGACCTACTCAAGGCATGAGGACTCTGCAGATGCCACACTGGATATAAACAAAGCTAAAAATCTACCTCATTTCAGGAACTGGAGCTCTGACCGGAAACAAGGCAATATAAGCCCATTTCTCTCTCCCGTGTATTTAACATACAAAGATATACATGAGATGGTGTAATATTAATGTACATTCTGGGTCTGCTTAGCTAAAGTTATAGGTACTTCCAGAAGTAAAAAAAAAAAAAAAAACTGTAATTTTTATTCACTCACCATAGTCTCAAATTCAGTCTACTATAAAATTGGAAGTAGAGGAATTCACAGGAAATATAAAGATATGAAATTCCCACTTATTGTCTATCTTTAGGAAAAGCCCAAGTGTCCTGAAATGGTTGCTCTGCTCCTAGAGATTTTGGTTGGGAAATAAAAATGGCGCTGGAAGTATTAAATAGGCCATGAGACTGAGAAGTTATAGACACAAATAGGTATTTGCTTTCACAGCTATGATTTAATTTAATAATTATTGAGGTCTACTGTGTTCAAGGCACTATCCTAAAAGCTATGAGGGTCATAAAACAAAAAACAAGCACATTCATAAAATCTCTGATAAAGACCCTTAGTTAAAAAAAATTACTTCATCCAAACATGCTTTTAGGACCTGAATACACATATTATGCACCACATTCCTTGACCAGCCCAGGTGAGCCGCTCTAGTAATAGCAGGAACGCCCTATTTCCCAGGGCAGACAGCTGTACAGTTTTAAATATTTGATAATGCCCCAGTCCACCCAACCCACTTTAAAAAAAAAAAAAAAAAAAAAAGGGACTATTTCCTTCTAATTTCCACCCACAGATCCTTGCTTGTTATAAAACAAACAAAAAAATCCTACTATGCCTATCCAGATGACAACTCTTCAAATATCATATCTCCAGTGTCTTTTCTGTCCAAACAAAAGGAAACTCTAGAGAATATAAACAACATGTATAAGACTTTCAATATCTCCAAGTTTATTTATTTAGGTTTTTTTCTTTTCCCTTTTGTTTTTCTTTTTTTTACCTTTGCAGCCTGAGGAGTACAAGCGATATGCACAGTGCTGGGCTTCACCCCATTTGCCTTAGGTCTTTTAAACAAAGCAAACCTACTTTTCCTTCTTCCTCTGTCGCCATTTGGGAGAGACCCATTATACCTGATGGCAGAGAAAAAGTTTAGGTGATCTCTTAAAACAACCACACAATTCCAAAACAAATGTTTTACTTTGTCTTTGAGGATCAACCCCCAACTAATTATCTATTAGCACATTAAAAGTATCTTGAATTAACTTTTAGCAATTGCTGACCCCCAGACCAGCTGCCTAAGGGTAAAACAAAACGAGGTTCTTTCTGGCTACCTTCAAAGTCACAGAGAAGTACCTTTTGGATTACACAGATCTTTGAATTATCTATATTTTCCTTCCCTCTTTTATTCAAGATAATCAAGAGCTGATTAATGGTATATCTGACTTCTTCTGACTCATTCTGTTTTTTTTTTAAAGGTGAATGCTTGCATGTGCTAATACAACCTTTAAAAGTACAATATGATTTGTTTAAAACAGAACCTCCTTTAATTGTAAACCGAACACTTCATAAACAGCTTAACTTTTAAATAAGGAATTTTTAGACTTATTTGTTAAGTCTCACTTGCTTGCATGTACACATTCATTTTATTTCAGCCAAACCTGTCAAACTGAACTGTAACTGAGTAGTAAACACACTTTTATTGTTCAAATCTTACGACCATTTCTCCACGATAACATTACATATGCCTTAAAGGTAAGCAAGTGAGCAAGGGCTGAACTAATAGGAAAAAAGTTTCAAACAAAACATCTGGGTGCTTACTATTATGTACCAGGCACTAGTGGGTTCTACCCCACACATCTCCTCGCATAATCCAGCCTCATAAAAAACACTATAAGATTGGCTGTACTTTCCATTGCCATAGGTTAGGAATGAGGCCATTTTGCAGAGGAATTAAGTTTCCTAGAGGCTCAGAGGAATAAAGTCATTTTCTGAAGGTCACACAAGTGATACTGGCAAAGCCAGAAGTAGAATCCAGGTGTTTTTCATGCTTTTTTCACTTTTTACTGTTTCATTGCACCATGAACAATAGCTTTATAATAAACTCTCCTCCTTTGCTTCCCCAAAACATCTTTGGTTTGATGGTTTCTCATTGATAGCTGGTTACTCTGGGGGAAAAGAGGCAATGAATGGGAACAATTTTGAGGATGGAAGAGAATACACTTGTAAAATAGCCGACATTAGTGGCTGACAAGAAAGGAAAGGGAGTT
This sequence comes from Catagonus wagneri, assembly GCA_004024745.2. Taxonomy (NCBI): domain Eukaryota; kingdom Metazoa; phylum Chordata; class Mammalia; order Artiodactyla; family Tayassuidae; genus Catagonus; species Catagonus wagneri. The sequence goes on from PVHT021183519.1 coordinate 20,314,103, forward strand.
TACTCAAAAGACTGTCAGACATAGAAAGTTCACTGAACCTTTATAAAATGTAAAACATTCTGATTTCTATTGGAGAAAGCCTTTGCTAGTCTTGCCAGAAGTTCAAAGCAGCGCCCAGAGCTGATACATGAATTTTGCTATCATAGGCTGCGTGCTCCACACCAGCCCAATGTGGGCTCCTCACTGCCCCTTTGCCACTGTCCACCAGTGTGTGGCTCCTTCGTCTTCTAGAGATAAGCTCTCTATTCCCACACTGTGCTCCTGCAGCTCCACACTCTTTTCTAAGTAGCAACAGCACAAAACTGACAACCTTATCCAGCTTGATTTCTCCTTCTAGAGGACTGGGAAGAAGCATTAATTTGCAATTTAAGACATCAAGTGCCAGATACAGAGATGACCAGTATTGCTAAAGATCAGCTGAGAAACTGCTGGGCTGAAAGAGTTTAAACCATAAACTAAATTTTAAATTCTAAGTCTTCAAATGACTCATATTTCCCGCTGAAGAATTTAACTTTGAATAGTTTTTGGTAGTTAAAAACTGTCTTGTCATTAATACATCAAAATCTACAAGTTACGAAATTATAATATTGTAGTTACTATATAAGTTTATAATCTTTTAAATTGTTTTTGAGAACAAAATTTTATTTAATCTCAAAGAAGGGGCCTTAGATGATCTTGGCTGTCATTTTACAGAAGAGGAAGGAAACTAAGGCCTAGAATGGGTTAAGTGACTTGCCTCAGGTCACACAGCTAGCAGTTTTGGAATAAACACTGGAATCTAGGATTCCTGGCTTCCAGTCACGTTCGAGCCACATTATCTCTTCTGTTTCTCCTACTTTCTTATCTGAAACAATGGATACATTCTCACTTAAAGAAGAATTTGTACCAACCTGATTCTAAAGCATGCTGTCAGGTCTAATAGAGATGCTTTTTAGGCAGGAGAGAAACAGTAGGGAAAAAGTAAATTTCACAATTTCTAGTTTCTGAGATCTGTAGTGAACAGATTGACATCGTGTCTTAATTCTGACAACTGTGGCAAGTTTAGACTGAATAAACTGAAATAATGGATTGTCATCAAAGATTGTGTCCTAGGTAAATGGATATTACTTTGGAAGCAAACAAATACCAAGGTTCTGGGCTTCAGAATCACTGTATCGTCTTATTTATACACCTCTTTTCTTCAAATATAGGACCATAAACACAAAGCAACAACTACCCCGAGGTAGCTGGAACACATAAATACCAACCCAAATGAAATGACCTAATGGGGCAGGGGATTTTGTTGTAAAGTCAGCAGAGGCAAACTTCTAAAGATGAGATAGGGAAGACAGATGGACTGGCTATGTGTATTTAGATAAACACACTGTTCATCTTTAAGAAGGTCTGTCCTTTCTAGGGGTGAGGATGAGGCAAAGTCTGCACAGTATTTGAGTACTTATAAAAGATGACATAAAAATTAGAATTGGAAGAGTTTCTTAATCTGGCAATATTACTCTGTAGCTTGAAATTCTCTTTGAAAATAGGATATAAATTCTAAAAAAAAATACTTTTAAGCTAAATGTCCAAGTTACCATATACTATTCAATTTTATGCTCATCCAATGGAGAAAACTTACCCTAAGACAATGAGTTCACCATATTTTACTGGTGCTTTGGATGGATGATTTTCTTGATCAGGAGAAAACATGAGCTTGGCTGTCTTTCTCAAATCGTTGTTCACTGGTCAGGAGCCTTGGGACACCTTTCGCATTATTTCCTAAAAGGGAAAAGGTTTCATTAATAACATGAACAATGGAGTTCCTGCTGTGGCTCAGTGAGTTAAGAATTTGACTGCAGTGGCTTGGGTCGCTGCAGAGGCAAGGGTTTGCTCCACAGCCCAGTGCAGTGGGTTTAAAGGATCCCATGTTGGTGCAGCTGCAATGTATGTCGCTGCTATGGCTCACATTCAATCCCTAGCCTGGGAACTTCCATATGCTGTGGGTGTGGACATAAAATTAAAAAAATATATATGAACAATGAATCTCAGTTTAAACAAAGGTGCTATTTTCTAGCCATCTTGTGACCACAATATTATGCAAAGTATTACATAATAAAGTATGTGACATTTCCCCCAATAATGGTTATATATTTGATATAACTAGTTAAATAGATTAAAAATGTAAATCTGAGGACTTCTAGTTCCAGGAACATGAAGTAGACATAATTTTCCCTACTATTTCTGCTAAGTACAACTAAAAACCCTGGACACTATATATAAAATATAAGAAGACTCTAAAAGGTATAAAGAAGGCAGCCCAGATAGGGACCTAAGGGTCCAAGGAAGACTCAGTGGTGAGTTCTCTGGGTTCTCTTGCCTGATATATCCTAGAACTGGAGCTGAAGAATCCAGCAACCTGGAAGTGCCAACTGGTAGAGAGAAAAAACAAACACCCAACAAATGTCAAAGGAACAAGAAAAGGACAGCCTTAGCAAGACAGAAAACTTAGGGCAATAATTTCTCTACAGCAGCCAAACACAGGCAGAAAACACTACCTTTACCACCCTCACCAGAAAAAGCTGAGTGGGGAGTCCAGACTTCTACCACATGAGGCCATAACGAGGAGGGCTGACCTCCCTGGCCCCACCCCTGCCACAGGGAGTGTCAGAGCAGGCTATGGACTTCCATCCTGTTGGCTGGTAACATGCCCCCTCCTCTGCCCTGGTGGAGTCAGTGGAGACCAAAGGGAGCCTGGACTTCCATCCCGACACAGCAGTGGTCTACCTTCAGGTGTCAGTGGAGGACAAGTAGGGAACCTGGACTTCCATGTCCATCTGGCAGTAACAAGGAAGCTCTCCCTACTCCTTTGACAGAGCAATGTCAGAAAAAAGCCAGTGAAAACAGAAGATATGGATAATATCCAGAGTGTCAGAACATAAGGGAAAAATTTCCATATTTCAAAAGAAAACCATTTATTATTATCAAGAACTAAAAAGAATTAAAACAATGCAAACAGGAGTTCCCTTCGTGGCTCAGTGGTTAACGAATCCAACTAAGAACCATGAGGTTGCGGGTTCAATCCCTGGCCTTGCTAAGTGGGTTAAGGATCCAGCATTGCCATGAGCTGTGGTGTAGGTTGCAGATGCGGCTCGGATCCCGCGTTGCTGTGGCTGTGGCGTAGGCTGGCAGCTACAGCTCCTGTTAGACCCCTAGCCTGGGAACCTCCATGCTGCGCGTGTGGCTCTACATAAAGGCAAAAATACAAAAGCAAACAAATAAACAAACAAAAACAATGCAAACACATAATCAACAGATACCAAAGTTTAGCTGATGGAGATGTTAGAATTACCTAACAAAGATTTTAAACTAGTCATGATAAAAATGCTTCAATAATCAATTATAAACATGTTGGGGACAAACCAACAAAAAAAAGTAAAAAGTCTCTGGAAAGAAACAGAAGATACAAAAAGCTCACTAGACGGGCTCAAACCAGAACGGAAGGGATGTAGTAAAGAATTAGTGAACTGGAAGACAGAAAGTACCCAGTCTGAACAACAGAGAGAAAACAGACGTGGGAAAAAAAAAAAAAAGAACGGAGCCTCATGGACTTGTGGGGTTACAGCAAAAGATCTAACATTTTTATCAATGGAGCCCAGAATTAAAAGATAGAGTGGAGCTGAAAATGCACTCAAAGAAATTATGGCAAGAGAAACAAAACTACAGACTCAGGAAGGTGAACAAACCCCACAAAGGGTAAAACTAAAGAAATTTATGCCAAGATACATCATAATTAAACTTTTGAAAACTAAAGGCAAAGAAAATATCTTGAAAGCAGTCAGAAACTACACCTTACTTCCAGAGGGGAAACAATTAGAATGAGAGTAGATTTCTCACCAGAAACTACAAAAGCCAAAAGAAAGTGGCGGGGTTTTTTTGCTTTTTTTTTCCCCCAGGTGCTGAAAGAATATAACTATCAGGCAGATTCCCAGCAAAAAATCGAAGGGAAATCAAGACATCTTCAGGCGAGGGAAAATTTAGAGAAATCTGTCACCAGTAGATCTAGTGTAATAGGATGGCTAGTCGGAATCTTCTAAACAGAAAACAAATAATATAGATTAAAATAAACCTTGGAACATCAGAAAAGAGGAAATAACATGGTAGTAAAAAATAACGGGTAAATAAAATAAGCTTTCTTTTTCTTGAATTTTCTATATTAGGTCTGAAGGCCAAAGCAAAAAATGTAACACTGTCTGATGTAATTCCAAATGTACGTAAATACTTAAGGCAACATATATACTGCATTCTGGGCATTTCTCCCAGAGAAATAAAAACCTTTGTTCACACAAATATATACATAAATGTTCACAGCAGCTGTATTCATAATAGCCCCAAACTGGAATCAACCCAGATGTTCTTTACTGAGTGAATGCCTAAATTGTGGTATATCCATACTATGGAATAGTATTCAGCAATGAAAAGGAAAAAACTACTGGCACATAAAACAGCATGGACATATCTCTAGAGAATTACTAGAGATATGTCCATGTTGAGTACAAAAAGTTAAGCTCAAAAAGTTACACAAATGATTCCATTCATATAACATTCTTGAAATGACAAAATTATAGAAATGGAAAACAGATAAGTGGTTGCCACAGGTTAAGGAGTGGGTGGAAGCAGGAGGGAAGTGGGTGTTGCTACAAAACGGCAACAAGAAAGAAACACTGTGGTGATGGAAACATTCTGTATATTTATCAATGTCAATACTCTGGCTGTGATATTGTACTGTAGTTTTACAAGATGTTACCCCCCGGGGGAACTGGGTAAAGGGTACACAGGATCTCTATTATTTCTTACAGCTGCACATGAATCTACAATTACATAAAAATAAAAAATCTAATTAAAAATATAAATTTGACACAACTATGAAAAACAAAAGACTAGCACTTCTAATAACCTAGACAAATCGTTACGATAAATAATCCTCACAATACTATGATGTCTATCTTATCAGCACTTTAATTAAGGAACCAGGTGTTTTCTATACCTATTCTCTCCCTGGTCTTTGTTTTAGCCCTCTCACAAAGGTTCCATAAGAAAACTTTTCTAGCTAGCCCATGAAGTCTCCTGGTTTTATCCTTCCACCAACTGGTTTCAAAGTCAACTCATGAATGAAAAACGCCTATTTCCCTTTTTCTATATTACAGTGAAATATTCCTGCATTTGAAATATGAAATAGCAGCATTCTGGAAAGAAAGGCAACACAGAGTATTTGTAGCCCAATGAATAAGAACAAGTGAAAGAACAAGGCGTAGCTATTTTGATCCCTTTTACCTATCTCTTATAACTGACATACACATTTAGACTAGCAATCCAGGCAAATACTAATTTTTTTTGTTGGTAAATTTAAAAACTGCTTACTAAATTAAAGAAATCAACCATTCTTTAAATTATTACCTTTTGTTTTTATGGCTGCACTTGTGGCATAAGGAAGTTCCTGGGCTAGGGGTCAAACTGGAGCTGCAGCTGTAGGCCTAAGCCATAACCACAACAATGCTGGATCTGAGCTGCAGCTCATGGCAATACCAGATCCTTACCCCATTGGGCAAGACCAGGGATTGAACCTGCATCCTCACGGACTTATGTTGGGTTCTTAACCTGTTGAGCCACAATAGGAACTCCTTAAAAATTGTTTTAAGAAAGACCTTTCCTCCATTCAAATATGCTGTAACATCTTCCCATCTCTCCAGATGAAATTGCTTTTGACGATCAGATTTTAACATATTAAATTATTCAAAGTTTACAGAAACCAGTATATAGGTATATCAACATAATTATGAGACAATAGGTTTGTGCAGAAAATGTTCATTTAAGTAAAATAAACTATACTGATCAAATCCCCCATTTAGAAAAAGAAACTGTGGAGTTCTCTTCATGGCTCAGTGGTTAACGAATCCGACTAAGAACCATGAGGTTGCAGGTTCGATCCCTGGCCTTGCTCAGTGGGTTAAGGATCCGGCGTTGCCGTGAGCTGTGGTGAAGGTTGCAGACGCAGCTCGGATCCCGCATTGCTGTGGCTGTGGCGAAGGCCGGCAGCTACAGCTCCTGTTAGACCCCTAGCCTGGGAACCTCCATATGCCACGGGTGCGGCTCTACATAAAAAGGAAAAAGACAAAAAAAAAAAAAAGAAAAAGAAAAAGAAACTGATATGGAACTAAAACCTTCAATGTAAAAAATGTAAGTTTTAAGAAAAATTAATCAAGGAACAATTTCAGTTCCAAATAACAAGACCATCTAACCTACACTAAATAATATTTTAATGTGTGACCATGTATCCACATCCTTTTATTTCCTTCCTAAAGAAGCACCTCATTTTAAAAAGCTAAGCAGAAGCTTCACTAGAGGCTTTAACTGTGTTCTTCTAGACAATTAAGGTACTGCCATCAAATATGAACACACTGCTTTGACACATTTCTGACCAAGAACAGCAAGAATTAAAATTTTAATTACTGGAATTAATTAAATTTAAAATTTAAATTAAGTTTTAAAACATTACTTCGTCTCCATTTAGATTCCTTTTTAAACTTTCTATTTTTAGGAAGTGGTGGTTTTCCATTTATAGTAGCAAAATATTTCCTTAAAAAAAACTTAAAGAAGTCAGTTTCAATAGTACTAGTAAGTACACAGATAAGGCAAAAATCTGAAACAGATAAGTGGATATCTGGCTGACACTAGTTTACAGACAGCATGGCTAGCCAGTATTAGCCTATGTTCTAGTTCTCTCTTTGAACAAAGACAATCTGGCTCATCTCTTAAAATGAAGGGACTAAAGTAAATAAAGAGAATTCTGGAGATGGAAATATATAAAAGACCATCTGGTCCTAACAAAAGAATTTGCAAGTAATGAGCATTACATTACAGCACTATCGATTTAGTCCTACTGCCTCCATAAGCAAACGGAACAATTTTTAACTTTAACGAGGAATCAGAGTAAGGCTGGAGTATACTCACCATTCCATACTTTCTAGAGCCCTTGGACAAATTAGCCAAGAAAAAAAACATATTCCCAATTATTCTTACTCTGTTTAGGTCCCTTTGAAGGCGTGATTTGGGATATTTTATCAGTGATATCAAAATTTCAATCACAGAAACACACTTAAACTTGGCTTTTATTTCTGTATCTAATAATCTAAAATCTATAATAAGATACTTTAGTTGTATTAGTTATGTATACACTATTTATACATAACCCAAGATAAACAGTTTTCATACACCGAAATGGCATATAATTAATCAATACGTAAATGACATTCTTAAACTATGAATAAAATGTGCCATGATAGCTACTTCTCCTGAAAAGTTCCCTTTCACTGCAATTCTAATACATGCTGACAGGTAATTGTTAGAAAGAAGTTGTAATCTTCATGTATTCTGAAGAAAGATTCATGATCTTCACAATGGTTTAGAATCTTAAACAAAGCCCAGCAGCTAAATAGGAATCTTACGCTCACTTTCTTTATATGTCCTCTGTATTTTAAAGTCTGAGTAAGAAACAGAACTCTTCAAAATCAATTCCTGAAGTCACGCTCCTGAGAACATGAAATGGATATGTACATAAAGTATATTCTCATGCCTAAATTACTAGCCTCATCTGTTGACAGTCAATTAAATTAGTTGGTCTGACCCCATATATTCAGTCCTATCCCAATGTGACCAAGCACAGAGAACATGAAATAGCACCATTAGTATTAACTAAGATTGGAAAAAATGGCAGAGAAAACCTTGCTAACATAATAAGTCCGCTTTCTATAATATCTATTACTTTGAAGCTCTGCTTGATCCTCTCTGCATGTTGTTCTCATCAGCAGGGATCTTCTCAAGTTAAACAATTTTTTAAAAGAAACATTCTTGGAGTGTGCTGTTTTTGTGTGTGTGTATGAGGGCTAGGAAAACATGAAAAACTAGCCATAAAATATATACTTATTAGAAATAGTCTCATTAATTTGATACAACATTCTTATCATCTATTCTTTAAAGGCCAGTGAAGTACAACTTTTCTTATCAAGTCTTCACAAAGCAGAAGAATTCTCTCTAATATGTAACTTTCTATAATATGTGATTGTCAGTTTTACTTTAAGGAAAACTGGGCAATCCATCTTCGTCCAAACTGCTCCCTCAACATAACATTTTTCTCCTCTTACGTTTACATTGCAAATAGCCTTTTGCTTACTACCTACTAAACACAAGTACAAAATTCCTGTCCTGAAAAATAAAAAGAAGCAAAACAAACACTAAGCAAGGGACAAATGGATCTTACAAAGATGTTTACATAATCTTTTGAATAATTCTATTTTGGTGGGCAAGTGAGTAGGCATAAGAAGTGATAGAAAAAAAAAGGAAAAGGTTTTAAAACATGAAAATGTTATAATGCTTCTCTATGGTGAAAAATATAATGTGGATTGCATATATTATCTGTGATGAAACAGATTTCCATCTATGCTAGAGTTCCCTTGTGGTTGATTTCAAAAGGGTGACTCAAACAGAAGGAACTGTTTTGGTATATCTGTGGTGGAGTTCTTTTATGAAATCAATTTAGCTGATGATGGGAGGGAGGTAAACTTATAGCAATTTCTTGATAAGAGTGAAAAATTAATCACCTTCTTCCTTCTTTCACAATCAGCAGGTTTAATAAGCAGTATTTTTTCCATAAAAGGCAAGAAGGGATAGGAGAAATAATGGTGTCAGCTATAAGGGTATGAGGCTACTACTTTACTTTCTGTAGGTGTCTTCTGGCTTCTTGGTATAGTGCTGAAGGAAGTAAAGACCATGCTCCCCTTCTCAAGATACAGGGCACACCCCCGCCAGACAAAATCCCAGCATCCACATTTAGGGTGGCCAAATGACATGCTAATACTTTATCAGCTACAGGGGTAACATATTTTCATCCTGATGGGAACGCAATTAACATCTTTCCCAAAGACAGTATTTGTTCCTTTAAACTAGGGTTTCTCAACACTGGCACTATAGACATTTTGACAGGGATGGGGTGCTTGTCTGGACACTGTAAGAAGTTCAGCAGCATCCCTGGCCTTTACATACCCTAGATGCCATAGCATCCCATGTTCAAAAATGTCTCACCTTCCCACCCTTACCCCCAACTTCCTCCCCACCCTTCACCGTAAGAACCACTGCTCTAATCTCAAATTGAGGATGACAATTTTTTTAGTACAGGAATTTCACTTATTTTTGGTATAATGCTTGGTACATAGTGAGGTATTTCATAAACATTTGCTTACTACCATAATTACACTGATGTCTTAAAAGATTATTATCTTCCTTTATGATACGGAAGGCAACGGCTCTGAAGGTAGCTAGTTTTAGTATTTTATTAGATTTGATAAGAGTGGCTGGGACTGAAAATGGGAGAACTATCATCTTACCTTGATGGTAATTATTAATATTTTTTGCACTTGAAGTATTTTAATATTGCAGCAACTTCTTTCAAGTGATGAAGAAAAGGGACTGGAGTTGGGGTGGCCAAAGAAGTAGTTTTAAGGCCAGAGAGTGCTGGGTAGCCCAACATTTAGAGAAAGGCGAATCCCTGTGGAGGCCAGATAAGAAAATATCTTTTTGACCTAGGGGGACCCATACCTAGAAAAACCAAAATCAGGCTTTGGAAGGCATGGGAACTCCTTTTAAATCAAAAGGGGTATCAACTTGAATCAACCTGGTATTAAGGTCTCTTCTGTACTCGCAGAGAATATTAATTAGCGAAGTGCTTTCACCTAAGATTATCTTATTTGACCCTCACAACAGCCTTGTGAATTACACAGTAAAGTCTTATTAACTCCATTTTCCAGATAAGAAACAGAGGTTGTCAGTCAAAAAGGCCAGTGACTGATTCAAGGCCAAAAAGGTAATATTTGGCAGAGCTAGAATTGAAACCCATATATTAGTTAAACGTCTATTAACTCATCTAATCTCAATCACAACTATACAAGTACAACCATTTATTCCCATATTATAAATGGGAAAACTGATGCTCCTAGAAGTAGCCAGCTTTACCGATACTACTAATCACACACAGCCCAGACAAGGTTGGGTGGGGCTGATTCCTAAATAAGAGACCCTATTATGGGATTATTTAGGAGAGGAGCCCGAAAGCAAAATAAACTCTAGACAAGTTACACTACGCACAGACTAGCAACAGCTATGCAACTATGACTAGGGTTTTTTGAGATTATCTGAACCTTTGTCACTTCCTCAATGCTGACTGTATTTGTCAACCCTGCTTCCTGGTAGTGACCAACAATGAAAACATCAGTAAATGAAGTAGACTTTGCACAGTTATTTTAAAAATGGGAGAGGAGAAAGGAAACCAAGGGTGTTACACCAAGAAGAAGAAGATTACACCAAGACAAATTTCTAGCACCATCAGGAAGGAAAAGGAAAAAGAAAAAAACAAGAAACCCCAACATGTATTAGAAGTGAGTCCAGACAGCCTAGGGACAGAAGGCTTGGCATGCAGTCTTAGAAAAGTGACAGACAAGAGAAAACTTCAGCACAGAAGCCTAGGAAAGGAGGTTTAAATACAATATTGCCACCCTATACCAAAATGATCATTTAATTTCCCACATCTAGAAAATATATTTTAAAAGACACAACTAAGGACTCAAACATTTTTATTGCCTCTGCCCGTGCCTGGCCTATATTCAACTCATTTAGATTACCAAAGTTCTTAAAATGATAATATGCTTCTCAGAAAACAAGACCAGAAATTCCCCTAAGTTTAACCACTCAAGTTCCAAAAGAAAACTTTGCAGAAAGCAGAAAATTTGGCAGGCTTAGATAGCTATTTGGAACATAAAACATCTGATAAAAGTATACTCATGGGAAATTCTATAATTTTCTGAAGTCAGCATCCAACACTGGCAGGCAACTCATGCTTGTGCTACCCCTTTTCTCATGGTGTCCAACACTTCCTGAGTTCTGTCTCTGTGCCAAACACTTAACATGTATCAGCTGATTTAATCCCCATAACAACTTTATGAGGTAGGAACTATTATATTCATCGTTTAATAGATAAGAAAACCAAGATTACAACTCAAACTCTAGCTAGCACTCTGGAGCTACTGAAACAAATTGAGTTTAAAATTAAAAGGACATAGCGGGGGGTGGGGAGAGGAAAGAACTACAGTAGGAAACTAAGCAACAAGAAAATCCCCCAGCTATTTTCCTACTAAAAGTACTGAGTGAGAGTTTATATAAATGCTACTACCCTAATATGGGAATAAACTTCTATGATATTGACTAATTTAAATTTTCTCGGTAATTCAATAAATTTTAAATCTGAGTTTGAGTCCCTTGCATAAAATTTAAACTTGAAGAAAACTAATAAAATGGATATTCCCCAACTACTTTAAATGTATACCAACCTATGAAATTAAAAAATGTAATACAGAGCCCACATTCCACAAAAAGTATCACGTAATGATTAGTTTGGACAGTTACATATACCCAGAAATTAGGGTTTTCTCTAGTCCTTATTTTTAATTAAAACTGATCGAATTACATGCATTTAAAACAGGCAACAACAGTCTCAAAGTATCTCCCCCAAGATATTCATTAATTATATTATTTTATTATAGTTATTAATTCTAAAGGGGAAAACAGTAACTGCTCAGTGGGAGAAACCTAATAGACACCATCTTAACTGATCAAGGTTAATATTACCTGTGATAAAACATTTTGATATCATGCATTCTCTGATTATGATGCATCAAAGACACATCACTTCTGTGGGTTTTTTTTTTTGCCAAAAAAAAACGCATAACCTTGATCTAATCCGGAGAACATATCAAACCAATGCAAACAGACAGACGTTCTACAAAATAATGACCAATATTCATAAGCGCCAAGGTCATGAAAGACAAAGACTGAGAAACTCCCAGATTGGGGGAGAATAAGGAGATGCAACAACTACATGGGCTAAGGGATCAGGAATTGGATCCTTCAACAGAAAAATGACAGTAAAAAACTGAAATCTGACTATGGCCTACAGTTTAGTAATAGTATTGTATCAATGTTAATTTCCTGGTTATATAGATTATTAATGTTAGAGGAAGCTGCGAAAAGGGTATATGTAAACTCAATGTATTATTTTTCCAATTTTTCTCTAAGGCTAAGATTACTTCAAAATAAAAAGTAAAAAAAATACAATAATAGAAAACAAAATAATCCTATAAATTTAATAAAAATTTAAAAATAAAGACTTAAAAAATTCAAGATTCAAAGTCTTCCTCCTTTTAGCCTTCTCATCACCTACAGGTCCAAGATTTCTAGTTATACTGGCCCTGTCAAATCACAGCATCTGGTCTCATGTTTCATTCTGATGTCAAAATGCTGATCCACAGCCTTTTGGTGAGGAAAGCTGCTACCAGACAAATGTGGCCACTCATGAACTGACTGATATCTGAATCTATGTGACGTATCTAACACTGATCTGAACTTGGTAGAATCATACTTAACTTTTTTTGAAAGAAAAAAATTGTAATGACATAAGGGCACTTTTACTATTGAATGGTCTAGGTGGTTTTATTAGAAAATGCTTTGTTACATGGAATTATTTCATAGCTTTTGAATTAATGCTATACATTCAAACCTTTAACAGTATTTGAATTTAAGTTCTTTCCAATCACACACAAAAATCCTGGTCATAAAGAGTTTATAAAAGGTAATAAAAAAAGGGAGCTGGGAGAAAGTTGGGAAGCAGCATCCCTGGATAATTTTGACACATTTCACTTAAAAAAAATGAGGGAGTTCTCATTGTGGCTTGGCAGGTTAAGAACCCAATATAGTGTCTGGGAGGATGCAGGTTCGATTCCTGGTCTTGCTCAGCAGGTTAAGGATCTGGCGTTGCTGGAGCTCAGATCTGGTACTGCTGTGGCATAGGCCTGCAGCTGCAGCTCCTATTAGACCCCTAGCCTGAGGAACTTCCATATGCTGCACATGTGGTCATAAAATGAAAAAAAAAAAATCTTGAAAAGCCAGAAAGTCAAATACTTTCCTGAATTATTCAGTAATTATTTTCATTATGATAGTGCTTTCTTCAAACCAGAAGAGATACTTATTAAGGACTAAGCTATGACTGCCTAGGGCCAACCCTGAGAACTCTGGCCCCTGAAAGTCATGAGGCTCCCTCGTGAATTCTCAAATCTACAAACCAGCTCTGTAGCAAACAATCTTCTATGCTACCAAATGGGGACAAAGTTTTCCACACTTCAGGGGATTTTGTCACCAGAACTGAATGAGAACAACAACGCTGCACTAAGATTTGTTATGTTGGACCATCTGCTTGATTCACTAACTAAATACAAGCCATAGGATTTTTTTTTCCTTTTTGGCTGCCCCATGGCATATGGAGTTCCTGGGCCGGGGATTAGATCCAAGCTGCAGTTGTGACCTATGCCACAGCTAGGGCAAACCAGATCCTCTAATTCACTGCACGTGTGCCTGGCCAGGGATCAAACCTGCTTGCTGGTGCTGTAGAGACGTCACCAATCCTTTTGCACCACAGCTGGAACTCCAGTCATAGGATTTTGAGTCTCTTAAAATTATTTGAACTTGATTTTCAAAGACCTAATGTAACATTAAAAAAAACCAAGTACTTGTTAAATGTATTTAGTTAGGTATACAAAGTTGGTTTTAGTAATACTTTGTTAATGGTGTTGCTGCCACATTACCTAAAGCAATTATTTTCTCAGAGATGCTTCATTTCTCAGTATCTAAACAAATGTTTATCATCTGTTCTTAGATAACCTTGATATCATGTAAAAAGTTTTCCTATTGCTCATAATATATAACAGGCCCTGAAATATAATCAAAAGCCTCAAAGATTGCTGCAATTAATTTCAAGGTTGAATGCTATATAAATGCTTGATTCTCAATAATAGAAAAAACTAGATTTAAATCAAATAAGATTTAATATATGTATGTCCTACTTTTACAGGAAAGTTAAACTCATTTACAGTTTTACAATTCTATTATAAGCTTTATTAAAAAGGAATGGGAGGAGTTCCCACTGTGGCATTGTCTCTGTGGAGGTGCAGATTCAATCTCTGGCCTAGCACAGTGGGTTAAGGATCCGGCGTTGCCACAGCTGTGGCATAGGTTTCAGTTTTGGCTCAGATTTGATCCCTGGCCCAGGAACTTCCATGTGTCATAGTGTGGCAAAAAAAAAAAAAAAAAGGACTGGTAAAAGAAAAATGTTGAAAATTCAAATTACAAATTAATCCCTATTTTTTTTCTAACAGTAAAGTCAGCTACCTATAGAGAGAAGTCAGTATTAAAAGATGACAAAAAAAAAAAGATAACAACTCAATGAGAACAACAAAGCTGCACTGATATTTGTATGCTGGGCCATCTGCTTGATTCACTCACTAAATATAAATCATAGAACAAAAGTTTCATGTTGTTAAGTTTTAATTTTCTCTTTGGTTCATGAAAAGTTCTCAAAAGTAACAGCAGCTATCCCTCCTTGACCATATCATAATGTTTTCCCCATAAATTTTTATAGCAGTAATTTAGAGACATTGTGTGTGGGAGGCTAAGAACATCTATTTTTTAGCAGACTGAATATTTTAAATCACTCAGTATGGTATTCCTATTTAACTTTTTTCATTAGGAAAATAATACCCATGTATAGCTGGGATATGTCTACAAATTTCCCCTTCTCACTCTGATTACTGTTATTTTATCACATTACAAATACCCCAACTAGGTAACTTATTTATGATCAGTTTTTCCTAACTTGCAACTTTTCTCTTGTCACTGACTTAACTTCTGTCATATACACACACAAGAGAGTGAATATTTTCCCCTCATAGATAAGAAAATTTGTTTAAAAATGCACACACATTATTGGGCAGTATGTCAGTATTACAGCAAACATTCAGTTTTTTGTGAATTTTCCATTAAAAGAAAAAAAATCTGTTACACCTTTCCTTTTAATGAAAAGAAAATGCTTCAAAAAAGAATAGTGCTGGGAACTTATAACTGTTTATTTTTTAGCAGAAAGAGCCTCACCCCCCCAATTAATCATCATATTAAAATTTTCCTACCACTTCAAAGAAGAAAAACAAAACATTCAGGTTAGAAGGAAGCATTACCTGAAATTCTTATAAAGCAAGACTCTCAATATTAAAAAAAATCTTTATAATGTTTCCCTACCTTGTAAAAATCTTTAGTAAATTACAGTTATCTCAGAGCCCTAGATCTCTATGAGAAGACCTCAGGAGATTCCGAATAAGCTGCCAACAGCTAATCAAAGCACAATGATAGCACCATCATTCTGGCTACCAAACAATTTCCTTCAGAGAGGAATGTAATTCTCAAATTTAATAATTCAAAAGAAAACAATGGACAACACTGAGTTCCAAAGCATGCTAAAAATTAAATACTGTAACTTACATTGGAAAAATACTGCAAATGAAGAGTTTTCAGTTTTCTGCTTATCAACAGTCGACAGGCAATAAATCCCTGTAGTTATTTTTCTTATACATTAAGACTAACGGGAGGTAAGATTAATTGTATAAACCTCCCTAAAAACACAAAAGCCTTGAAGCCTGAGATTTATTCAACCCTTTTCCTAAGAGGGAAGGAAACATAATTTATACATAACACAGCTCTAAAATTAAATGTGAAAAAAATATAAACCATCTGACGATTCAAATCATTCCTTTTACAACCCTACCTTTAACCTGTAGCACTGACAATATGACATTTACAATTAAGTCAGAGAATACCTACCTCTTTATTCCATCGCTACCACAAGCTAGATAAACAACCATCTCACCAAAGGATAAAATCCAGATAGTACTAAAGCATCTTCCAATTACACTTGGCATCACACACAGAAAAGCAGTCTGCTCAGTGTTCTTTCACTGAAGCACCTCATAATGTGTGTGGGTGGGCCTGCATTACGCAAAATAGGTAAACACTCTATAAGTCTAGATTCTATTGGCTGAAGTGAGAATTCACTTTTCCTTCCCTCCTCCCTAAGGAAGTCTGTGTCCCAAAAGGGAAAAAACGGAAGTAAGAAAGCACAGAGCAATTTTTAACATAAGCTGAATTTCAAGTTATGGAATAAGGTACTTCAAAAGAGTATTCTATTTCTTAAAAGGCTGACTGAATTAACTAGATAAATGCTCTATAAAGTTAGAAATATAACTAAGATACTAAATGACCTTCCCATAATAGAATAACAGCCTATTTTAACAGAATTAGTAAATGTTCACTCTGTTAAGAAACACTCCATTTTAAAGAAACAGATGAATCAATACAACTTGTATGTAAAGAAAGAGTGCCCTTTCAGAACTATTAAATGAAGCATATTTTTTGGTCTTATAAAACAACTACTTTATCTCAGGCATAAGAAAAGGTGAACATTCAGGAGTTCCCGTCGTGGCGCAGTGGTTAACGAATCCGACTAGGAACCATGAGGTTGCAGGTTCGATCCCTGCCCTTGCTCAGTGGGTTAACGATCCGGCGTTGCCGTGAGCTGTGGTGTAGGTTGCAGACGCGGCTTCGATCCTGCGTTGCTGTGGCTGCGGCGCAGGCCAGTGGCCACAGCTCCGCTTAGACCCCTAGCCGGCGGGTGCGGCCATAAACCCGCGGCCATAAAATGACAAAAGGCAAAAAAAAAAAAAAAAAAAAAGAAAAGGTGAACATTCAATCACATTTTCAATTGATCATGCTTGCTGATTTCCAGCTTTATACTTTAAAATAGATTCACTGGGTGTTCATGAACATGGAGAAATGATAGCAGTACTGAGAGGGAACTTAAATTTCACTCAACAGCTACCGGAGGCATCTTATTTACTGATTTAGTTGCTTTTAGATTATCCTGCTTTGTAAACTTCATTTGAGGAGCCATTGCGTGCTTCTCCAAAATTCCCCTGCACCTTTTCTTAAGAAATGTGTTTTATTTCTTTATTTATTTGTCTTTTTGCCTTTATGTAGAGCCGTACCCGCGGCATAGGGAGGTTCCCAGGCTAGGGGTGTAACAGGAGCTGTAGCTGCCGGCCTTCGCCACAGCCACAGCAATGCGGGATCCGAGCCGCGTCTGCAACCTTCACCACAGCTCACGGCAACGCCGGATCCTTAAACCATTGAGCAAGGCCAGGGACTGAACCCGCAACCTCATGGTTCTTAGTCAGATTCGTTAACCACTGAGCCACGAAGGGAACTCCAAGAAATGTGTTTTCTTATGTGAAAGGTTATATATGGAATTTGTATATTCCTATACACAGCCAAAGGCGAACTTGCTTTGTGCTTAATACATTTAAGATTTTTTGAAAGTATGCTAAATTAAGTCATTAAAGAGTAAAATGCTGGTTCATACCTGTTCAACAAGCTGTATATACAAACCATGTACACTCTTCACCTATTACAGTGTTGTTCAGCTTGAGTCCAGGGGTTATATGCTCTTACATAAAAATACTTCTGGTAGTCCTAAGTCCAATAATACCTTGTTACAAAATGAACCCCCTCTATGTTATAGCTACAAGTCTACTTCTGTTGCTACCCAGCATTCCATAACTGTGTCACATCTCCTGAAGCTATTCTTGAGTAAATCTGCATAATGTTTCTTTTGCTCATCCTGCTGGTAGCAGGCACACTTATGTTACTGTGAAGTAAATCTGCTCAGGTAGGCTGCTTGTGTCTAACAGATGTATGTCCAGTCCAGAAAACATATTTGTAAAAATGAGCTGGGCATCTACTAACATTATGCTATTTGGTGATCCCGCCATGTCATGTGATTCTAGGCTGATGAAATTGCTCAAGAAGCAGGACATGACAGGTTCAATATTCATACTAAATAGAATGTACATGCGATTGATTCTCTATGCCTTCAACTTGTTTCCACAACAAAACCTGAGGACCTGACATTCTTTAGACCAATATATTGACTCTCAATTTGGGGGGTTCATTTCTTGCTCAACTATCAAGGCAATCAAGGTATCAATAGCTCATACATTATCATCATGATCTAAAAATGACTAAAAATAGAGCATTGGAGTATAAAAATTCCTTACATAGTTTAAGCTCTGTTTATACCAAATAATCTCCTGAAAGAATATACTTTTCTTAAAGACCTCTAAGAAGACATAAAAGATAAAACCTCCCTATTTTCTGAGTATGATGAATGATTTTAAAATGTGACAAAGGCCTGTACTCATAAGAGAAAGATGGGATAGAATTAAAAATTTTAAGCTTTTCTTTTAATTACCTTTTTTTAAAGATTTTTTTTTTTTTTTGCTTTTCACATGTGCTTTATTTACAAAGATATCTGATTAAATATCATCATGGCCACCAGTCAAATATAAAAATAAAACTTTAAGTAGCTTTCCTGGCTGGTAGGAATCAAAGTTACCAAACTTTGGCAAATGGACCTTAATCTCAAAGACCCTTCCCCCACTTTTCTTCCATATCTGGCTTGGCTTGCAGGTGTCAAACTTCCTTGTTTTCATCTATAGTAAATTAATTTCTGGCACTTATTGGGCTCAGGAACCAATGATAAACTTCCAGTACTCTGAAAACTTAAAAAAAAAATTTCCAGAAGAAAACTTAATAAAACAAAGTGCACTTACCTCACAACTGCTATGCCTTTTCAGACTGTTTCTTTTCTTATGTCCTATCTTCCTTCTTACCTATTGTAGTCTAGGTTTTGATTTCACCTTTGGATCCAACTGACCTCTGAGAGCTTGCTTCTCCTCTAATGATCTCTGAATACTTCCAAGGATGCAACCAAGGACTCATTCCTTATAGTTCCTTTACCTCTAACCACACCCACAACAGGTATGTAAATTATTTCATCCTTTAGTTCCACCTCACTGGTGACACTTATGTCACGCTCCTCTAACCCATAAGGCAACTTCACACAGAAGGCCTTGGCTACACCCTGTAATAAGTTTTATACCTGTGCCCAGTTTTTCACTTGTCAAATGCATCTAACTCTAATCTTTTTGAGGAAAAGTTGTTTGGGGCCTAAGAATTTTCAACAAGGCATAATTCTTCCCTGTTAGAGGCAGGAAGAAGAAGTAAAAAGTCTCTGGTATTACTGTATCATATAATCACATAATAATGCTTAAAAGAACCTTGAAGACTATCCTATCAACTTAATTTTCAATTCCCTCATTTTATAGATGAGAAAAATCTATATCCAGAGAGGGTAAGGTATTTGATAAAGTCATAGGGTTAAGAAGTAGAGCCAGTGAATAAATCTTTTGGTTTCTGTTGGGTTGTTTCATTGGTTCTAGAGGCAAATGAAACACTAAAGAACAGAGCATACCTTGTACCATGGTATTATCACAAGTAACTCAGACCTGTACCATGGTGCTATCACGTGAGATGGCCAAGTGTTTACTCTTTAGCTCTATGCCTTGCTGTGTGTTGATATTTTATACCATAAAGACAAAGCTGAAAATCAGACAAATAAAAGTTTGATGACATGCATATCACAGATATTTGTCTCTTTTTTTTCACCAAATGAGCCATGCCCCTTTTTCTTTCTTTTTTTTTTTTTTTTTTTTTTTTTTTTTTTTTTTTTGCTTTTTAGGGCCACACTCACACATATGGAGGTTCATTGGCTAGGGGGTCGAATAGGCGCTACAGCTGCCGGCCTACACCACGGCCACAGCAATTTGGGATCTGAGCTGTGTCTGCAACCTACACCAGAGCTCACGGCTATGCCGGATCCTTAAGCCACTAAACGAGGCCAGGGATTGATTCTCAGGGATGCTAGTCAGATTCGTTAACCACTGAGCCACAACGGGAACTCAGGGATGCTAGTCAGATTCGTTAACCACTGAGCCACAACGGGAACTCCAGTCATACCTCCCTGAATTAGCTACATTCCCGCTTTGAGGGCTTTGCTAACCTGGACTATCCTTAAACAAACCAAAAGAAATCTAGGTATCAAAAGCACTGTCTTAGATAACCCATGGAAATGTATATATCTATATCCAGGTACATATGTATAAAGAACTCTCGCAATTAAATAAGGAAAATATAGATAATCCAATTAAAATTTGGTAAAGGGATTTATGGAGTTCCTGTTGTGGCTCAGTGGTTAATGAATCCGACTAGGAACCATGAGGTTGTGGGTTCGATCGCTGGCCTTGCTCAGTGGGTTAAGGATTCAGCGTTGCCGTGAGCTGTGGTATAGCTTGCAGATGCGGCTTGGATCCTGCGTTGCTGTGGCTGTGGCGAAGGCCGGCGGCTACAGCTCCTGTTAGACCCCTAGCCTGGGAACCTCCACATGCTGTGGGTGTGGCCCTATATAAGGCCAAAAAAAAAAAAAAAAAA